>CM076577.1:359277782-359792569 GCA_034641835.2 Pinus albicaulis
TACTGATGCAATTTTTCCAAATAGCCTTGGTGTACCAGTTATGAAGTTGATTCAAGAATTTCAAACTGAAGAAAATGACATGACGAAAAGAATAAATCAGACCATTCATCTTCAGCAAACCAGGAGGAAGCGTATAACAAAGCATTACACAAACAGGACAGTATCAAAAAGCTTTTTGACAGAAGAGCTAAGGCTAGTAATTTCAAGATTGGGGACAAAGTTTTAAAGTGGGACTCAAGGAGGGAAGAAAAGGGCAAGCATGGAAAATTTGACAACCTCTGGCTTGGCCCTTACTCTATTCATTCAGTTGCGAGTAATAATTCATTTTTCCTACAGGAACTGGATGGAACAGAATTGTTTGGGGGTCCTGTCAATGGCAGGATGCTTAAGCATTACTTCTCTTGATCCATTTTATGTTTTGAAGCCTTTTATCTTTTTCCATTATGAATATTCCATCCACCATTGCATTCAAAGTTATGAAAAATCAAGAAATACAAAAACAAAAAAAAAGAAAGAAAAGAGGGCAGAAATGAAAACAAGAAAGGCAAAGCCCCATGCCAAAAGAAGAGACAAAATCTGAAAGTGTGCAAGTTCAAATGCCACTCCTCAAAAACACACTTCTAGTTAGTCAAACTGTTTAATCTTGAATAATTAGCTTTAAAATTTTCTGCTGATAGGATAGTGAATTCGATTTGCCAAACTGTTCAATATTGGCTTATCAGTAGATAGATTAGGTTAGAAATTGAAGGTTCAAACAAAATCAAAATCTGAACCAAAGTTTCCAAAGGGAGATGACTCAAAACTATTTTATTTTTTGAGTCACAAAAGAGAAAAACTGGTTCTAATTTGCTCAAAATCTGAACCAGAAGAAAAGCAAAGACAACTCAAAAATAAAGCAAAAACAGAGCTGTGAAGAAAAGAGAAGGCCATGATGAGAAACTTTCAAATCTTAAGCCTTCCATTTTATTTTTATTTTTCTGCAAATAATAATCTATGTGCAGCTTGTTTTTATGCCATAGATCACAGCAAGTCAAACAGCTTAATCTTGACTTGACTGTTTTTAAAAATTTCTGTTGTAGAATTTAGAGAATGAAATTCTGTTGGACAGTTTAATCCCAACAGACAGTAGATTAGGTAGAGAAAAATCTGAGCTCAACTGTTTAATCTGAGTTTAGGGAGAAATAAGGAGTAGAATTAGATTAGTTTTTATGCTTTCAAAAGACTAAAATGTTGTGAAAATATTTTGCCAATCCAAGTGCACTCTGATGAAGAAAAAATGTTAGATAAGTAGGATTGGGTAGGTAGAAAGTTGTATTGATGAAGTCCATTATTCTTTCATAACTGATGCTATTTTTCAGAGCAAAGCAAGATCATCCAGCAAAATAAGAGCAATCCAATGGATAAGGCACATGGTCAGCATCCCAGAGAAAATAATGGATCAGGCACAAGTCAGCCTCCCAGAGAGATCAAGTCTGAATTCTTGATGCCTTCAAGAAGGCACCATCCCCAAGTGGAGCCACTGTTAGCCACCTGTAAAATTTGATTATACCAAAGGTGGCTAAATTTGTTTTGAGCCTTCAAGGAACAATTTTTCCCTATCAAAAACTGTTGGCTCTTGAAGACTCTTGAAGGCATCATAGCCTCTGTCCAGATCCCATTTTGTTGTTTACATCCTAAAAACCTCTGAAATCCTACAAAAATCCAAAGTCAAATACTGCTGCAGACCCCTTTTTTCCCTTCCTTTTCTTCCAAACTAACCTCTTTTTCTGTCCCTCCATTTCCCATGAAAACCCCACAATTTCATGATTCTTCCTTTTTCCTTTTTATAACATCCATTTTATAAGGTTAAAAACCCACTTTTTAACCTTACCGCAACCTTCTTTTCCTTTGAAAAAACATTAAAAAAAAAAACCATGAAAAATACATATTTTTATCTATGGGAGCTTAAGCCCTATAAATTAAACCTCTAACCCTTTTTTAAACCCACATCTTGCAATACATAAAACCAATACTAAACATAAATTGTTTATCGCTACGATATTTTCTCGCCCAAAAATAAAACAGCACAGCGAATTCGTGTTTTGGGTTTTTAGTGATTTCAAAGTTTAAAGCGAATTATAAGTTGTGGAGCAACCTCACTTTGTCTATACATCGCAAAGATCGGACGATGCGGAAGCGCGCTCGTCTGTCGTTGTCAAATGCTGTTGTTTTCCAAACCCGCGTGGTTTCCATCGCACCGCTCTTTAGCGGAAGGTGGTTTTTTCCCAATCGGCAGCGATTCCATACGCTTGCCACCGCGTGTCGCTTATACGATTTGAAAACCGCCGTGTAGCCGTCATCCATTGCGCATTATAGCTCGGACCAGGATGCCCAGCGAAATCAATCTCCGTCGTCCGATCTGGGCCCACTCATCCAACGATGGTCGATTGCCGAAGATGTCTGATGATTAACCAAAGTGCCCACGCGATAAACAAGCCATCGTACTGCAGCAAATAAATCTCCGCCGTCGATCTGATCTGAAAATCGACGGTTTATATTGCGTCGCCCGATTCCTCGCCCAGTCAACATTTCCCCTTTGCTAACTTTCCATCGCTCGCTCCCGACCGTCGATCTTTACGCGATCGACGGCTCAGATTTAATCTCCTTCTGCCATTCTATGATATCTCCAAATTAACCCCGACTGTTGGATGATGCCATCCAACGGCCACGCTTCCTCCACGCCTTCCAATGCAGTTAAACCTATAGAGCAGGATTTTTTAACGAGTTTTCGCATTTTGCAAGGTTTAAATCATTTGTTCGTAGTTTTCAAATAAAATTCAGAGAAGGAGGGTGACGACCCTACCATCTTCGATTCATCCGAGGAAATCACCCGCAGGGTTGAAATGCATATTTCATCGATGTTTTCTCAGGCATTGATGTCTTATAAACCCTGCGCAGCCCGGCACGATAGCCAGAAAACCGTGAAACAGGCACAGCCGAAGATTATCAGTGTCGAAGACCAGGATGAACCAGAACAGAGAATTAATGGACAGATCAGCAGGGATTATGGCTAAGACAGTTATCAAAAGCCTAATCCCCAAATTAAAACACAGTTTAAAGGAAAACCTAAAGTGTTTTATTAGGAAAACCCTCCACCGCCACAAATGGAGGCAAATTGATTCCTCCTAGCGACTAAAGCGTCACCTGTGCCTCAAAGTATTCAATCAGGAACAAAATTTATTGAGCAGGGTCAAATATTTTGCCTCGACGCAGCCAATGAGTTACTTCTGCCAGGAATTTAATGAAAGGATGTCTGCAGAGTAACCCTAGCATCACACAGAGCCTCAAAGGTCAATAAAAGCTCCCACCGAGCTTAATTCATAAGTGTAAACCAATTAATACAGTGGAACACCTGTATAGTTTCTTCTTTGAGCCCCCCAAAGGCCAAGAAGACATTAACTCTGTATTAATTGTATTTGAGATCTTTTATCAGATCTCACCTCCTCATCCTTCTATAAATACATCAGTAGAAGATGAGTGAGAGGTTGGTTGTTGATGTAATTACTAAACATTGTAATGTAACTAAGTTGAAGACTTCTGATTGTAAATAGTGATTCACTGGCTCTTGGAGCTCTGCTTTTAATAGATAAGTTAGGTTGTGAAAGAAAGATGAATTAACATACTGGACTTGAAGATTGTAACTGGTTTGGAGCATCGATACAAGCTGATTTATGGGATCCTGGTCTATGTTGACGGTGATGTTATTCTCATTGTAACTTGTTATTTATTTTCTATTTTCATTATGTTTCATATTCTTCTGTAAATAACAGTTTAAACAGTGTTAGGACCTACTGCATACCAGTAACCTTCCCTGACTGAAAAATCTTTATTTAAATGTTTTCTTCCAACTGTGTTATTTGGAAATGATTTAATTCAATTTAAGCATAGGAATGATGGCGTTCCCTCGTCATGTTTTCTTAGCTGAATATTATTTTTGAATGTTACTATCAATACATGTTGTGTGAAGATGAACTGAGGAAGATATGGTGAGCCCTGGTCCCAATCTTGTTTGCATAACTGTTTGATTGTTTCCCTTAGAATGTGTTAAAAGCTGGCTAGTTTCAAAGTACTTACCAGATCTTAGGCCATTCTATGTTATCTTTGTAATTGTCTCGAAAGTAACTAAGTAAAGAAGAGCTAGGAGAGGATTTGTGGTGAGCCCAGCCCGCTAGTTTCTACTCCAAAGGTTGCCTTCAAGTTTCCCTTCGTTTTTTATATGTTTTCTATTGGAAGTGTATCAAAGGCTGGCTAGTTTCGAAGTACTTACCAGATCCTAGTTTTCTTCTATGTTTTTCTTAAGTGCCTGGTCAAAGGCTGGCTAGTTTCAAAGTACTTACCAGATCCTGGGCTGCTCTTCATTCTTCATCTGTTTATTTCCCCTTCTTGATGTATCACTCCATTCCATAAATCCAACCTTAAAGAGATCCTTAGGCATAGATGACTTGCCCCATAGACCACTCTTGAACCTGATTGTTTCAATTAAATCCTCTTATGACTCCATAGCCCAATGGACTAAGACTCGCAATTGTCTTTCATCTTGGCCAAAGCTTATTCTGGTTGCTTGCAACTTATCACCTTTGAAACTCTTTGCATTTGGGACTTTTTACCTCAAACAGTAATCATGTTCAACCATCCAAAAACAAACAAAACCCTTGGCCTTCATAGCTAGCCTAATATCATTACCTCGAACTTCAAAGACAAATCCATCTTTGCACCTATTAGAGAGATCCCTCTCTGGATTCAGGAGGGCTAGATCCTAGAATCCCAAAGTTGTTTGAAACGATGTTGTTTCTGTAATTGGACTCTGCCAATATTGCTAATAAATTACAGATTCCTAACAGGATCCATCATTTGACCAAATAACCCAACAAGAATATTTATCATCCAGATAGCCTCACAAGTTGCTTGAATGGAAGGCATGTACTCTGCTTATGTCAAGCCGAGTGCAACTGATCTCTGCTTCTTGATGTACCAAGAAACTGATGCTGACCCATAACTAAAAATTCCTCTTGAAGTGCTCTTCCAATCTGATGGAATTCCCACCCAATCTACATCTATTAATCTTGACAACTTTACTCCCTCTATCTATTTGTACGAAAGTACAAACTAAGTGGTGCCTCTGAGTTACTGTAGTACATGTTTAGCAACCCTACAATATAATTTGGTTGGTCTAAAAATGGCTTGTCTCAACAAACCGACTGCGTAACACATGTATGGTCGTGTGTTCACCAAATACATGAGAGAACCCACCAACTACCTGTACATGGTATCATCCACTTCCTCACTTGAAGTGGCATCTTCTTTCCTCTATTTGGTCGCTAGAGCATTCTCCATGGGTTTGCATATGTCCATGTGGAAATTTTGAAGTATCTCGTTGGAATACTTTCCCTGAGAGACAAAAAAAATCCCCTTATCTATTCCTTACTTCCAAACCAAGGAAATAGTGCATCAACTCCATGTCCTTCATTTCAAACTCTCTTTCAAGGTCCTCCTTGCAAGACATGATAAGTTGTTCATCACTGGTAAAAATCAAGTCATCAACATATAATACTATTATCAATAGTTTACCTTATACCAGAATGTGGAAAAATTTTGCATCTGCTTCACTTTTGGTGAAGTCCAAACCAGTGAGGTAGTTATCGATCCTGGTGTACCAAGCACAGGGTGCTTGCTTCGGCCCATAAAATGCTCGCTTGAGTCGACACACATGCGATCTCTGTTGAAGGTCTCAAATAATTTAGGTTGTTCAATGTACACCTCCTCCTCAATAACTCCATTGAGTAATGTTGTCTTCACATCCATCTAGTAGATCTTCCAACCCATCCGTGTAGCCATCACGAGAATTGATCTAATAGAAGTGTACCTTGCTACAAGAGAAAAGGTATCTTCATAGTCAATCCATTATACCTAAGAGTATCCCTTGGCCATGAATCCATCCTTGTGCTTCTTGATGCTTCCATTTGTTGCATGTTTTACCTTTTAAAGCCATCTCAAACCCACAACTAACTTTTTTGTTGGTCTTGGGACCACTTCCAAAACATTGTTTCTGACAATGGAATCATATTCCTCCACCATAGCATCAACCCACACATGATTCTCTACTGCTTCCTCGAATGAGGTTGGTTCTATCTCTACTAGCTCACTCATTAGAGCCATGTAGCCAGTGTGCCGATATGGTGACCCCCTATGCCTACGGTGTGATGTGGGTGCTCCCACATTCTCTCTAGCATCCTGCAATAATATGTCATTTCCCACATTATATTATTAGATGAAAGATAGTAAAATCCAAAAATGACATTATTATATTATTAGACAATTTGTTAGGTGCTAAATCATACTTCTTATTAAGGACATAACTAATGCAAGTTGAAAATTATTTTTTAATATTCTTAGCCTGTTTATAGATGTCAAAGTAAAAGTTTCCAAATGTAAAGGTTTATAGATGTCATTTCTTCTACAAACTCATCAAGTTGTGAATTTTTACATAACTTCATCAACCAGTACCACTAGTTGTTTTAGTAAGTGCATAAAATAATTTTGCAAACCATGTACATGTCATTTCTCCCACAAACTCTTCAAGGTGTGGCTTTTGATATAACTTCATCAATCACTACCACTAGTTTTTTTAGTAAGTGCAGAAAATAATTTTGCAAACTTTAAGGTAAACTATGTACATGTCATTTCTATGTCATTTCTCCCATAAAATTTAAGACAAACTTTAAGGATAATCATGTACATACATGTCATTTCTCCCATAAACTCAAGGAAAACTTTAAGGATAACCATGTACATGTCATTTCTCCCGTAAAATTTAAGGCAAACTTTAAGGATAACCATGTACATACATGCCATTTCTCCCATTTCTCCATAAACTCAAGGAAAAATTTAAGGATAACCATGTACATGTCATTTCTCTGATAAAATTTAAGGCATTTGCTAGTGTTTTTGGAACCATGTACATGTCATTTCTATGTCATTTCTACCATAAAATTTAAGGCAAACCATGTACATACATGTCATTTCTCCCATAAACTTTAATGCAAACTTTAAGGCATGTCATTTCTCTCATTAATTGCAAGGCAAACTTTAAGGCAAACCATGTACATGTCATTTCTCCCTTAAACTCTAGGCAAGGCAAACTTTAAGGCATGTAATTTCTAGATGTCATTTCTCCCATAAAATTTAAGGCAAACCATGCACATGTAATTTCTCCCACAAACTTAAGGCTTTCTCCCATAAACTCAAAGAAAACTTTAAGGCCTAAAAACCTTGGTGAGAACCTAAAGTGGATTTGAGTCACTCTATTGAGTGTTAACTTCTACAAGTTCTAAAGGCAGAGTCTGCAAAGTGCCAAGTAGCCTATGGATCTCATCCTTTCTCAAAGGTGACATATCTAGTAAATTCCCCTACAGTCAATCTCTGGAACATATCTAAATAGAAGTTCTTCATTGTAATATCCATTTCTGTACATGCCATTTCTCCCATAAACTTTAAAGGCATTTTCTAGTGTTTTTGGAACCATGTACATGTCGTTTCTATGTCATTTCTCCCATAAACTTTAAGGTAAAATTTAAGGCAAACCATGTATATACATGTCATTTCTCCCATTTCTCCCAAGGAAAACTTTAAGGATAACCATGTACATGTCATTTCTAGCATTTGCTAGTGTTTTTGGAACCACGTACATGTCATTTCTCCCATAAAATTTAAGGTAAAACATTTCCATGTGTCATTTCTCCCATAAAATTTAGGCAAACCATGCACATGTCATTTCTCCCACAAACTCAAGGCTTTCTCCCATAAACTCAAGGCAAACTTTAAGGCCTAAAAACCTTGGTGAGAACCTATAGTGGCTGAAATTCCATAGGATTTGAGTCAATATGTTGAGTGTTAACTTTTACAAGTTCTAAAGACAGAGTCTATAAAGGGCCAGATAGCCTATGGATCTCATCCTTTCTCAAAGGTGACATATCCCGTAAATTCCCCTACAGTCAATCTTTGGAACAGATCTAAATAGAAGTTCTTCATTGTAATATCCATTTATGTACATGCCCTTTCTCCGATAAACTTTAAGGCATTTGCTAGTGTTTTTGGAACCATGTACATGTCATTTCTCCCATAAAATTTAAGGCAAACCATGTACATACATGTAATTTCTCCCATAAAATCAAGACAAACTTTAAGGATAACCATGTACATGTCATTTCTAGCATTTGCTAATGTTTTTGGAACCATGTACATGTCATTTCTATGTCATTTCCCCCATAAAATTTAAGGAAAACCATGTACATGTGTCATTTCTCCCATACATTTGTCATTTTTCCCATAAACTTTAAGGAAAACTTTAAGGCGTGTCATTTCTATGTCATTTCTCCCATAAAATGTAAGGAAAAATTTAAGGCAAACCATGTACATGTCATTTCTCCCTTAAACTCTAGGCAAGGCAAACTTTAAGGCATGTCATTTATAGATGTGATTTCTCCCATAAACTTTAAGGAAAACTTTAAGGAAAACCATGCACATGTCATTTCTCCCACAAACTCAAGGCTTTCTCCCACAAACTCAAGGCAAAATTTAAGGCCTAAAAGCCTTGGTGAGAACGTAAAGTGGTTGAACTTCCATAGGATTTGAGTTACTCTGTTGAGTGTTGACTTCTACAAGTTCTAAAGGCAGAGTTTGTAAAGGGGCACGTAGCCTCTAAATCTCATCCTTTCTCAAAGGTGACATATCCAGTAAATGCCCCTATAGTTAATCTCTGGAACAGATCTAAATAGAATTTCTTCATAGTAATATCCATTTCTGTATATGTCATTTCTCCGATAAACTTAAGGCACTTGCTAGTGTTTTTGGAACCATGTACATGTCATTTCTATAGAATTTCTTCATTGTTTAATATCCATTTCTGTACACGCCATTTCTCCAATAAACTTTAAGGCATTTTTTAGTGTTTTTGGAACCATGTACATGTCATTTATATGTACATACACGTCATTTCTCCCATGTAAATGTCATTTCTAGCATTTTCTAGTGTTTTTGGAACCATGTACATGTCATTTCAATGCCATTTCTCCGTTAAACTTTAAGGCAAACCATGTACATGTGTCATTTATCCCATAAAATTTAAGGCAAACTTTAAAGCATGTCATTTCTATGTCATTTATCCTATAAAATACAAGGCAAACCATGTACATGTCATTTCTCCCTTAAACTCTAGGCAAGGAAAAATTTAAGGCATGTCATTTTTAGATGTGATTTCTCCCATAAACTTTAAGGAAAACTTTATGAAAAACCATGCACATGTCATTTCTCCCATGCATTTTCAATAAATGTTAATTTAATATATTTTATTGAATTTATTTATTTATTTATTTATTTTTTTTAGGGATAAAAAAACCCACTAAATATGGTTGGAAAATGGACATTATGCATAGATGTTTCTTGTTATCCCAATCCAGAGAAATTAGTGATTACATATATGCTTTGAAATATTGCGACTAACAAAGTCCTCCAAAGAAAACTGAATATACTGGGAAAAACAACAAACAACGATGCATATTATATTGCATTGATAGAAGGCTTGGGAACAACTAGGGAGTATGGATCAAATGGAATTGTAGTTTTCACCAATTCTGAACTTGTGTGCAACCAGATGAAAGACATATACCAATTTAAGAAGGAGAGGCTAAAACAACTGCATGGAAAAGAAGATAATATTGTTAGCTAATTTCAATTTTTTAGTATAAGACATTGTGAAAATGTTAATAAGATGTCTGGTGATCTATTGTGTGGGGCAATGCCAATTCAAGATTCATCTCTCAAATATGAATTAGTGTTGAAACACTCTCCTTCAAAATTTATTTATGGACATTGTAACATATCTTTGATATGTGTGTTTTTTACTTATAAATGTGTCATTTTTAATGACCACGTGTTTTTTTCAATTATATACCAAGTGTGCTCCCACCATGTAAAGTGCAACTTGATGAACTTCACATTTTTATAAAATTAAAATGTGAGAACTTCAACAAATTTTTGTTTAAATTGAGTTTCACACATCAGTGCTTTGAAAGTTTTCTTTTACATAATTTGTGTACTAAATTACATTAATTTTTTGAAATCTTTTGAATTTATTTTAAATAGTAATTTAAAAATAATTGTAAATATCCACTGTAGATATATCCGTATATAACATGGAGGAAGAAATGCGAAGATCAATAGAATCCCATGCTTCTATGAGAGAGAGGGATCATGGATTGATGGATTTTCATGGTATTTCAATATAATCTTATCTCCATACATACATGTGCGTACATGTGTGAATACATGTCGAATTAATTTTTTTATTGACTATATATATAATTTTATCCCCATGTACATTCATGTATACATATGGAATTGATTTTTTTTTTTATCAATTTTGTGAGTTAAATTAGTTTTTAATAAGTTTTATTTTTTATTTTTTAGGAGTTAGGAGGACAAGCGTGCCTACTCCATCAATGGAGCATGGTCGTGGTTCATGCAATCATGGTATGGTTCATGCAATTTAATCAGTCATATGTACATGTATTTATATGTATGAATGTATTTTTTGTAGAAATTATATAACTGATATGTTATACATCTGAGATTCTCCTGATCACACACTATTTGACTTCATGCACAATACAAAATCTCTTCTACCATTGATCATCACATGCGGAAATAAAATTAATTGCATGCACACATTAAAACCATAAAAATTCACACATATGAACACAGTATTTCATGGGAAAGCTTAAAGCTGAAAATCCCCAACTATCTGTATATTATATGTCATAGATACCATGTAACAATCATTATACAAAGCTCCTCACAAGATCTCAGTACAATCTCCAATTGCTACAAACTAATCAAGCTAGATCTAGCAAAACACATGCTCCAATCTCTGCCACCTGATAGCCTGCCTCTATTACGCAATCACTGCTAAAGAATGGCTCTGGATGAGTTCGAATCCATCCTATATTGACCACGCAATCCTCATTGGCATCTCCATCAATGGGTGGTGCAAACTCATGCAACACTATAGTCAACCTGCTCTTTCACCTACCTCTCCACTGGTCTCCACTTAAACTGTCCATGCACTGTAGTTAACTGATGTATTCTTTAGTTGATTAATGAGTTAATAATTAGTGAATTAATTAATAATTAATTCACACCACTCTCACTAGTGTATCAATCGGTTAGACTAGATACAACTAGCTCAACTATGTTTAACTCAGTTAAACTGAACACAACTCCATCAACTACCTCAATAACTCCACCAAAATCTGTCACATGAGTTCTAGCGGTAATCCATGCAACTGTGCTCACTTAACCCTCGGGAGATAGTGTAATTTCTTCTATCAACTCTTGTGTGCCCTGTCATGCACGCCATATTTGAAGTGCTCCAAGAGAATAAGATAATGTTTAGAGTCCAAATATTATTAAGAGCTAATAATATTTGACATATCTATTTTTAGACTGGCAGTCTAAAAATAGACTCCGCCCAATATGTCTAAAAATGAAGTCCATCAGCCACCAGCAGTAACCATCCACAAATAGCATCCGTGACTCATAGAATATGATTGACATGTCTAAAAATAGACTTTGTGACAGTCTTCACTGTGTGGGCCCACTGGCTATGGGCTTTCCAACTAGGATGGGGAATGATGTTTCAGGATGCCTCCTTCACTGTTTCTTGTTGCAATCTTCAACACTCCCTCTCAACAAGAAAGGACTGTCTTTGCATGCGACATGCAACTCCATGCATTCACCCTGCAAACTTTTCAAGTGCCATGCAACTCCATGCATCTGCTCTGCAACTCTTCTGAAACTGAATAGGCTCCAAACAACTCAATCAGTACAATGCATCTATCAAAGTCTTCGACCTCTGCTGGTACCAACTGCACATGTCTTCAGGAACCACTGCGTTTTTTAACTTTGCACCCATGCACTTTGCACTTGCTGTCAACTCTAAACCACGCTCTAGTATCCAACATTGTCACTTTGATCTATCTGCATCAATCCAAATGATCATGCTACTGTTGCGCCGTGGGTACCTTGTAGCCAGGCTCAATTCATGATATCCACACCATCTCATGAATCCTACCCAGAAATCTCCTCTTGGGGTTACTCATGCATGTCGCCCCACCTCTCACCTGGTGGTATAGCTGCATGCACTCCCTCTGCCCATCTGGCATGAAATTTGTCTGCATGAGTGGTTTATTCCACTCCATGATCCTCTTCTTGTGACTGCTCCACATCTCGAGGTTCAATATTACTTGCATGCAAAACTTTCTCCCTCTCAAGCATCAATTGTATGTCTTTCTTGCACTTCCCAACAGTAGGAAGCTCCGTAGACATCCCATCTACTTCAAGTCTGTAGAGATTCTTGGCTCGAATCCCAACCTTCTTGACTTGTACTTCTTCACCCACACTAACTCCTACACTCCCAAGCTCATCCCTGCAGTGGACAAACTTTGTCAAGTATACCGGAATAGTGTCATTCTTCTCCATTTTTATTTTCCTGAGTTTATCCTTGAGCGCCAACTTCCTCTGGTCGCTCTTGCTGGAACAAATGCACCGAATTTCCACATGAAGAGAGAATGGAGAAGCTTTACCATGAGAAAATTTGGACACTATGTGATCCTCCTTCACACCTTCAACGAAATCCTTCGACATTTTTCTGTCTTCTTTTGCCATGCGTCAAGTGCGGCAGCATCGCTAGAAGCAGGTTTTGGAATTTCTGCATCTATGAACTCCTTCAACCCATTATCCTCCAGCACCGCCTCCATCCTGTCCTTACATGCAATATAATTTGAGCTTCCCTCAAGGGCATACTCCAATCACAATCCGTTGAAAGACATTTCAATGAATGCTCAACTTCGACACCAAGAAAACACTACTGCAAATTCGAATTCCACCAGCTCAATACTCAACTGCTTCAATGTTTTGCAATTGCTCCAATGATCAATATCGCTCTGATAACATGTAGAAATTTGAATAATTGATATATTATTCACCGAGATTCTCCTGATCACACACTATTTTGACTTCATGCACAATACAAAATCTCTTCTACCATTGATCATTAATTGCGGAAATAAAAACAATCGCATGCGCACATTAAAACCATAAACAATCACACATATGAACAGAGTATTTCATGGAAAAGCTTAAAGCTGAAAACCCCCAACTATCTGTATATTATATGTCATAGAGATCATGTAACAATCATTGTACAAAGCTCCTCACAAGCTCTCAGCACAACCTCGAATTTCTACACACTAATCAAGCTCGATACGAAAAACCATGCTCAAATCTCACATACACCACTGCTTTGCCTCTATTCTGTGCTTCAACTGTGAAGAATGGCTCCGGGCGTGAGTTCGAATCCATCCTGTATTATTTTTCAATCCTCATTGGCATCTCCATCAATGTGTGGTGCAAACTCATCACATCACTATAGTCATAAGCGATAGTCCATCTTGACTTTTGCTCTTTCACCTACCTCTCACGCGGAGATGCTCACTTCGGTTGCCATGCCTTGTAGTTAACTGCTGTATTGTTTAGTTGATTAATGAGTTATTATTTGTGAATTAATTAACTAATTAATTCACTCCACTCTCACTAGTGTATCAATCAGTTAGAGTAGATACAACTAGCTCAACTGAGTCTAACTGAGTTAAACTAAATACAACTCCATAACTACTTCTTCCAACTGTGTCATAACTCTGCCACTTGAGTTCTAACTGAGTCCTCCATGCATTAGCTCCAGTAAACCCTTAGGAATAACGTAATTCCTTCTGTCGGCTCCTGTGCCACATCTGTGCACTTAACTGAAGTGCTCCAAAAGAATAAGATAATGTTTATAGTCCAAATATTATTAAGAGCTAATAATATTTGACATATCTATTTTTAGACTGGAAATCTAAAAATAGATTCCGCCCAATATGTCTAAAAATAGAAGTCCATCTATTTTTCCAACTTGACCAACCATCCACAAATAGCATCCCACAACTCATAGAATATGATCGACATGTCTAAAAATATACATAGTCTAAAAATAGACTTTGCGACAAAAATCACCTGTGTGGGCCCCACCTAGTTTAGGTGATTACTCTCCAACTAGGATCAGGAATGATGTTTCAGGATGCCTCCTTCATTTTTTCTTGTTGCAATCTTAAACATTTTTGAATTGGTTATAAATTCATATTTTTTTATGAAGCTTCCCTCTCGTCGCGTGAGGTCGGTGGTGGTACACATTCCCCTGGAGGCCCATCAATAGGTGGTGGCCAATTGCATGAGGGTGGTGATATGCATTCTCTGGAGGCCAATAAATGGATAGTTGTGTTGGTTCTCGACCAATTGGTGGTCGTTTTGGTTCTCAACAATCTCAGGGTGGGCATGATGCTAACCAACCATATCGAGGTGGCCATCAATCTGAATATTATTTTCATTCACTTTGTACAAATTTGTTTGCATGTTTTTTATTTATACAAAATTTTATATATTGATGCAGAGGGTGAAAATGTTGCTCCAAAAAGACATAGGACAAAACGTGTTATTCAAGAAAAAGGTTATACACCAACCACAACTTATTCGTTCGACATTTCCAATATACCTTAGGAATCAAAATTGTAGCAATGCACGTTACAAAGGTGTCAACATCTTCATTCAAAATTTAAGAGAGATCTTGTGTCTTTGAAACTCCCTACTAAGAGTCGAGAAAGCTTGGAAATAGTTACTCACTCTTTAGGGGAACTAGTAGATGTGTACCTAAGGCTTAGGCCAACCATTGATACTTTTGTAGAAGTGATGAGAAAAAGAAAGGAAACAGTGATGTGTCATGATACATGGGAGGTTGTTAAACAAAGAGTTACAACAAAAATGACCAAGTCTATGTTTAACTTCAAAGAAGGGCTGAAAATAAAGATGCTAAAGGTGCAATATTTCAAGCACGCTGATATAGATGACCATTTGTATGATAGACACCTCGATGCCTATGGAAGACTCCCATGGAATGACAAGGTTCCGCTTTATTTTGCAAAACTATTTTATGTAGAATTATTTTTGGGAATAAAACCCAATTATAATGACCTTCCCTCTGAATTTTTTGGTCATGGGAAAGGTCGATTGTGTGACCGTAGGGGCGCTAAGTGTGATGCTAAGTTGCCTCACCCAAAGCCACCATTGGTTAGTTGAATTCTTCGTCTCAAAACCTTGTGGTCAGAAATGGATGCCACTTCTCAAATTAGTTGAGAAGCAAAGGATGCCATCATTTAAAATGTTCAGAGTGGACTGGGTGGAGTTGATGTTTGTCTGAATCGACAAAGAGCACGAGAGAATGCACATGTTAATTTTGTGTATCATACAGATGAAGAGATAGACAACATGAGTGTTAAATATCTCAGAACATATGCAAATAATTGTCGCAATGGTTGGCAGGACCTAATTATTCATGAACAAGAGGGCATGGGATTGGTATGTGTTAATGGTTAGGGTGATTATTTTAACACATGTACAATTTGTAATAAATACATATATACATACATCTATTTGTATACATTAATCTAACAAAAATGTATCATATATGTTAACACCATTTGCAGTTCTCACACTTGATTAACGAAGATGTTAATATCACGATCGAAGCCTCCGGTTCACACAATCAAGATGGGTCTCACCATCAATCACACAGTCAAGATAGTTCTCACCATCAAGATGATATGTTGGAACATGTTAGTGTTTTTTAAGGGAACATGATGATGTACAATTAATTTTTATATATTATTATATATATCGAAACATGATGGCATATTTTTAAAATAAATAATTGTGCACACATGTACATGTATATATAATTAAATGTTAACAGATTATGATTCCATCCGATGTTTTTGGGATGGAGGTACCTTCTTCTTCCTTGGGAGATGTGCCAAATCCACCATCACAAGTATGAACAATTTTTCACTTTTAAATATGTTTTTAAGTTATATATTGCAGCTCAAAAGTTCCATTAAAAAATGAGATCTAGATCTTGAGTTATTTTAAAGTTTTAAATTTTTTGAATTTTAGGTTTCTGGAGATTTTCTTTCGGAGCCACCCTTGGGAGATGTGCCCAATCCACCATCACAAGTATGAACAATTTTTCACTTTTAAATATGTTTTTAAGTTATATATTGCAGCTCAAAAGTTCCATTAAAAAATGAGATCTAGATCTTGAGTTATTTTAAAGTTTTAAATTTTTTGAATTTTAGGTTTCTGGAGATTTTCTTTCGGAGCCACCCTTAGGAGATGTGCCCAATCCACCATCACAAGGATTCATTTTTTCACTTAAATATGTTTAAGTTATAAGTTATAAATTGAAGTTCAAAATTTTTATTATAAATTGAGATCTAGATCTTGAGTTATTTTATACTTTTAAAATTTTTGAAATTTAGGTTTTTGGAGATGATTTCCCTTCTCCACAAACTCTAGCGATGGAGTGTATGATGGAGATAGGATCATCCACACCATTTGAACAATTTGTCTAACTTTTTTTTAATATTATTGAAAATTAGTTTATATGCATTTTCATTTGAAAATCTTTAATATATATATATATATATATATATATATATATAGATACTTGTACATTTTATTGTGGAAGATGTTTCTATGGAGGATGTGTTAATGGATGAGCAACAAAACACAATGCAGAGGGAACCACATGAGGTATTGCATGATTTTTTTTTTCATTTTGTTTTTTTTACATGAAGTTCTATATTCTCATTCAATTTTAAAACATTAAATTTTAATGTTTGTACACATTGTGTACAGGTTCCCCATTCTTCACAGTATAGCACGAGGATCAAGACTTTGCTGGCAGAGACACTAGATCCATCTGTATTTGATGGATGATGCACATGTGTGCAACATTATATTTGATAGATCTAGTCTTAAATTTACTTTTTTATATATAGTTTTATCTATGCAGTCATATTTACTTTTCTATATAACTTGATACTTGTAACACTATACATTGAACTATATATATATACTTTTATTGTTCATGTGAGATACAAATTTTGGAAATATTTTACTGTTTGGATATAATTTTAAACTACATTTACTTTTATCAAGAATGATTTTAAATTTTGGATAGTTACATTTGGAATGTGATCACATGTTGTGATATATAATGTTTTGTTTTTAAAACTCAAGTTGTCATTTTATTTTTTAAATATAAAATGAATCTAGATGGAGATTTCAAATTACAAAACACATGTACATGTGTATATTTTGGATAGTTGAACTACATTTAGCATGTGATCACATGTTGTGATATAATGTTTTTCTTTTAAAACTCAAGTTGTCATTTTATTTGTTAAATATAAAACTCAAATCTAAATGGAAATTTCAAGTTACAAAACACGTGTATATTTTGGATAGTTCAACTACATTTGACATGTGATCTCATGTTGTGATATAATGTTTTGTTTTTAAATTGGATAGTTCAACTACATTTGGCATGTGATATCATGTTGTGATATAATGTTTTGTTTTTAAATTGGATAGTTCAACTACATTTGGCATGTGATCTCATGTTTTGATATAATGCTTTGTTTTTAAAACTCAAGTTGTCATGTTATTTGTTAAATATAAAATGAATCTCTAGATGGAAATTTCAAATTACATTTTCACAATGTGTATATTTTGGATGGTTGAACTAGATTTGGCATGTGATTGTGATATAGCGTTTTGTTTTTAAAAAGTTGTCATTTTATAAATGTTAAATATAAAATGAATCTCTCTAGATGGAAATTTCAAATTACAAACCATGTACATACATGTGTATATTTTGGATAGTTGAACTACATTTGGCATGTAATCACATGTTGTGATATAATATTTTGTTTTACGATATAATGTTTTGTTTTTAAAATTCAAGTTGTCATTTTATTTGTTAAATATAAAATGAATCTCTAGATGGAAATTTCAAATTACATTTTCACAATGTGTATATTTTGGATGGTTGAACTACATTTGGCATGTGATTGTGATATAATGTTTTGTTTTTTTAAGTTGTCATTTTATAAACTTGTTAAAAATATAAAATGAATCTCTCTATATTGAAATTTCAAATTATAAATCATGTATACATGTGTATATTTTGGATAGTTTAACTACATTTGGCATGTGATCACATGTGATATAATGTTTTGTTTTTAAAACTCAAGTTATCACTATATTTGTTAAATATAAAATGAAGTTGGAATTATATTTGTTAAATATAAATTGAATCTAGATAGAAATTTCAAATTACAATTTACACATAAATGTGTATATTTTGGATAGTTGAAATACATTTGTTAATGTGTGTGAATGTTATATAATTTTAGGATGTACATCTATTATTTAGGTGATATTTAAGTACAATACATATCGATGTTTTAAAATCTAAAAGAAATCATAAAATGTACAGGTTAGAAGCCATACTATGGCCCCGCGCCAATGTCAGAAACCCATTAGAGACAGCTACAGAGGTGTGTTTTTAGGCCGCTCTCATCGTGGAAATGGCCAACGATTGGAATCCACCAAGGGCTCTGCATCTGATAGCCATGAGGTGTTGGCTCCTCAAGCGTTTGATAACATTCATGGGAAGACTGTTTTTCCTTTGGAGAAGCCCAAGGGTAGAAGAGGCATGAAATCCACTATTCCACAATCTGTGTAGCCTTTACCTAGGAAAACCAACCCACTTCCAGGTTATGAGCCCACGATGGAGGAGATAGATGTTTGGGTTATGGACTCGAACAGTGTCTGGACCAGAGATTACAATGTGAAGTACCCAGTTGATCCCATTGTCCATGCGACCCCTCTGAAGCCTCCTCAAATTCCCACAGTAGAGGAGTAAGCCATTGCTAGAGAATACAGGTGCCTGATAGAAGAAGAGGACCAGGCGACGGACGAAGATGAATGAACTCCAGGATTGTCACCTCAGGATATAATTCAACTCTTTTGTTTTTATATGGGCCACTGAATATTTTGTATTACAAGACTGGATGACACACTTAAGGGGTTGGTTTCCTCCTTTGAGGCAGCCCCAAACTTGGTTTATTTTGAACACTACCAAGGCAGGGATAGGCTAAGCACTGCTTTCCATCTCTGCCCATTTCCTTTGTACAAATTGTCATGCTTTTAATATAGTTTAACCCAAGTTACAAACAAAAAAAATTTCACATGAATATATGTACATAAAAATGATTGAAGTACATGTTTGAATATATGTTAAAACGATTGAAGTGCAATACATATCGATGTATATATCTAAAAACAATCATAAGATTCTAGGTGTTCTTAGATGTGTCAAACAATCATAAATTTTTGAAATTGCATTAGAACATATATATCAAGTACACAACATTTTTCATTAATGTACATAGAAAAGCTACTTTCAGTTGATAGTAAATTTGAAATTACAAAACATGTACCACACATTTTGCATTCAAGAATGAATATTATAATTTACTTTTAATAGACACGTGTCTAAAACAAAATCGTGCAACTTCAAATTTGCATTATATCAACTATGCTAGATACAAAAATATGTACATTTTGCAATAATGACATTATGAAAAATTGTACCAAAGAATGTATGAAATCGTTTAGACCAGATAATCTAGACATGTGTATGTGTATACGTGTATGTGCATGTACCAAAACAATGTCCATGTGCAAACACTTGTACATATAACATAAAAAGGTAGTTCAATTTTTAGTTGAGTTCTGGAAGTTCTAAAAGATGAATCCAAAGAGAAGAAATTGTTGGGCAGTTTAATAAAAAAAATTCCAATGGAATGCCATCTTCAATGATCTATTCATGATCGGCTTTTTACATTTTCCATTTCTTAATTTTCGTTTTTTTCTTTGATTGAATTTTTATCAACTTTATGCGTGTTGCACACACCAAGTGACTATATTGACAACTTAAGACATCAAGTTCATAGTCTTGAAAGTAAACAAAATCCCCACTTTGATTAGTTTGTCTGAAAAAATAACCTTTCAGTATAATAGACCCTTTGTCATATGTAAACTCGTGATCATCATGGTTTTCTGATAATTTCATCTTTCGTTCAGTGCAATGCATCAAATAATACTTCACATTTTCATCGTTCATAGTAGGTGCAATTACAACAAAAACATCTCCTGCACAATAAAACAAACTTATGTATTTAAATTTAGATTATAATTAACATGAAAAAATAACTTTAAAATTAACATGTGCACTTGATTTTATTATCTATTTATATATCTCTATCTTTTGAAAGCAATTGAAATGTTACCTTCTCTAACAAGATCAGAAACTCGATCACCATCAAATGATATTGTAGTCTCCTCTGATTTCATTTCTTCAAAGATTGCAATGGACATTTTCCCCTTTGTATTTAGTTTTATATGTTGCCAATCTTTTACATACATTTTGTTTTCACAAACATCTTTGGATTCTGTGTTGTCTATGCAAACATGAAAAAAACAAGAATATTTTCCTTTATCCAGTGCAAACACATTTGTCGACAACTTTGTTTAATTGAATGAAATTTTCGAGTCTCTTTTATTGTTTCAACATTATTTCCAATCGATCTATCTACATCTTGGACCCCAATATGCCAAAAAAACCTATATGGAAAATTCAAAGAAGAATATAAATATGATATCAAAATACCATCAAAGATAATCATTGTGATAAATGTACTGTTTAAAATTAGAATCCAA
Source organism: Pinus albicaulis (assembly GCA_034641835.2). Classification (NCBI taxonomy): domain Eukaryota; kingdom Viridiplantae; phylum Streptophyta; class Pinopsida; order Pinales; family Pinaceae; genus Pinus; species Pinus albicaulis. The sequence continues at coordinate 359,298,594 of CM076577.1, forward strand.
TAAAAATTAAATTGAATGTACCTTCGTACTTCCCTTGATCGGTTAGTCTCATGGCTTAGTGCAATGATGCACCATTGAACAACTTATTCAGTTGAGACGAGCCAGTTTGTAGAGTGGTCCATTTGATATCTTCAAAGTGCTTGTTTTATGCCCCTCCACCATCATGTTCTCCTTTTCCATGACCAGTCTCAAATAAATTCCAACAATGTTTAATGCAGGTTTTCATATGAAGACGACACAACTAAAAGAATGATCGTGAAGATTTGAATTGAACTGCGGATCCATCTAACCATATCCAATGTTCATTAAATTTTATTCCACGACTTTTCAAGGATTCATAAATCTTTTCAAAACAGTGTTGTACAAAATATGTATCATGTGTATGATCGTCACTGATATAAAAGTATATTCTTCAATAAAATGTCGATTTTCACTAGTGCTTTCTATATGATCAAAATTTTGTTCAGCACGTCTCTATAGAATATGGACGAGCATGAAGACTTGGTAAGAGTGATAGAATTCACTCTGAATTTATTTTTGTGGAACAAATGTCTAGTTTTCTCCAAAATCAACTACTGACAAAATGGTCCCTGGTGGAAAAAATTCAAGGGATTTTTTGAATTGCAAGTCCTGACATCGAGCTCTATGGGAATGCTTGGTGTATTTATAAATTATTGCCTCAAAATTTCTCAAAAAATCTATCACAAAAATATCTTCTTCTTGTAAATCAATTCTTTTAGCACTTGAACCTTGAATCGATGTATGGATATATTCATATATCTTCCATTTCACTTTCATGTTGGACAATGATTGATCATTTATATAAGTATGATATTTGTTTTGAAATTCAGTCAAATTTCCACAATTATCACATTTTTTACCACCAACACATTTCTTTTGGTAAAATAATTCATGGCTTTCTCTTCCACATAGAATTTGAGATATGAAATCATGGATAGTGGAAGGAAGAGGTGAATCTTTCCAAAATGTTTTACCAAAATTAAGGAATGTGTCATAATATAACTGAAATTCCACATGATAATGACAACAACAAGTGTCACGTACAGTGATAGGTTTTACATACCATGGTTTTTGTTGCACAAAAGCACTGATTGAGAGATCAATTTCACGATTCTCTTCTTTGAACTTGTTGAACAACTCTATTTGAGTGGTGTCCAAGAAATGTTTTGGATGTTCTTCGTATTGATTTCGTGTTATTCTTCTTCGCATCACATCCCTTGCTTTTGGTGAAACACGCGAATTTTTCATCCAATATTCATATATTATTTTTTTAACATTTTCTCCAAGTCTATCATTGTATGGTTGCCTACAAATAGCTGTCCAATAAGCGATTTCATCATTTACATTTATTTGCAACCAAAATTTCCGATGTTTGTGCAAATTTTTTCGTGAGGTTCCTAATGCTCGTGCCATAGATTTTACCAAGCGATTCTCTTTAGTACTTGATGAAACCACTGCCATATTTATTGCTCTATGTGCATATGAAACATTTTTCTTTCTAGATATTTTAATTGAATTTAGAGCACTACTTATATTTTGTATCACATTTTCCTTCATTTTTATTTATTTATTTATTTATTTTTTATTATTATTATTATTTTTAAATTTAATTGTAAAATCTCTTTCGGTAATAATCACATATAATGGAAAATTGTCGATGCGTTTTGAACCAACCAGTGTGGTTCATTTATTTATTTATTTTGTTGATTTTCGAATACCCAATAAAGTCGTAGCTTCTTTTAATTTCCTTGATGTTAAGAGACTTTTCAACAATTGGGCTTGAACTACCATAGTTTCATTTTTGAAGAACGAATCAATAATGCGATAAACACGATATCGTATAACATGGTCAGCTTTTTTATCTCCACACGTGTGAGTGTCAACATTTTCTAACATCTCATCATCGATATTGATTTCATCTTTACATATTAGAATTAAATGTACATAATAAGTTTACATATTCAATAAATAACTAAATTAATAAATATTTATAGTTTCAATAATACATATTTGTTCAACATATATATATATACCTGGTGATTCAATTTCTTCACTTGAATTTCTTTCAACATTTTCACCATCTTCAATCATTGGTTCAATATCTCTTTCCCTTTCTTTTTCAAAATTTTGTATCTCATCATCAATGTTTTGAGGAATATCTCTCTCTGTTTACATTGCATAATCTTTTTCAAATTAGTTCATCAAATAAAAATTAAGTTTCACAATTTACACTAGGGAAATTTTAAATATCAACTTCAACTTAGCCACGAAACTTCAAGGCCTAGCCGCCAAATTATTGCATAGAAGAATATCCAACAAATATAAAACAAACCAATCAGAAAGACTTACCTCAGGATCGAGAGAAGAGGAAGGTAACTCGCTTTTCTACAATTGTTGCCTTAAAGAGGGTCGTAACCAAGCAAGACTTGTCAAGAGACTTTGCTCATCTTCCTGCAACACAAAAATGCCCATCTGAAACCCAAACTAAATAAAACCCTTGTCACCAAACCCACCCTTATGAACTTTTTCGTTGTTTGTGCATAGGCCTAATTGTTTTATATTAAAGGTAGATGAGATAATGTGGTGAGATTTTATGATTTGGAGAGGTGATGGATCTTATTTTATAGGCCTATGTAGGGGCTTCTAAATATGGATGTTGAATGACATAGAAGGGATTTTAGGAGTAAATTTTGATGACTTAGGATATAATTTTTTAATAGGTATTCAAAGAAATATATGTCTTGAGGTCAAAGTAAGGAGAGTCGCTTACAATTCAATGAATGAATGAGGGTTTCATAATAATGGTGAAGGGTGCATTTTAAAAGGAATATTTTACTACTTTGTTTTAAGGTGAATTTTCACTAAATTACCCTTTTATTCAAATATTTTTTAAGGATCATGCTTAGAAATATTTTCAATTTTAAATCGACGATTTACTTAGTGCATTTGGTCCTACCTGGTTGTGAAGTCAGTGATTGGTTTATTTTCTTTAGTTCTTCAAGTTATGAAACTTATACATGGTGATATTATGGTTACAAAAAATGTCATATATTGAAAATCGTAGGAGGAGGTGTCATGTCACTACCCCCCGGGGTTTTAGCCCATAAAACTAGGTATTCAATTTCAAACTCATTTTTCTCTCAAACCAGGAGGAACCACAAGGCATACCACATAAAGACATATCTTCGAGGAGAATATAATGACCTAGATATCCAAAAAATATAAATGGTTTGGCCCTTCAAAAACCCTCGACTAAGTTGGGGTACATCCTTACTTCAAGGAATCGAAACACTAAGACTTGGGTTTTCAACCATCCAACTGTATAGGTGACATCTTGATGTAATCTGAAAATTACTAAGAAGCATTCATTAACCATTTGACATCAATGATTGGTGTTTTTATTCAAATTCAAACCGAGTCAACTCCACGGGTTGACATCAATGACAACACCATCCAATATCCTCTTTCTATTTCTCTTGTGTTTATTTTTTCTAATTCTAATCCCTTCTGGTTTTGGGTCATGATTTCTAACTAGTCCCCAATTATTTCGTCTACCTAGTTGGCATGTTGTGTCTAAGAATATATATTTAAATAAATTTCCATGGGATCTTCTTCTTCACCCTCTGAACTATCAGGTACCTGCCATCCTTTAGTCTTGCGAGCCTACCATTTTTTCTTTTTTTGTGAATTTTTTTTTTCCTGTGGGCATGAGTTCTACAAGTGTCGTGTTTGAACGCGGATTTGACATCTAAATGATGGATTATCAAAATCAAGAATCTGGGTCCATTGAAAATTTTCATGTTTTAGATGGATACGTTTAGGTAGACCTTTACTCAAGTTTATCTCCACATAAATTATGGAAAATGTAAAAATACCTTTTTCCATTATGTTAGTGTCTAATTTTTTAAATTTTCCAAGAGTATTCCCAATATCTTCCAAGACATGATGGCGCCAAAAAGGGAGAGGGAGATTTGGTAATCTCACCTAGACCGGTATTGTAGTGACTACCATTATTATAGCATCAAATTTTTGGAACCATGGTGTAATAAAAAACCCAACTTTACCCCAAAACCATGGTTAGTCAATTAGGACTTTCTCCCTAGCTTTCTCTGTGTTGAATTGGACGATGAAAAAACCCTTGGAACATAATAAAATTTCACAATTGGGTTTCCAAGAAGAATATACTCACTAATGTAAATCTTCAGTTTTCGTCCAAAAGCCATTAAATCTACATTTTAATGTCGTAGATCAGAAAAAATTGCTTTTAGCTTTGGGAGTTAAATGTCCATGGCTGGTGCTTTTTCTGCTTAGGTGTGTAATTGAAAAAGTGTATCTACGATTTCTCTTTCCATAGCAACTTAAAGTTTGACAATGTACATACCTAACATATTTTGGATCTGGTTATTAGTAGTTGTCACCTTCCCTTTCACTACATACTTGAAAGTGACAAGTCCATATGAGTTTTTGATGCCTGAAGCTCCACCCCTTAACCTCAGATTTAATATTATGGTGGAATTCCTTTCAATGCCATAAACCTTCATCTAAATGGAATATTGCAACAATTTCTCATCAAAAATCAAACTTTATAAAAACAATAGTATACCCAAGTTACTCTAAGTGGCCTACTTCAAGTTTTCCACTGGGTCCAAGCTTTGTACCCTTACTAAGATTTATTTCCCACTTGGGGTTTTAATATAAATTTGAAATACCCCCTCCAAATATGGTTTTTCAAGTTGAGGTTTTTCGATCTAGGGAAAATTAAGAGGATCCATAACTCGATTTGAAATAGAGGAGACATTCGTCCTCGTCTTCTCCATACGTGCCATTACCTCTGGAAATAACAACATCATAGTATTTGACTTACTTAGCCTCACATTAATTTAAATCCTAGTCCACAAGTGGGTTGAAATAGTAGTTTTTTCTTGTTGGTTTGAATTAATTCATGTTCATTTTTTACTAGGAGGTTCATTTGGATAAAGAACAAGGATCTTTTACTTGTATTTTTTTGAGCTAATATTTCAATCCCAAGTCTCTTTAATAGCCAACATTTTTGTTTTAGGAACATTTATTTTCACATTTGTTATACTACATATATACACACTTCACTCAATTAAAAGCTTGGATGATAACCACAATGATGGAAATACTGAAAGGAGGTGAATCATTATTTTATTCAATTAAAAATATACACTTAATCTAGAAACCAAATTAACTTCACATAAATAATTATTCACAATGTATGAACACAAAGATCAAAGTGCAAGTTAAACTTGAAGAAGAAACACTTGTAAATAATCTTGAATTTAATATAACCAGTTGAGAGGACATCAATCCTTTGTAAGCACCAACTTACAACAGTTGCAGTTCCCAAGTTGTCAAGAAGTTGAGGACACCAACCCTTACTGATTACCAACTTTCAACTTTCATAGGAACCAACCTACAAGAGACTCCAATCTCCTCAACTGAGCACTAACTCAACATTTTTTTAGGCACCAACCTACTCCTTTAAGATACTTCACAATTTATCCTAATTTATGAAAATTGCTTTTCTTGAGTACAATTTGTCACCCAACCATGTCACTCCTATATTTTCTCCTCTAAGCTTGATCACAACCACTTGGCCTTTTCCGTTGTCTTTTCCTAGTACTTAGACCAGTTTTCGGTCATTCCTTAGCCTTCCTTTGTTATCTTTGATCTGCTCTTCTTAGGTTGTTTTCTTCTATCCTGGAAGTCCAAAAAATTATTTATTGACTTCACTTCCTATGTTTGATCTTCTTGTATCTTGTTGCAATTTTGAGGGCTCTTGCAATCACTAAAATATACTTCCCAGTTTGTGGCCTTTACTTCCAGACATTGTAAACAATTACATGCCTTAAGTCTATCCACATTAGGGCTTGGCCCTACTCTTTAATTCCACAGGTATTATCCTCTTGTCATAGGTCTATAATTAAAGAAAATGCATTGTTTTTATCTTATATACACTCTACAAGCATGCATCCTAGCTAGGCTAGGACTTGGCCTCCAAAACTTGTCACTGGCACAACCACCTAAACTTTGTTCATAAACAGACCCTCAACTCAACCTTTAAAATTTTCACAAGTATGAAATGCTCAACCTATTCAATTGTTCTTAGGTTTGTTCAAAGCATGGGTTACCGGCCAACCATTTACATGGTTTGGGCTACACCAAAAAAAATGGGCTTAAAATAAGAAACTACTACACACACAAATTCAACCTAGTAGTATCAGTATGATGCCACAAAAGAATGCCTAAAAATTCAACACAAACACAAAAAAATGAAAATAAAAATACTCCTGAAAATTCATTTTTTTTCTCCTTTAGAATTTCAACCTCCTTTCCTCTGTCTGACAACAGGGTATTCTTTGACATAACCCTTCTACCATAGACCATATACTCCTTGTTTAACCGCAGAAGATACATCCAAAAAACGGTGGAGTTCATTTCCCATCATAAAGACCTCACTTGTGGGGATTTATAAAGTTTTGACATCATTGTTTTTGTGTCCAATTTACCTTGGGACCAACTTGACATTGGTTGGGCTGGCCTGAGTTCTGGCAAGGATATATATATATATATATCAAAAACTCATATCTCCTCAATTTTGAAGAGTTAGGAGATGTTCAATATACCATTGGAAAGGTCTCAGAATGTACTATTTAACTATGTAATTTTATCCTTCATTTGGATATCCTTTGACATAAATAATAACCATTTTCAACAATCCCCCCATTTGTTATTGATGGAAACATGTTGACATCTTCTTGTTCTGACATTTTCTCCCTATGTCTGTAATTATCTTCATACTTCTTGTTAGCTACTCCCCCTATCTGCATTCTCTCCCCCTTTGAAATCAATATAAAAGGATGATCCCCATTTAACATCAATGGAAAATAGGGTGATCCCCTTGTCTAACTTTGTCACTGAGAAATACTTGTGCTCCCCCTGAGCTTGTGCTTCTAATTCTTATACATAATCTTTATCTTCCTTCTCACGACTGCTAGTTAGCATCAAGAGAAGGGTAGCTAAGTCTTTCCAAATGCCTTCTTCCAAAAGCAAGTAACTCCTTCCAATAGGACTATTTTATGTAAGGGCTTCACAAAAAATGCCATCCTCCACTATATCTTCTACAATTAGAGGTGAAAGGGAATATGTATGATATGCTTCATTAAAGGCATCACATATATCAATACCACATGTAAGCAACAATTTTTCATCGGGACTCCAAGCAACATATGAAATTGATTTTTGTTGTGTATTTAATCTCAATATTTCCTCAACATCTATTTTATCCTTTTGCATGAAAACACGCTTAACATACCACTTGATATTTTCCTTAGCATTGTATTAATTTTCATATTGGTCATGTCCTTGCAGCTTCAAGAATATGCTCGAAAATTGTGGATTCTCTTATTGGAATGGGTCTCTCAGGTAAGTTAGCAATTTTGAAATAGAGAGGCTATTCTCTTGCTATATCCTCCAAGATTTCACATTCTCAATAACCAAATATGAAAAATAGAAACCAACACAAAATTATCTAATCATGCTAACATCAACATCAACTACAAGAGCTTCCAAAAACTCTTTAATGCTATTTATGGAAATGGTTTCTAGGTTGTTCACAAGATCAAACTTAGTTATCCCAACACCCATTTCTATGATAATTAAGGAATTGTTTGTCTTGTCCATTTTTACAAACATGTCTAAAAATCAGCCTCTGAATCTTTAGATCTATCTTTCAATGATGGTAGATTTTCAACCATACTATCCTGTAAAAGAGATGAAGATTTTTCTTTTTTCATGAATTCTTTATTCTTAGGTTGAGGTTTTATTCCATGTGGTGTTGAAGCTATTGAGAAGTACTCAACCCATTTAGAAGGTATAAGATAATTTCTTACTGTTTTTTTTCAGGTATTTACATTACAAGAACTTTCTTCTTGATATAGCTTCCTATTTAGAGGACATTGTAGGGCTTCCCAACCAAATTCCCTTTTGTTGTAACTGAGAAATGATTGAAGGCTTTGGTAACAACGTCTAGAAATTTATTATCCTTACACGTATTTAAATTAGTTGATATTCTTCAAAATGAATGAGAGAACCTTGCCGCATTCAAACTTCTCTTTCTCATCTTCATCCCAAACTGGCTTAGATGCTCCTTACCCTTTAAAATATTTATCCTCTTCTCCTATGCATTTTCTATTTTGTACCTAACTATCATTCACCTATTGCAGATCATCTGATATGATTTTGGTATTTTATTCATATTTGGCATCCTCCCCTTCTTCCTATTGCCTCTCATGCATTTCTTCATTTTTCTCATCAAACACTCCTACTGATTGCCACCTCTCCTTAGCTTCCACTTCCTCATAATTATTCAGAAAGCTCCAAGTTTTTGTTAGCTTGCACACCTATGTCTTTCAATGATACTTGGGGTTTATCAATGTTACATGAAAACTTGTATTCTCTTCATCATTTTTACATTATGTTTCTTCAATAGTTGCTTCCTTTCTAGCATCTCTAATTTTTTTATTTGTTAAGTGGCCATCAACTAGTGAAACTAGTGCCTCCATGCCCCATAGAGTTTCATTGATATTGTTATCAACATTGGTTTCCATGGAAAAATTGGTCTCTTCTCATTCACCTTTATCTTGAACCTTTTTTTTTCTTGATTTCAACACCTCCCACTCTTGGTATCAAATTTCCCTTTGTCTCCATTTTCATCTGCACCAAGTTCTTCACTTTCTAAATGCTCTTTATCTAATTAAGTTCTTACTATAGTTGCTTCTTCAAAAACAAGCTCTTCCTTAACCACACTCTCTTGTGTTTCCATTGGCCTAAGTGATCGAAATTTTACTCTATTTGTATTGATACATTCATGTTCATATAGTATCTAAACACTGATCAACTGGTGCATGTCAAGGGCTTCACATAGATGAGACAGTTACACTCCTCTTAGTAGACTCATTACGGTCATTAGCAGCTTTAGATGATTCTCTCCTTTGTTCTAGTGGATCATAATCCTTATTTTCCAATTTTGATGCACTTGAAGGATCAAAAACCAAAAATTCTTGTATTCTCAAAATTAGATGCAACTTCTTCAGTCTTTTTAACTGCTTATGTATCATTATTATTGACTTCAAGGTTCTACCCACCTGTATAAGTGCCTTAAAAACAACATAATCTCCCTTATTTTACTTGATCATCAAGTTCTTACTCAAGGATGTAGACAAAAGTGCAGCCATATGAAATCCTACAAGTAGATTGGTTACCAAATGAGTTGTAATAGTTGTCTTCTTTCTATCTGCTTCATGAGAACTTGGTATCACATCCTAACATTTATCTCTTGTCAACAACAATCCACTTTTCATGCTAATTGTAGGTTGGAAAACATAGAGGCCTTATTTGAGTGGCATTGTGGAGAGAAACAACCATCATCTAGGTCTTTTCTCTTTAATGATTTAGATTTGTGTATTGAGTAAACAAAGCTAATTCTTGATTTTCAAATTTTTGCTCTTCTTGTTTTCTTCTCCAAAATGTGGTGAATTTTTTTCTATTCCTAGTAGAAATATCATCTTCCTTTATTTGTTCAGGAGACCATATCATGTTGCTTCCACAGTCTTGTGTTATATGTCCAAAGTGGAGGCACTTGTTGCATTCGATATTATACTTGAATAAGGGTGTGGATGCGTTATGGTTTTTGTTGTTGTAGTTAACTGAATTTTTTATTTGTTTGCCTGCAAACTTGCTCCTAGAAGGCTAATAAGAACTTGTATAATAATTTTTGACATAAGATCTACAATCTCTTTCTTTATGCCTATATTTTGTACATGAAAAATAATAACCAAGAAATATAGTTAGAAACCTGACTGAGAAGGATTGTCTTGATGAAAAAGTTCTCCTGAAGTTGTTTTTCTTTGGAGAAGATTCAACTCTTTGCTAATCCTTGTCTCTAATTTCATTATTGCTTGTTTTGTGTATGGATCCCCTGAGGGCACCAACATAGCTTCTAGGTGTATTAGTTCAAATCTCATTCTCATTGCTTCCCTTGCTTCCATTGTGGTTGGGGCTTTCATGGCCTTCAATATTTACTGCAATTTCTAATGAATTGAGATTTTTATCTTATTTTTATGAAGCCTTGCCTACATAACCAAGGTATATTTTTTCATATGGTGATCTTTGGTCGTTGAGAATCTCAACCAACATTTGAGAACTTTTCAAGTTCCTAATAGGCTTGTCTACTTCATTTCTTAATCAAACAATTTATGCTTCAAGCTTTTCACAATTTTCTTCTTTCTCCTTCAACTAGATTTTCATCATTTCTTATATCTTTTATGCTTCCTTTACTTGAAATATCAAATAGAAAACTTGTGTTTCATCAAAGTCATTATTATTTTCTTCAAGGTTTTGTAACATTTCTTTAAGCCTTTTATTTTCTTTTAGTGCAACCACAATTTCTGCTTTAAGTTATACTTCATTCTTTACCTCAGAGTCATCTTCATCTTTAGATTTAGGGTCTTCCTTGCTATTCGTGTTTTCAATTTTACTTTCATCTGTCTTCTTGGAATTTGTTTCCCCTTTTGGTGGTTATTTCTCTCAATCATCTTTAAATTCTAGATCAACATGCTTCGGTTCTATGGTCATGAGGGGAGATTCCTTTAAGTAAAGACTCTATATCTTATCCCAAAACTCCTTAGATGATGTACACTATCCCACTTTGAATTTCTTAGAGTCTGATAAGCCACTCAAAATGGCATATTTTGATTTTGTATTGTTTTCTTGTAGCTGCATCTATTGATGGATTTTTTTCGACAATGTAACCAATGACAACAAAGTGTCGAACATCATATATTAGTATCTTTAAATAGCATTTCATTCTTATGCTTCAAAATCCATACTTTGTCTCGTCAAACAAGGAAACATTGTTAATGGAGAACCCATCTTGATTATCTTCAATGCCTTTAGTAGGTTTTGTATACATGACCGTGGAGGAAACATCTTCTAAGAGCTTGGAGGCTAGCCTTCTTGAATTTTCCATTTGTGTTCTTGGGATTTACCTTCCAGTTGTTAGGTTTTGTCTGAAGGAATATGCTCTAATTCAAATTTTTGGAAATACTTAGAGGGGGGTGAAGCAATATTTCATGCAATTTTAATTTTTCACTTAATACTGAATGAAACCAAATTCACATCACATAAATAATTATTCACAACGTATGAACACAAAGATCAAACTATGAGTTAAAACTTGAAGAAAAAACAATTTTAAGCAATCTCCAATTTATTACAACCATTTTTTAGGACACCACTCCTCTGTGAGAACCAGCTTATAACAATTGCAAAATCCAACCTATCAAAAATATGAGGACACTAATCCTTTGTGATTTACGACTTTCAAATTTTGTGGGAACCAACCTGTAGAAAATCTAACAACAAGATTCAATCTTCACTTGTAATGTACTAAAACAAAATAATGAATTCTTCTACAATTTGCAGAAACAAAACACAAATGCAAAATCACATAACAAGTAAGAGAAATAAACAATCAATCGCACAACGCAAGATTTATCTGGGGAAAAAACATTGACTAAAACCCTGCTATCTGTATATTGTATAAATTCAAGATCATGAAACAATACAATGTTATTTCCTGTACTGAGAAACTCCTATGCTCTACCAATTGTCTCACTCTGATCTAGGAAAAAGTAGTCAAGTACTTAACCAATTCTCAGCCTCTGCTTAGCCAACCTTACTCACCCATTCCTGGAGGATTTGTCACCCTATTAAATAGGAAATTCCTTGGAATTGATTGCGCAATGCATCATAGGATTCCTCATGACTCTATAATTGACCTATACAATTTTTTAATTATACAACTGATAGTTATCATTCCTTTAACCTCAGTTGCAACTGGGCCTTCTTTAGAACTGACATGCAATAACTATTTATAGCGAATTATCAGTTAGCTAATTGATCACTAATTGTGAATTAAATCAGATTTAATTCACTGGTCCTCTCACTACCTCATCTCTAAAATAGAACTAGTTAAATTGATTTTAACTCAATTTATTGAGTTAACTAATTAAAACTCACAAATAACTATAACTAGACCCCCTAAAATCATTGGAGAACTCTACATGTCTTCTCTTTGACCCTCAACTTGAATTTCCTAAGCTAAATTAGTCTTTCTGACTTAGTTAACTAATACAAGTTTTCATGAGATGAAATTACAATTTCTCTTCCAAATTAATTAAGGGAAAATTAAATAAGAAGCCCCCACTGGGTGCCATTTCAACACTCCCTCTCAACAATAAAGGGATTATCTACTACCCTGATCCTGTTTCTGTGGAATTCGAATTTGCTTCTTGTCAGCGCCTTCATCAAGATGTCTGCATCCTTCTCCTCTGTGGGAATGTACTCTAATGACATAAACTTTCTCTGCACACAATCTCTGTGATGGTGATATCGTATACCAATATGCTTGGACCTATCATGGAATAATGGATTAATTGAGAGTTTGATGCAACTCTGGTTATCACAATGTATCACCGTCAGATCCATCTAAAAACCAAACAAACCAACAAGTATCTTCCTCATCCAGATGGCCTTGCATGCTGCCTGATTGGCTGCCATGCACCCTGCCTCTACTGAAATGAGTGCAACTGATCTTTGTCTCTTTTTGTACCAAGAAATTGTTGATGATCCTATGTTGAAGATGCCCCCTAATGTGCTCTTCATTTTGTTAATCCAAGTTGTCATTAATGTCAATAGGATGAATGAATGAGCATACTTGTTGACAGACCAAATAATAGATGATGGAAGAATACATGAATACATATATAACTATGGCATGATGAAGAATCAAACCATAAAGAATCCCAAGACATTTTGTCCTACCTCCATTTCTGCACAAATAAATGACCAGTCACATTAAGAATTATTTTTCTCTATCTTGGAGGCAGAATTTTTCTATGAGACCTTCTCCATCCTCTAGAGTATAATTTTAGCTTTCTAATGAGCCCTCACTTGCCTCCTAACTCCAAATAGTTCATGAGAACTCGAATTTTTAAGATAGAAAATCATATCCGTTACCCAAGCCGACCTATGCCCAGTTATGCTAGTCGGCCCCTCTTCCAAAAGCTGTGTCTATTCATTTGTATGACAAATTCGTATAAAAAGGAGTTTCGGTCTTCTAGTTTGGATAGAGTAGTTCGGTGAAAAAATATCTCAAAGCATAAGATAGAGTTCACAACTCGTGAACTAAAGAGGTCGAGAAAACATTGTTTGGGTTAATTTGGTGTTGGGTTATCTCTACTGCTCAAACGAAAGGAGTACATACACCTTAGATCTGTGTTTCAATCCAGATCAAGGCTCAGACCACCCTTAGCACTTCAGAACTGCGATTAGTGAAGCTCGGACCACCTTCAGCATTTCGAAACTGTGGTTAGTGAATCTAGGATCACCTACAGCAGCTCGGAACTGTGGTCTTCACCATGAAACTGTGATAGCAATTCACCTGTGACTAAGGTGATACAACTGTGGAGGCTAGAAGGTTTACATCTATTTCGGTCAACATTTGAAAAGCTCAAGAAGGTGTCGACATTTGAACAATGACACATTGAAGGGCTTAGACTTAAAGAAACATAACGTTGGAACCTTTACCCAGTGCCTCAGACCTGTGACACCAGCATCACTAAGTTTAGATACCTTGTGGAGAATTTAACAGTGAACTCGAGCCTATAGCTCAACAGTTGAAGGTCTTGTGAAGAGCTCGGGCTACAAAAATATTATTAGCACAGTGAGCTCAAACTTGTTGTTTCCTTTCTTGGAGAATACCTCAGACCTTTTACTGCCTTTGTTGGAGAGATAACTCAGTCCTATGATTGATGGACAATGAACAGTGAAGAATGTTGAAGGTGTGTGGAGATTTGAGCGAAGCCTAGAACAGTGAATTTGGAGGCCTGTACAAGTGAAGAACTTGAAGATATTGGACAGTGAGCATATTAGAAATCTGAATTAGTATTGTGGAGAAGATTATCAATTGTTGAAGTAAGTCTTTCATACACTCTATTTGTTAAAAAGTTGAAGGTTTGGAACCCTAGGGGTTGGAGCCTCTAAAACAAGGTTAGACCTTGAAAAAGATAGGGTTTGACCCTAAAAAGTCCAAGTTGGTGCTTGGCAACAGGTTGGTGCCTGATTCATTGAAGGGTTGGTGCCCTCATACATCTATTGTACTCAATTATTTGAAAAAAGACTGAAGTTCTTATTAATCCTTAATAATATTATTATTATACACCTCTCTGTTTTTAATTGTGAAGAATCTAACTAGCAAAATTTAACAATTGAAAAGAAATACTAATTCACCCCCCTCTCAATATTTCCAACAATTGGTATCAGAGCCAGCTTCTTCATTATCAGCCTAATAGCTAGAAGAAGGATTCTTATGCACAATGAAGAACATGGAAGCAACAGGGAAACTACCTATCTTTGATGGAACAAAATTTATTTTTTGGAAAAAGAGAATGTCCTACTATCTAATATCTCTTGGTCTTGAAGTATGGCACTTTGTTTTGGATGGGTACAAAGCTCCCGCCAATCTTCCAACTGATCAAGATGAAAGAAGAGCCTACATTGCTAATGCCAAAGCTTTAAATTCCATCACTAGTGGAATTTCCAATTCCGAATTTACGAAAGTCATGAATTGCGACTCAGCCAAAGAAGTATGGGATAAGTTGGTTTCTATATATGATGGGGACTCCAAATTTAAGAAGGCAAAGCTTCAAACCTATAGAAGACAATTCGAGAGTTTGAAAATGGATGATGAAGAAAATATTGCATCATACTTCCTCCGAGTCGCTGAAGTGGTTAACTCTCTTAAAGGACTAGGAGAAAATATTGAAGAAAGCACCATTGTTCAAAAAATCCTGAGATCGCTTCCTGACAGATTTGACTCCAAAGTAAGTTCCCTAGAAGAAATGAAGGACCTAGATACTCTCAAGATGGATGAACTTCATGGAATTCTCATTGCCTATGAGATGAGGAAGGGAGTCCAAATTTCAAAGAAGCGGCCTTCAAAGCCTCAAGATCTACAAAAGAAGGAAAAGGATGGAATTGCAACAACGATGAATCTGATACTGAAAAACAAATTAGCTCAATTTATACGAAGACTAAAAAGGGGATCTAAGCTAAAAGGCAAGTACCCTCTTATTTGTTTCAATTGTGGAAGAATAGGTCATTACGCTGTAAAATGTCCTCATAAACATGATAGTGATAATGAAAAGGACTCTAAAAGGATGATGTACAAAAAGAAAGGGTTTAATAAGAAGAACTTATTCTCCAAACAAGATGAGTCATGTTGTCAATCCTAGAGATAGCCTTGAGTTGTGAAAGACCAGTGCCTAGGACATCTTATATAGCAAGGAGCAGTATAATATAACAAGGATAATTAGCAGAACAAGGCTCTTTTGCTATTTCAGTTTTAACAGGAAAGATCAATGTTGATGGAACCAGAATATTCACAAGCTCAGCATAATGAAAGGAACACTGCAGAGGCAAGATGTGAATTCTAAATATAAATGCATCAGACAATTCAAAGGCAACTTTCTATAAGGAGGGCTGGATTCTGAAAATGATTTACAGAGATTGAAATCTGACGGCATTTGCTGTGTATGAAGAATAGAGAGAATACTAACCACTAATGAGATGAAATCCCATAAACAGATCTAAACATGAGATGGGCTTATGATAATAAGAATCCACACATGTCCATTGCTTTTAAAAATAACATCCCATAGCACTTAATATAGAGGAAGCGTGGATGAAGTGGAAACTGAAACAACATATCATGACTGAGCCATATTTAAAGCGCTTGACAGTTTTAGCATAAGTATCAATGGTGATAAATTCATACTAGAACCAGTGAGCCACTCGCATTCCAGAGCATGATACAAGAGAAATGGAAATAGTGAAATGAACGGCTAAACTATATCACATAAGGCAGAGTTACAGACTATAAATCACCAAGACCAGAATCCTCATTAAAAATAAAACTCCTTATCATTGAGACCCAACGAGCTTTTCACATTTGTATTAAAACTTCAACAAAAAGCATACAAAAACTCCTTCACAGAAATTTCTTTAGAAAATATGGAACCTGTTTTTCTCTTTAGTTGCTGCTTATGTAGAAGCCTCAAAAACATGAGCGAGAAGATATTTTTGGGAAAAATATCTTCCTCGCGTGCTGGTAATCAGTTTGAGGTCTCCATAAAAAATAACCAAAATTCATGATGAGGAATAGGGGCATCTCATCATTGACAGTTAGGCTCACGGTCGTTTTAAACAAAAATATTAAACAACAGTTTCTGACAGAAAGTAAAATGCAGGAGTGGAATGTGAATTCCACTCGAAATTTAAAAGTAACAAACTAAAATGAAAATAAAAGGCCACTAGGGCCAAATCATGAATTGAAAATGTTCACTGATGAGATGGAGTTGAGGTGGTCGTTGACACAGGTGGCGGAATGTTGGCTGAGAGGAATCAATTTTCCTTTGATGTGGCAGTGGAGGATTTTCTGCCTGTAGATCTTTATGATTTTCTTTAATTCTGATTTAATTTGGAGGATGGGCTTTTGATAATCAATCTTAGCCGTAATCTCCAAATTGTTTTCAATCTTCTGTTTCTGTCGTGGCAGGTCTTCAACACTGATACTCTTTTAACGTGATCCCGTGTGTCTTGTTGATGTGCAGTGCTGCGCAGGGCTCACAAGGCATCAATGCCCATGAAGCATCGACGAGACGTGGAGTTTGAACCTTGATAATGACTGTAACACGGTAGGAGTAGTGGGATCCCAGCATGACGGGGGGTGATTAGGTATGAACTGTCGGATCCCGAGAGATCAACGATTGCGATCTAATCGCATCGGAGCAAAGCGAGGCCGAAACTCCAATGGAGAAAAATGAATGAACAGGGCGATGCAACAAGGACCGTTGATCTAACTTGGATGGATGGTCACGATTGGATCGGCGGATCGCAATCGGGGAAGGCAGCGGGTGACACATTTAAGGACTTGCGATTGGCGATGCGCGATTGAGCGCCAGCCATCCGATCTAGAACAAGATCGACGATGGAGACTCAATTGGCGGGGAGACGGACGCGGGGTAAAGGAGCGGAGTGGGAGAAATAAGGGTCATCGGATCAAAGGGAAATCGACGACGAAGATTACAATCGGAGGATTGCAATCGGGGAGTGCGGCGGGCGGCACACTTTAAAGGTTGCGATTGCGATTGGTGCGGTGGTGGGATGGGTGCAATAGGGCTTGCGCAGACCATTGGATCCATATAGATCGACGACGGGTATTACACCCACGCTCCACAGACCATAACACCATCGCATTGGAAAAATCAAGTTTGCAAAGGATTGCGCCCACACTGATCGTTCCAATTGCGATAAGCGCCCGGGGCTTAAGCGCTTGGTCCTGGGCGCAGGGAATATGGGGAAGTGGTTTAAGGGGGCTATCCAAAAGGGGCTTAGCTCGTATATGTAAAATGAACGGTTTTTGGCCTATTTTCAATGCATTTTAAGGCTAAAAAGGGGTAACGGTAGAGAGGAAAAAGGGGGTTATTAAGCCAAACAAAGGGTATTTGTGAGGTTTAAAGGGGAAATAGGATGATTTTGAAGGGTAAGAAGGGAATTAGAATGGGAGACAAGGGGATGAAAATAGAGATTTAAAAGGTGTGAAAATAGGGGGAAAAGAGGCTTTTTGGGCATTCTTCTTCACAAACAGAGAGGCTTCAAAACTGGGAACAACAGTGAGGATTTCCCAAAGGACAAAGGCACAAGGGGGCTTTCAAGGATGATGTGTTTTCAGAGGAAATGCATTCCTTGAAGGTTTCGCTTGTTTGCTTCATGTTCAGAGCCTTTACATCTTCCTCCCCTTTTGGACATGTGCTTAGTTATTCAGCCACGTGACTTAGCTTAGCATTGTTTCTCTCCAGCCATTATTTAAACTTTTCACCACGAGTCATGACATTCGATACTTTTCTACTCAAGTTTATCTTTAAAAATGACTAATGTTAACCATATGATCAACAAGTCCAATGAAGATGAATTTGTAGTCATAAAAAAGAAATCAACTAGAAATATGCGTCATCACAAAGAAAGAGATGATGAATCAGATGAGGAAAGCAATTATATTGGAAGCAAATAAATGTTATTCATGGCATTTACAAATGATGATGACCCAGAACTGGAAGATGAAAGAAACATGGATAGTTCGCCGGTGAGTGCCATTGAATAAAATGAGAATCTACAAAAGATGATAATTTCTCTCAAAATAGAAAGAGAGGAAGAAAAAAGAAGGGAAGACTTCTTGAACATTAAGCTAAAAGAGAAGAATTATATCTGTGAAAAACGTGAAGCTGAAATAGTATCTCTAAGAAAGGAATTAAAGCAAGTCAAAAGGAGTTGGCAAAGCACTCTAGCTCTTGACAACATTCTTAATACTCAAAAACCTCAACATGACAAGTCTGGAATTGGTTTAAAAGGAGAATCATCAAGTACAAAGAATAATGCCAGAAGTTATGTTGATGTACTCTCTTGCCATCCAAAAGAAGAAAAGTCATCTCGTCAAGAACAAAGTCCCATATCAAAACCAAGAATTGAAGAAAGAGCAACTCCAAGGAAGAATGTTGGTTCAAGCTATGGATACTACAATAGGTATCAAACTATTTTTCTTGGGCATTGTTACAATTGTAAAAACTTTGGGCATCAAGCTAAGCATTGCAAGGCTCATAAGAATTAAGCACCAAGATTGAATGATCAAACAAACCAACTACGTGGTCCTAAAGAGCAAGGACAAATCAAAACTTACAATTCCTTTGATCCTTTGGCTAAGTTTGATCCGTCTTGCTCATTATGTGATAATTATGATCATAATGAACAAAATTGCCCTATCAAAAGGGAGAAAGCTAAAATCGTAAATCTCAAAACTGATAAATGTGGCCTAGCTCTATGTGCTCATAGTGAAGAAAATCATTGGTTCGTGGATAGTGGATGCTCAAGACATATGACAGGTGACCAAAAGAAGTTTATCTCATTGAACAAGAAAAATGGAAATGTATCCTTTGGAAGTGGATCCGCTAAAATCACTTGAAAAGGAACTGCTACCCTTGTCAATGGACTAGGAAAGGCTAAAAATACCTTGCTGGTAGAAGGGCTCAAACACAATCTCTTAAGTGTTAGCCAGATTTGTGACCAAGGACATAATGTTGTCTTTAGTACGAAAAATTGTGAAATAAGAGACTCATCCTCGGGAGAACTTGTGGTGAAAGGAGTAAGAACACCAGATAATGTTTACATTCTCAGTAGAATCCAAGAAGATAAATGTTACTTAAGTCAAACAGATGAAAGTTGGTTGTGGCACAAGCGATTGAGGCATACAAGTTTTGATAACCTAGTCAACATCAATGAAATTAATGCAGTAAGGGATATTCCAAAAATGTGCAAACCAAATCAAGTTGTATGTGGCCCATGCCAACATGGAAAGCAAACTAGAAGTAGCCACAAAACTGAGTTCTCAACAACAAAACCTTTGGAAATCATTCATGCAGATTTGTGTGGGCCAACTAGAACTCCAGCTCATCAAGGTGAAAGGTACTTTGCTCTATTTGTTGATGACTATACTAGAATGATGTGGATATATTTCATAAAATATAAATATGAAGCATTTGATTGTTTTAATAATCTTAAGGCTCTCATTGAGAATGAGAAATATTCTAAGATTAAATGTCTTAGAACGGATAGAGGGGGAGAATTCACCTCAAAAGAGTTTGATGAATTCTGTAAAGAGCGTGGAATCGAAAGAGAACTCTCTACTGCTAGGACACCCCAGCAAAATGGAGTAGTTGAAGGAAGGAACTGAACCATTCAAGAAATGGCAAGGACAATGCTGTTAGCAGCTGATTTGCAACCAAAATTTTGGAGAGAAGCAGTTGGCACCACAGTTTATACCTTAAATCGAACTCAACTAAGACCAAATAATGAAAAGACTCATGAATTATGGAAAGGAAGAACTACTTCAGTAAAATATTTCAGGGTTTTTGGAAGCAAATGTTTCATAAAATTAAATGATGACTCACCAGGTAAATTTGATTCTAGAGTTGACGAAGGAATATTTCTTGGATACTCCACTAGGAGCAAAGCTTACAAATGTTACAACAATCGTCTATGAAGAATAGTGGAAAGCATTGATGTGAAGATTGATGAAGGCCTTCCAGAAAAAAGAATTGAAGATCATGAAGTTGAGCCTTTCTTTGAACAAAGTGAAGAAGAAGAATCTGAAAAAGAAGAGGAGAATGGAGAACCTCAAAGTGAACCTTCACAAACTCCCTCTAAGATCAAGTTTATTCAAAAACATCATCCGGAATAACAAGTCATCGAAAATATAGATGAAGGAATTCAAACTCGAAGAAGGATGATAAACACCCCAAGAAAAGATGATGTTGCTCTATTATCTTTAATAGAACATAAAAAAATTTCTCAAGCAAGCATAGATCCTTATTGGATAAAGGCCATGGAAGAAGAAATGTCTCAAATAAAAAAAAATGAGACCTGGGAGCTAGTACCTCGCCCAAAAGATAAAAATATAATTGGAACAAAATGGGTATTAAAAAACAAGATGAATGAGGATGGAAAAATCATCAGAAATAAAGCCAGACTTGTCTACAAGGGATCACAAATTGAAGGAATTGACTTCGAAGAAACCTTTGCACCAGTAGCTCGATTGGAAGGCATAAGAATGTTTTTGGAATTTACTTGCTCAAAAGGATTCAAGGTTTATCAAATGGATGTAAAATCAACATTCCTGAATGGAGATTTCAAGGAAGAAGTTTACATGGAGTAACCAGAAGGATTTGATCTTGCCGAAGGGAAGGACTTTGTATGCAAGCTAAAAAAGGCCTTGTATGGATTAAAACAAGCCCCTATAACATGGTATGCAAAGTTGCATCACTATCTGCTACAAGAAGGTTTCAAAAAGGGAGTAGCTGGTAGCAATCTCTACATGAATATGGACAAGGAAAAACTTTTGATCACTCTTGTATACGTTGATGATCTAATCTTTGCTAGCAATGATGATGAGATGAGCCATGAATTTGCTCTAAATATGTCCAAAAGATTTGAAATGTCAATGATTGGTGACCTGTCTTACTTTCTTGGGCTACAAATATCTCAAACCTCTGCAGGCATGTTTATATCTCAAGCAAAATATCTTAAAGACATGCTCAAAAGATATGGGATGGAAGATTGTGCACCAATGAGCACACCAATGACCACAGATTGTAAATTAAGTAAAGATGATGATACCCCTCTCATAGATGCAACTCTTTATAGGTCAATAATTGGAGCTCTCCTATACTTAACTGCTACAAGACCAGACATTATGCAAGCAGTAGGAATGGTAGCAAGATTTCAGTCAAGTCCTAAAAAATCCCATCTAACAGCTATGAAGAGAATTCTCAGATATCTGAAAGGAACAACTGATTTCAGTCTTTGGTATCCTAAGAGTTCAACTCTTATTGTGACAGCTTACTCTGATGCTAATTGGGCCAGAAGCATGGATGATCGAAAAAGTACCAGTGGAAATGCATTCTTTATGGGAGATTGTCTTGTATCTTGGCTCAGCAAAAAACAATCATCTATATCTCTTTCTACAACTGAAGCCAAATATATAGTTGCTGCTGATTGTTGTACACAAATTATATGGATGAAGGAAGCCTTGAAGGATGTCAACATAGAAAATAAGCAACCAATTACTATTTTTTGTGACAACACTAGTGCCATCAGTCTTTCAAAAAATCCAGTAATGCACTCAAAGACCAAACATATTCCAATCAAATATCATTTTCTCCGAGAACAAGTTGCTGAACAAAATATCAAGTTGGAATACGTCAATACAAAAGAACAGATTGCAGATATCTTTACAAAACCCCTTCCACAACAAGCATTTGAGTATCTTCGCAAAAAGATGGGGGTCATTGCTCTTGCATCACATTAACTCAAGCAACATCTCAAGAGGAACATCATGATAGGGGGAGCAACATGACAGGGGGAGCACATTGGCACCCCATTGCCATTGATGTCCAAGGGGGAGAGAAGAAAAATATTGCCATCCAATGACAAAGGGGGAGATTGTTAATCCAAGTTTTCATTGATGGAAATAGGATGAATGAATGAACATACTTGTTGACGGACTAGATAATAGACGATGGAAGACTACATGAAGACATATATAAATATGGCATGATGAAGAATCAAACCATAAAGAATCACAAGACATTATGTCCTACCTCCATTTCTGCACAAATAAATGACCAAACACATTAAGAATGATTTTTCTCTATCTTAGAGGCATAATTTTTCTATGAGACCTTCTCCATCCTCTAGAGTATAATTTTAGTTTTCTAATGAGCCCTCACTTGTCTCCTAACTCCAAATAGTTTATGAGAACTCGAATTTTGAAGATAGAAAATCATATATGTTACCCAAGCCGACCTATGCCCAGTTATGCTAGTTGGCCCCTCTTTCAAAAGCTGTGTCTGTTCATTTGTATGACAAATTCGTATAAAAAGGAGTTTCGGTCTTCTAGTTTGGACTGAGCAGTTCAGTGAAAAAAGATCTCAGAGCATAAGATAGAGTTCACAACTCGTGAACTGAAGAGGCCGAGAAAACATTGTTTGGTTTAATTTGGTGTTGGGTTATCTCTACTGCTCAAACGAAAAGAATACATACACCTGAGATCTGTGTTTTAGTCCATATCAAGGCTAAGACCACCCTCAGCACTTCAGAATTGCGATTAGTGAAGCTCAGACCACCTTCAGCATTTCGAAACTGTGGTTAGTGAATCTAGGATCACCTATAGCAGCTCGGAACTGTGGTCTTCACCATGAAACTGTGATAGTAATTCACCTATGACCAAGGTGATACAACTGTGGAGGCTAGAAGGTTTATATCTATTTCGGTCAACATTTGAAGAGCTCAAGAAGGTGTGGACATCTGAACAATGACACATTGAAGGGCTCAGACTTAAAGAAACATAACTTTGGAACCTTTACCCAGTGCCTCGGACCTGTGACACCAGCATCACTAAGTTCGGATACCTTGTGGAGAATTTAATAGTGAACTCGAGCCTATAGCTCAACAGTTGAAGGTCTTGTGAAGAGCTCGGGCTACAAAAATATTATTAGCATAGTGAGCTCAGACTTGTTGTTGCCTTTCTTGGAGAATACCTCGGACCTTTTACTGCCTTTGTTGGAGAGATAATTTAGTCTTATGATTGATGGACAGTGAACAGTGAAGAATGTTGAAGGTGTGTGGAGATTTGAGTGAAGCCTAGAACAATGAATTTGGAGGCCTGCACAAGTGAAGAACTTGAAGATCTTGGACAGTGAGCATATTAGAAATTTGAAGTAGTATTGTGGAGAAGATTATAAATTGTTGAAGTAAGTTTTTCATACACTCTATTTGTTAAAAAGTTGAAGGGTTGGAGCCTCTAAAACAAGGTTGGAGCCTTGAAAAAGATAGGGTTGGACCCTAAAAAGTCCATGTTGGTGCTTGGCAACAGGTTGGTGCCTGATTCATTGAAGGGTTGGTGCCCTTACACATCTATTATACTCAATTATTTGAAAAAGGACTGAAGTTCTTATTAATCCTTAATAATATTATTATTATACACCTCTCTGTTTTTAATTGTTAAGAATCTAACTGGCAAAAATTAACAATTGAAAAGAAATATTGATTCACCCCCCTCTCAGTATTTCCAACACATTTCAGATAAACTCCCTACCCAATCTGCATCGGTGAAGCCTTGAAGCTTCACTCCCTTTGTCTGTTTGTACCATATCCCATACTCTGTAGTGCCTCTGATTTATCTCAACACATGCTTGTTTGTGTTGGGCCAGAATTGTGAATTACGGATAAATCACGCTTTCCTAGATAGGTGCTAGTCTAGAACAATAGGTGAAAGACTATACAACTATTTTTCCTAACTCAGAATAGATACACAGAGAGGATTGGAGGCTTACTTGTTCAGTCGCTTCCAAATGGCTCCTTCTGTCACTTCTGTTGCAGCTTCAAATTGAAGCGGTTTGTGGGCAGAATGCTTCCTGCAAGAAAGAACACTGAAACAACCGAATATGCAATAATATAGATATATATTCAAGCTAGTTAGCTAAATCAATAAAGCATAAACCATATACATCAACTAAGATCTTGCAATATGGAAAATCAAAGCCAATACAGATGCATATAGGAAAAAATAAGCAGTACTCTTTATTGATGATAGAAGGAGAGGTTACAACCTTGTGACTGATTTGAAGTGACCTTCCAGCAACGTTCCCAAGCCTCATCACAGTATAAATATCTCCAGCAACAGCTTCACAAATCTAGCTCTCAATTGAAAATTTTCCAGCATTTCTCTACTCAAATTATTCCTTTTTCAAGCACTTAAATCTGTGCTCAATTTATAGATGAACTGTAGGTTGTTTTGCAATAAATAACTTTCCAATAATAGGCAAGAATTACAACTGTTCTTCTCCACACTCCCATCTGTTGCTTGCTTCACCTTGTAGATCCACCTGCATCCTACAACTGACTTCCCCATTGATCTTGGGACAACTTCCCATGAATTTTTTCTGATAATGGATTCATACTCCCCAACCATGGCATCAACCCACTCCAGTTGCTACACTACTTCCTCAAAAGAGGATGGTTCTATCTCAATAAATTTTCTCATAATAGCCATGTATCCAATGTACCACTCTGGGGACATTCTCTGCCTACGCTATGATGTGGATGCTCCCACATTCTTTCTCGCATATAGCAACAATTTTTCAGCCTCTCTGGTGTGCTTCCTTCAATCTCTTGTGGATGGCTCTGCATGAGTGGTTTCTACTACTCTTTGTTCATCTGCCTCTGGCTGCTCCAAATCCAGAGGTTCTTATTTTGGAGCCAAGAGCTCCTCAACTGCATGCAACTCAAGCTCCCTCTTAAGGGAAGTTCACATGGCTATCTCTTCATCGAATTTCACATCTCTTTTAACCACTGCCATCCTGTGTGCTAGCAAGTACACTCGATAGTTGTGAGGTGTATCAGTGTACCCCAAAAATATCCCTAACTCTATTTTTGGCTCTAGCTTCTTGTTGGCATCTTTGGTCACATGGAAATAAACAGAGGAACCAAAAAATTTAAAATACGACACATCCGGTCTCTTATCTGAAAAAGCTTCCTCGTGTGTACTCATCCCAAGTATCTGATGAGGACTTCTGTTCTGCACAAATACTGTTGTATTGCATGCTTCCACCCACAGATGCAACGGTAGACCCTGATCATGCAACATAGCTCGTGTTTCTTCGACAAGCTCTGTTCTTTCTTTATACAACCCCATTCTATTGTGGATTATGAGGTGCTATCAATTCGCTTCGAATTCCTTCTGAGGCACAAAATTTTTTGAATTCGTTATAGATGTATTCTCCACCATTGTTTCTCCTCAAAGCCTTCACCTTCTTCCCTGTATCTTTCTCGACAAGTGCCTTGAACTCACAAACCTTGGAGAACGTCTGATCTTTCTTTTGCATGAAGAAAATCCAACACTTTCTTGAAAAATCATCGACAAAAATCACATAATACATGTGCTTTGCTGTGGAATTTGTCGAGAATGGTCCACACATGTTTGACTGAACTCTTTCAAGGATCGCCTTGGCTCAACTTTCCTTATCATGAAAGGTGGCTTTGGTATACTTCCCCAATGTACACCCTTTTCAGGTGTCTCTTTGCACAAGTGCATCCTTTGGAAGTCCTGTAGAAATCTGCTGCATGATCTTCACAGCGTTGTGGTGTATATGGTCCAACCTCCTATGCCATAACTCACCGATGTCTCGACTCTCCACCTTTGCTTTCATGCTCAATGTTGTGCAGTATTCTACATCCATTTTGTAGAGGTTCTTTACTCGAACCCCAATATTTTTCACTTGTCTTGTGACTTTGTAACAAAGGAACGCCTTTCCTTCACTGAAGATCAAATCATAGCTACAATCTTCCAACATAGCAACATAAACCAAATTCTTCTTTAAACCGGGAACATACATGACATCTTTTAATGTGAGTGGATTACCTGACTCCCTTTGAAAGGTAATTGTACCTACACTGGTATTGCTACACCTCTCGTTGTCACCCATCTCAATGTGCATCTGGAGATCCCTATCCTCCAAGTTACAGAAGAATTCTTTGTTGCTGGTCATATGGAATGAAGCTCCACTATCCAAGTACCACACAGAACCCATCACCGATAACACCATGCATGCGATGAGAGTGAAATCCAACTCGAACTATGAAGCAAGTGCTTCACCTGGTGCTCCTCCCGAGGCCTTCTTTTTGGTCTTATTTTGTGGAAAATTTGTGGCATAGTGTCGATGCTCATGACAGTTGAAACATTTTACCTTTGACAAGTCTCGCTTCTTGCATGCCTTGTCAGACTCCGATTTGGAATGGGACACCTTCCCTTTCCCTTTCTTCGCCTTTCCAACCAAGGCACAGTTCTCCTCATCATCAGTCTTTGACGAGGATCCATCTATGGTGCTCCGTCGAATTTCTTCTTGTACCAAGTCAGACCATAATCGCTCCTAGTCTGGTAGCTTCTCCCTCCCATTCACAGAGTCCTGGTAGTTATGCCATATCTTGGGAAGGCCTAGAAGAGCTAGGCTCACCAAATCATCTGAGGAACAGTTATCCCAACACTTACAAGCTCATCTCGACACTGAGTGAACTTCGTCAAATATTTTTGGATCGTATCGCCCTTCTCCATTTTGATCTTTATGAGCTTTTCTTTCAGCGCCAGCTTCCTGTGGTCATTGTTATTCTGAAACATATCTATCAAGGCCTTCCACATATCATACGGAGTCACCTTTTTGTGGAGACTCGAGAAAATATGATCTCGAACTCCCTCTAACAAGATCCTTCTCGCCTTTGCTACATTCTTCTTCGACGCATCAAGTTGTTGAGCATCTGCTGCTGTAGGTTGAGGAATATCACTGTCTATTAAAGCCTTCAGTCCGTTTTCCTCAAGCACTACCTCCATCCTGTCATTCCATGCTATGTAATTTGAATTTCCCTCAAGAGAATATTTGAGTCTTAAGCCATTGAAAGACATCTTGATCTACTGCTGGGTCCTAAAGAATAAATCTGCAAATTCAAACATGTTCAAAATAAACTCTATTCTTCTCTTCTATTGTGATTCCTAATGCTCTGATACTAAGTAGAAAATCTAACAACATGATTCAATCTGATCTTGTAATGTGCTAAAAAAATATTGAATCCTTCTAAAATTTGTGTAAAAAAAACATGATCACACAATCACATAACAAGTAAGAGAAAGAAACAATCAATTGAACAACGCAAGATGTAACTGGCGAAAGCACACTGCCTAATACCCAGCTATTTGTATATTGTATAAAGTCAAGACCATGAAACAATACAATGCTATTTCCTGTACTGAGAAACTCCTACACCCTGCCATTTGTCTCACTCTGATCTAGGAAAAATCAATCAAGTACTCAACCAATTCTCAGCCTCTGCTCAGCCATCATTGCTTACGCATTCTTGGAGAAATTTATGCCCTATTAAATAGGAAATTCCTTGGAATTGATTGCACAATTCATCATAAGCTTCCTCATGACTCTATAACTGACTTGTACAATTTTCTAATTATACAACTAATAGTTATCATCCCTTTAACCTCAGTCTCAATTGGGCCTTCTTTAGAATTGAAATGCAACAACTATTTACAATGACTTATCAGTTAATCGATTGATCACTACTTGTGAATTAAATCATATTTAATTCACTAAACCTCTCACTAGCTCATATCTCAGGAAGAACTATTTAAACTAATTTTAACTCAATTTCTTGAGTTAACTAATTAAAACTCGCAAATAACTGTAATTGGACCCCCTAAAATCATGGGAGAGCTCTACATGCCTCCTCTTTGACCATCAACTTGAATTTCCTAAGCTAACTCAATATTTCTAACTTAGTTAATGAATACAAGTTGCCATGAGATGAAATTACAATTTCTCTTCCAATTTAATTAAGGGAAAATTAAATCAAAAGCCCCCTTTAGGTGCCATTTCAACACAACCCACAAGATATTTCAATCCCCCATATGAGCTCCAACTCAACAACTTCATAGGAACCAACCTATGGGAGATTTCAATCTCCTCACTTGAGCACCAACTTAGCAACTTGTAGGCATCAACCTACTTCTTCAAGATACTTCACAATTTCCCCCTGATTCACACAAATTGCCTTTCTTTAGTAGAAGTTGTCTCCAAACCATATCACTCTTAGATTTTCTCCTTCGAGCTTGGTCACAATTACTTGATCTTTCCCTTTGTCTTATCCTAGTACTTAGCTCAGTCGTCAATCATTCCTTATCCTTCCTTTGTTGTCTTTGATTTTCTCTTACTAGGTCGTGTTCTTCGTCCACAAAATTCTTGCTTGACTTCGCTTCCTAGGTTTGATCTTCCAGTACCTTGCTGTAATTTTGTGGGCTCTTCCAATCACTGAAATATACCTCCCAGTCTATATAATTGCAAGCCTTAAGTTTGTCCACAAAAGGGCTTCGTCCTACTCTCCAATGTTGTGGGTATTCTCCTACTGTCACAATTATATAATCAAATAAAGGGCATTGTTTTTCTCTTATATGCACCCTACAAACCTATGACCTAACTAGGCTACGACTTGGCATCCAAAACTTGTCACTGGAACAAATCCAAAAATTTGTTCATAAACAGACCCTCAACTCATCCTTTAAAATTATCACAAGTATGCAATGTTCACCTTGTTCAACTATTCTGAGGTTTGTTCAAAGCAGGGTTTACTAGCCATCCCTTTACAGGGATTGGCCTACACAAAAAATAAAGGGCTTAAACAAGAATATGCTAGGCACAAAAATTCGACATAGTCTCAGTATGATGCCATAGAAGAATACCCAAAAATTCACCACAGGCACAAAAAAAAAACTCCTAAAATTCAAGTTTTTCCCTTCAGAATTTCAGCTTCCTTGCCTCTTTCTAACTGCAAGGTATTCTTTGACATAACCCTTCTCCCAAAGAGTACAGACTCATCGCTTAACCACAAAATATACATCCAAAAAACGATAGAGCTCATCACTTGTCAAAAAGACCTCACACGTGGGGATTTATAGCGTTTTGACATCATTTTTTTGGGTTCAAATTTTCCTTCGGGTTGACTTGATATTGGCTAGGTCGACATGAGTTTTAGAAGGGATATATATATATATATATATTTCAAAAATTCATATCTCCTCAACTGTGAGGAGTTAGGAGGCATGCCATATACCATCGGAAAGGTATCGTAATGTACCATTTAACTATGCAATTTTATCCTTCATTTGGACATCCGTTGACACCAATAACAAATTTTTTCATACACCCAAGTTTATCCTAAAATCAACCACCTAAATTAACACATTAAATTTCCCATGAGGCTAAAATAAATTAGTAACTAAGTTAGGGTTGTGGGGATATGAACCCAAATAATTCACCACAACCATTCCTATTTGAAACATAGCAGTGGATTAATTAGGGAAAATAAAATAATCTCTACCAAACATGGTCAAAATCCATTTAGCAATAGGCACACTCTTCGAAGTGGATAATTCCAAGTTTGGGATTGAAGGTTTCATTGAGACTCCTAGATCTTTCAATATTGAAGTTCCCTTAACCATTAGATTTTATCTTAAAGGAAAGGTAACATGTCACATCCATATCTGAAGAGGTAGCTTAGTGATCATTCTACTAGGTACTTTCATAGGTGTCTTTCATAGGGTGGAGGGCACATGAGATAGATTTTTATAAGCCATTGAGATTTCATCCTTTGAATTTTATAGAATGAATAAATAAAATATAAAGAAAAAGGAAAAAAAGAAGTCTAATTGTGAAAACCAAGGCTCTAGCACAATTAGACATGAAATCTGCTTAAAAACCAAGTTAATGGATGGAAAAGTTCACAATAAGTTATGCATAATAATGTCACTTTGATATTTCATGAATGGCTCTTCAAATCATTGTTCAGTGCTTGTGTTGGGTGATTTGGGATTCCCTGAAGTCCTCCTTCCTACAAATCTTATCCCTTCGATCTCAACACCTTATCTAGGATCAAGGTTTTGTCAAGAACATTGATTAATATGGATAGAATTGTACATTATGGTTTTAGAGTACTAACAACCACTGATAGTTCTCTAAATTGTTCAAATAAGCAAGGAAATTTGTTTTTTAAAAAGGGATGACCTCTATTCTGGTACATTTCATTTTTATAAAGCTTGAAGAAAGTGATTTGAAAATATTTTTGATCTAAATCAAAAATAGAAAACAGCCATGTGATATACCCTTCGGAGAAGCACAAGTTCTATTGAAGGAAATGAATTTTGATCA
The DNA here is from genome assembly GCA_034641835.2 of Pinus albicaulis. Lineage (NCBI taxonomy): Eukaryota > Viridiplantae > Streptophyta > Pinopsida > Pinales > Pinaceae > Pinus > Pinus albicaulis. The sequence continues at coordinate 359,329,130 of CM076577.1, forward strand.
TTATCCATTTCAATAAGGAGGAAAGTATATGCATATTGTCAACGGTGCACAAGTCTAAAAGCAAGGATATTCTCAAAGAAACACAATTAAAAACCCAAATCATGAAGACCATTAACATGGAAATGAAGAATTAAAAACTCACGAGCAATATTCAAGACAACAACATTGTTTCTATGATACCTAAGTATGATAAGGATTATTTTTCAATGTTTTAAAGTGTGGAAAATTAAAATTAGAATGAATAATTAATACCTTTTATACCATTTACATTGTGCCTTTTTCCAATTTTTTATCATTTACTTTTTTAAAAAAATCATATTTAATTTAGACTTTTAAATGAATTTACAAAATCCTAGATTACCTCACCATGTACTCTCATCATTAGTCTACCTTACAACCCTCATTACCTCATGATACGTTGGGGCTTGAGTCCTAAAATAACTCCCATACACTTGTCGTCATAAAAACGACGACTTGGCTCTCCAGACAAAAGAAACATCTCTCATATTTTGACTTCATACTAGGAAAAAAGGTATTATACTCTGTTTTGGGAAATGTAGTGCTTTGTTTTCAAATAAACTTTTTTTGAAAGCGTATAACCTTTATAGCATACTCTGCCACCTTGTGTTTCAATTCGAAATACTCTGCCACCCTATTGTTTATTGTGAACACAATGCTCTCTTTAGAGTCTAGACATTTCCAAAGAATGATCACTGTTGATTTCAAAGCTGTTCCTCACCATTGCGAATAGCTAGCCATATTTAAGACAAGGAGGGTTCCAGGCACAGGTATGTTTTCATCAAAATTGCCAATTGAAACTGTCAGTTGTAAGTAGTGCATATATGCTCAAAATTTCCAACAAACAACGTTTCAATACGGTCTTATTTTCATAGCCACTATACTAGAATTGTTGAGTGAAGAATTCAAATTGAATTAGCAGTGTGTTTTTCATAATATATGTGAAAAAAGTGACAGTGAAGGAATTGATAAATTACAGGGGTTTTATGTAGCTTACTCTTTTACGAAGTGTTGACTGTAACAAAAAATTTAAATGCATTTAAAAAACAAATTACAGTTCATGACATCATGTTACATAGATGTACTGATACATCGGGTTAAAACATATTTTGAAGTGAACAAAATTCTCATAATGAAAATGGAAATTAGATATGAACTCTTTGAGTTTGAGATTGCCCATTTGCACCAAGAATGTTTGTCACTTCTCCAATATGCAGGATGGATGGATTTCTTTTCAAAATTTCATGGGAATAACATAGAAGTGACAAGGACCTTTTCCCATAATTTTGATGGAGAAAGTGCAAGAATTGGCAACCTTACCATTCACATTTCTGAACATACACTTTCTCAAGTCACAGGGTCAGGGTGAAAGATTGTTTAAAAACAAGCAAATGGGAGGAGAAAGCATAGACCCCCTTCTTGAACAAATCAAGACCAAATCCCACCTGGGCCAATGAAGTATCAAGAACTTGGTTAAAGAATCCATGGAAGGACTTGGCCTTTCTAATTCAAAAATACATTACTTATGAGGGTAGATACTACATAAAGTGTGGTATTTTTGTATCACATACGGTTGCTATAACATCTCAAAAAGGAAAAGTTTGTGAATATGCCATATTGTTTTGTTAACCATCCTTACAATAATGGCCAAAACCATTTTGAGATAGCTAAGAAACGAGGACAGAAGCCTCTATCATCATGGACTTGTTAAGATGATAGTAGAGCATGAATTGCAAAAGAGTGCTCAATCTCGGGAATGATTTCTTGTTGAGAATGAGTTTGTGGAAGAGTCCACCAATGAAGATGTAGCATTAGTTGAAGAAGAATTATATGAAATTCCTCCACCTCCACAACATTCCAAAAAGTAACCACAAAAAACGAAGAAGGAAACTAATATGGGAGGATTACTTGTTGGAAATACTGAGAGGGGGCAGTGAACCAGTATTTCTTTTCAATTGTTAAATTATGCTAGTTAAGATCACTAATTAAACCAGAACACAAGATGTACAACAAAAGAATAATTTTATTAATAAGAATGATGAGGACTCCAATTCTCTGATAAAAACTCAAGTTTCAATTTGTACAATAAAAACCTATAAGTCCTTCAGGGCTCCAACCCTAGATGAAGATTTCAATCTTCAATTACAAACCAGGCTCCAACCTGTACAGCAAATCCAAGCTCCAACTTGGTCTACTTGAGGGCTCCAATCCTCTCAACAAATTTAGGTACCAACCTGGTTTCCACAAGGCTCCAACCTTGTGTGAGGACTCCAATCCCTTAAGGGCTCCAACCGTCTCAATTTACTTCAATCTCTCAAGGTGGCTTCAGTTCTGCTTCAAGTCTTCCAATAGATTCTTCAACAGGACTTGAACAATACTGCAATAATGTTTCACACACTGCTCCAGGATCTCTTCAAAAGCTCAAGATCAGCTCCCAGTTTTCCTCCAAAGTAGAATTCAAATGTTCTTCAATACACTGCTCAAAACCTTCTTTAAGGACTGCTCTAAGGATTCTGCAACGACTGCTCCAAAAAAACTCTTCAAGAACTGCTCTAAGGATTCTTCAATGGCTGCTCCAAAAAACTCTTCAAATCTGTGCAAAAATATCACCAAGTTCTGTCCAAGAACTTCCAGGTCTGTTACAGAATGCTTCCAAGAGAGAGCTAATTGAAAATTGTCTACAAGATCTTCTTCAGGTCTGCTACAAAAGGAGGCTATCAAGACTCTTTCAAGATGGCCTCAGGAACTGCATCACTATGTCTCCAAGGTCTGTTCCAAATAGCTTCAAGTCTGCTTCTGAATGCCTTCTATGATGCTCCAAAACGTCACTGCAAGGGCCTTCAAAATTCTCTCTAAGTTGGCTACAGGGATGACCTTCAGTTCAGCTCAAAAGTCTTAAAGTGTACCTCAGAAAGGACCGCTTCAAGGTGATTTCAGGACTGCTCCAAAGGTGGCCTAAATATTCTTCACAATTGCTTCAGTACACCTTCAAAACTGCCTCAAGAGAATGCCTTCAGAAGGTTCTTAACCCCTGCTCCAAGTCTTCTTTAAGGAGGCTGAATGAGAGGGTCACAAATAGTCCAAAATCTGAGTGCAAATAAGCTAAGATCAGACTCTTGTTTTATCCTACACAGTCTCAAATCCAAGCTGGAATAGAGCTGAGTTTTGTGGAAATTCCACGATTGTAATCCTTCTACAGCAACTGGTTAAGTTTCTTCTATTTTGTTATATAACTGAACAAAATTATTTACTGTTTGCTACAGTAAACAACGAAACTACACACTGCAGTCTTCACAAATATAAAAATGTTGCGGAAACAAAATACAACGCAGGAAAGAAATAACATGCACATGAAACCATTATTTTTGGACCATATCCCTGGAAAAATCCAATGGGGGAAAACCGGTGCAGCAGCTGAGGGTTTGTATTATTATGCAGAAGTTTCTTAATACAATCTTGGATGCCTTACTGGCTATCTGATACAGAGAATAGACTGGCGAGAAAGTTAGTGAGATAACTTCACACTGGTACGGGAAGATCCGGTACTGATCTGACTAAAGATGAGACCTCTGCGCAACTCTGCGTCACACCTACGTAGTTACTGTGTCACTGCTGCAAGGATTGCGTCACACCTCCCAGTTGATCTTTTGTTGGTGGGAAACTCGATCCTCTAACCTCCCGATCTCACACCTTGGCTTCCGATACTGGATCTCAACTACTCCTCAACAAAAATTTGAACTCCCTCTGAAGATTTGCGCTGCCTCTGCGTGGCTCTACGCTGCCCAATGTAGCTCTGCACTGCCTCTTTTGCACCTCTCTCTGCCTCCTTTGCAATGTATTTTCCGGATCAGGAATACTTCCACCGGTAAACTATCTTTGCCCCTCACTGCAAGAAATCTCTCGATCACTTCTTCGACAACTATTGTGCTGCTCTCTTGAGAAATCGATCTCTTGGTCTCCAATTCGAAGTGTCTTCCAAGTGCCCATCGAGCCTCTTCATATAATCTTCTCGTTGAACATTCAATGGCCCAAATTAATTCCTAATCAATAGCTCAAAACATCTTGACTCGATCTCCATCTTTTTCTAGAAGATTCACACCCAATTTCATTAATACCCTTTAATTATTTTAATTTCCTATGTTTAGACTTAGACATCCATTAAAAATAATTAATTATTTTAATAAAACTGTCTCCAGGTGGAATTTCCCAAAACGATTTCTGGGTCTTAGAGGATGCATGTGTCCTAGCTTCCCTGCAAATTTTGAGGCTTAGAGCACATTCGATGCTACTAGAAATCAACACTCCCTCTTAGCGAGGAATGTGATCTAATAATGCAACCTGCTGAAGCATGACCCTAAATCTTTATCATCTCCCTCTGCGTTGCTGATGTCTAACATCACTACCCACCAACTACTGTGCAAATGCTACATATGTGTTGCTGTTGACTCTGCATGTTGCTGCCAACTGCATCTGCACTGCAACTTTGTTGTTGTTGCAACAGAAAAACATCCAAAATACTGAACCAAATGTGTTCAGCATGATGCATCTGTCACTGGATTTCTGACTGTTGCTAGTCTCTCCGTTGACCCTCTGAAGCCTTTGCGCTACTGCTGACTCTGCACTGTGCCAACTGCACCGTTGCCAACTCTACTTTTCGTTGCTCAGTCTCTGGCTCTCCTAGCCACTGCAACTGTCACTCTAGCACTCCTTTGCACCAACTAACATTGGTCCATCCTACTACTTCTGATATGGGCTCCCATAGCAAGGTATTGATCCAAGAGGTGGACTCCTCAAGGATCTTGCCCATCTGCAGCTCTCTGGAACTATAGTACTATATCACCCCACCTCTCCCCTGGAGGTATATGGGAATTCATGGCAAAATCCTCCTCGATTGCTGTGGTTGCAGCCTGTTGATCATGTTTCTTTTCCTTGTCCTTCTTTCTGAGAGGACACTGCATAGCATAGTGACCAAGCTCACCGCACCTGAAACATTTGATCTTCGAGACGACCTTCTTCCGCCTCCGTTGCTCCTACTGCCGCTTTGATGCAAGGGTTGCATTCTCCTCCTCCTCCTTGGGCTTCGTCCCACTGTTGCTGCTGCCATCAAGTTTGCACTTTACTAAGTCTCACCTCATCTCTTCTTGTTGAAGAGCAGCCCACATCCCTTCCCAATCCGACAATCTTTCTCTACCCAGGATACTCTAGACGAAGACCTGCCATTCTTCTGAGATGGAATTCAAGGCCAATATTACCATCTCCATGGCCTGAGGCACTGACCCTACAACTTCCAGTTGATCTCGGACTTCCTGAAGCTTCAAAAGGAACGAATCTATGTGCTCTCCCTTCTGCATCCTTGTGGATCTCATCTTCTCTTGCAAGAACATCTTCCATTGCTCGGAAGATCCCTCATACAACATAGCCAAGGCATCCCGCATCTCTTTGGTTGTCCCTTTGCCAGATACGTGAGAAACAATGTGATCCCTCACTCCGTCGAGGATCATCCTCTTGGATTTTTCCATATCCTTCTTGTAGGACTTCAATGGATCCAGATCTGTTGGGAAGGCTACCACATTGTCAATAAAGGCCTTGAGATTGTGTTCATCTAGACGGAAGGAGATCCTTGCCTTCCAGATCACATAGTTGGAGGCACCCTCCAATCGATCCCGATCTCTCAGCCCAGTTGCTTCCATCAAGCCCAACAAATGTCGAAGTCTACCTCTAACCCTTTTCACAACTACTGACTGGCTCTATGCACTCCCTGCTGGAGTGAGCAAAACTTTGCTCGGCTACTGCTGCTTCTGCATGGGAAATTAGAATTTATGGCCAAGAAATTCTCTGAGGTCAGAATTCCCTCCGGGTGCTCTTCTTCCTTTCTGACGCTTTTATGCACTAGCAACTACTGCAGAAAATATGCATCCCAACTGAAGACTACTCTACGTTGAAGCTGCTGCGCTACTCCCTCTGTCGTTGAAATATCTCGATTTGGAAAATCTTCCTCTCTGTCGGCTCACTCAGAGAAATATTTTTCCTTGAGAATCTTGCCCTCCTAGCACTGGACTGCGCAAGCCTTCTGGGGATTTGATCTGTTGCCTACGCAGCTCTTCGAGCTCCCTCTTCAGCTTTGCTCCTGAGTTCTTCACTGCTTCACCTGCGCTTTGATACCATGTGGAAATTCCACGATTGGAATCCTTCTACAACAACTGGTTAAGTTTCTTCTATTTTGTTATATAACTGAACAAAATTATTTACTATTTGCTACGGTAAATAACGAAACTAACACACTGCAGTCTTCACAAATATAAAAATGTTGTGGAAACAAAATACAGCACAGGTTTAGAAATAACAAACACACGACACCGTTATTTTTGGACAATGTCCTCGGAAAAACCCAATGCGGGAAAACCAGTGCAGCAGCTGAGGGCTTGTATTATTATGCAGAAGTTTCTGAATACAATCTTGGATGCTTTACTGGCTATCTGATACAGAGAATAGACTGGTGATAAAGTTAGTGAGATAACCTCACACTGGTACGAGAAGATCCAGTACTGATTTGACTGAAGATGAGACCTTTGTGTAGTCCCTGTGCAACTCTGCATCACACCTAAGCAGTTACTGCGTCATTGCTGCAAGGATTGCATCACACCTCCCAGTTGATCTTTCGTTGGCTGGAAACTCGATCCTTTGACCTCCCGGTCTCACACCACGGCTTTCGGTACTGGATCTCAACTGCTCCTCAACAAAACTAAGAACTCCCTTTGAAGCTCTATGTTGCCTCTACGTGGCTCTACGTTGCACCTCTCTCTGCCTCCTCTACAATATATTCGTCGAATCAGGAATACTTCCACCGGTAAACTATCTTTGCCCCTCACTGCAAGAAATCTCTCGATCACTTCTCCGGCAACTATTGCGTTGCTCTCTTGAGAAATTGATCTCTTGATCTCCAATTTGATGTGTCTTTCAAGTGCCCATCGAGCCTCTTATAATCTTCTCGTTGAACATTCAACATCCAGATTAATTCCTAATCAATGGCTCTGATCATCTTGACTCAATATCTGTCTTTTTCTAGAAGATTCACACCCAGTATCATTAATACACTTTAATTATTTTAATTTCCTAAGTTTAGACTTAGGCATCCATTAAAAATAATTAATTATTTTAATAAAATTGTCTCCGAGTGGAATTTTCCAAAACAATTTCTGGGTCTTGGAGAATGCATATGTCTTAGCCTCCCTACAAAGTTTGAGGCTTAGAGTACATCTGATGCTACCATAAATCAACAAGTTTAATCCACTAAACAGACCCGAGTTAGTCCACTAACCAGAGCTAGATTTAGTTATGTTTCTAAGCCAAATTGTTCGTTCAATGACTGAAGTATGTTCTGTGTAGAAGGTTGATCATAACCAAATGAATCCCAACATAGATACCCCAACGAAAGCCCTAAAAATATCCTTTGATCACTCCTACTATGGTTCATGAGTTGTGAACCTCAACAGACCACAAAACTAACCTTTCTTATGTCTAATGATCCGAACCAACATTGCACGAAGCGGGGACGCGGAAGCATCATTTCCCAAAAATCTAGGAATTGAAGCGTCTACTATATATATATATATATATATTTTACATTTATATTTTAAAAAACATCCAAAATACCAAATTAGTTGTAGAAGACATGAAAACATGCATAATTTTACATAAATCAAGACAAATATGGCATCCATTGTACGTCAATGATTAATTACTCCAACATCAACCATATAGAATCTAGATTCCTCTTCTCTTGTCTATCCTTTACCTCTACTTCGATTCTTTAGGGATATTAGTCAACATTGCCCAATTTTGATCAAAGAGCCTAATCCAAGCCTTATAATATGGTAGAGAAAGCTTAACATGCCTGATCAATGATTTTGACTTGAGTGAAGGGTACATTTTTGCTAAGACCATGACAAAGGAGTTCAACAATCAACAACACTAACACTGGGGTACAAATAGGGCTCGGTGCTCTTGATTAAATGCCAATCACATACCCTCATACATGATATAATCCAATGAAACGCCACAATCCCATTGATCTTGAAAACTATTAAGTCAGTTGAATTTTGAATGGGATATGAAATTCTATTTTCTCCATAAGAAGTTTGATGAGGTTGGAACCACTCTCAAACATCCTGAGTCATTTCATGGTAATGTTAAAAATTTTAGTAAGAGGATGGAAGTGAAAGATAAAGGAGAATGTTACTTTTGCTTTAAGAATTTAACATTACCATTAGGGAGCATCTAGGAAGCATCTAGGGAGCATCTAGGAAGCATCTAGGGAGTATTCCGAAAGCGTAGTTCCTCACATAACAGTTTGAAATTTCCAAAAAAAAACAAAAAAAGCCCCACGGAACCATGTGAACTGTCCACCTTTTGTCGGATCCGCTCATGATCCATTGTGGATACGTGCCTGAACCTCCACAGATTCGCACCCAATCCTTTCCTAGAACCGCGGATCGGGCCTTCGCGGATCCGATTTTCCAAGAATCGGCAAAAAATGGTGGAACCGTGGATTCAATTTTCGGATCCGTGGTTCCGCCAAAGGATCGGTGGCGGATCCGTATGGGATGCAGTTCCGCCTCTGGATCCTTGGGGGGGCGGGGGTTCTAACTATGATCTGGATTCTGAACTATTCCTCTGAAGATACGAGCTAAAGTAGTGTCCGAAATGAAGTGAGACGTGCGGTATTTATACCCCTTAATTACCCTCAAATTGAGCCGACATGAACAGTGGTGAGCTGACTTGTCTAGGTTTATAAATATTGATTTTAATTAAAAAATTTAACTGTGCAGGAGCCAACTTGAGTTAGTTTGTTTTGCAGAAGGAATTCATGATTCTTAAAGATGTCACCCATGATCTTGACCAATTGTAATTATAATTTCATGGACAAATTTCCATGCACCAATAGCTTTACCAATATTTGCATTATGCACCAATGTACCAATGAATCAATGTTGGGGCTTGACATCAATGACAACCTTATCCAACTATCTCCCCCTTTGTCATTGATGGAAACATACAGGGATAACTCTTGTTGACGATGAGGCTCTTTTTCCTTCTCTCCCCCTTTGACATCAATGACAAATGGGGAATTCTGTCAGCTACCCCCCCTGTCAATAATGCTTCTCCTGTCATCTTGCTCCCTCTGTCATCATACTGTTCTGCCAGTTTCTCCCCCTATCTTTTCAAGGATTGCAGACAATTAGTCCATTCTTTCAGCAATGAACTGCAATAGAGAGTATCATAGGCTTGAAACAACTTAATGCTCTTTCCATCAATGCTGCCAGATCACAATCCTATACCCATGGCTTCAAAGATTGCATAACTGAAATCATCTTCAGGAGTTACATGAATTATTACAGATAAAGTCTGTCTGAATAGTTGTAAGAAGTACCAGAATTTCTCATAACATAAGCCATGCAACTAGATCCAAGAATTCCAAATTTCACATCCAAATATGAGACTTCCTCAGAAAAACTGTGACAGGGCTGTAGGAAAGATGAATGCTCCACGAGTATATTTAACATTTTTAGCAGAGTGATAGGTTGCTTGCACTTTCTCAGTATCAGAGGGATGGAAAGAAATAGCTTGGTTGTCTTTCAGGTCTTGAGAATGATCTTGGATGGGTGAGCAAAGAGACTCAATTATGACAAGAGGCATAAATAAAAAATGTTCATTAGAGAGCCCAGAAACTATTTTGCATTTAGCTGTGTTGAGCATTTTATTCAACTTGGTTTGAATGAGTTCTCTTAGGCCCCTGCCCTTTGATTCAGCAAAGAACTCAATCTCTAACCACTTTTCAAATCCTTCAAAACTAATTGCAACCATCAGAGCAAGTCAAGTACCACTCAAACTCTCAGGCTTCTATCAATCAGACAGGACCAAAAAAATCTTTGCTGTTGTTGCCTTGTGTCCAGGTACATTTTTTTTATACAAATTAATAAATTATAGAATTTGTCATCTTCACCGTGTATTTTTTTTCTTAATGTAGTTCTTCTTTAAAACATCTCCAATCTGATACTTTTCCTCACCTTCAATAATGTTCCCCATTGACTTGTCTCCTGTATCTTCCTTATCAGTCAAAGCAACAGAAAAAGATGATTTTGCGAATAGGGATTTATTATTCTTACCTTTGGCTTTCTTTATTCCAGGTAAAAAACACAACGGTATTTACATCTTCTTCCTTTGCTTCTGGAACTGAATACTCGATTTCCTCATCAATATTCTTCTGTCCCCATTTGCTGCTCTTCTTCTTCTTACCACTAAATGTAATCAAATCAGCTTCCTCTGCATCAGGAGTCACCATGTCATCAAATTCGTGTTTTTGCTCTTCAATTGCACTCTTTTTATTCTTTTTCTTTTCTTTTCTTTTTTTCATTCATCATCTGTAATGCTTTAGACAGCTTGCTCCCACTACAAAGACTTCCAACTGAATATAAATGTTGAAATCAGGAACCCTAACCATTGCATACTATTGAATCTCAGTGTCAGGGCTTCATTTATTTTTTCTTTCTTCACATGAACCTATCAAAAGTATGGCATATATGACATTGACAACTTGAAGTCCCTTCTCTATAAGTGATAGTCCATCCATTGCCATCCTTTGCTTGCTCAGGACAGTGCTAAGGAAAGTGATAGTTATAAGCATATGAACATTAGGAAGCATGGATTTGTCTAGAATTTCAGCTAGGTCCTTTTCAGCCTCAATGCATATTTTCTGAAGAAAATCATTGCCACCATTTGCTAGTATTTCAACCATTGTCCAGATTCCAATGCATTGGCTATAATCAATCAAGGAGCTTTTCAATGATGTGCACTGCATTTTGTGAGACAATCCTGGAGCAAAGATTCCTTGACCTGTGCTTCCTCTGACAATAGGCATTTCTTTTATTGACAATTTCAAGCATGATCTTCCTCTTTCTAATAGGCAGAACCTCAGCATCAAAACTTGGAGGAACATGGTTTCTGCCTATAATGGCCATATTTGATCAGCAGCAAGGATTAATGCCTTGAACATTCAAGGCACATTCAAAATGTTCCTTTTTTGGTTCAACATGCTTCCTTCCAAACTTTTGTGACTCTTTCTCCATCCCTGGTTGGTAACTCTTTGGATTGTCTAGGAACCCAATTGAAGCTGCAATCTCGAGCTATATGCCCAACATTATGACATCTGAAGCATTCAGTTCTAGACTTGAATGAGGGGGCATAATTTATGTTGATGAACACATTGACGTATCTTACTACAACTTTACTTCTAGGGAACTGATACAGGCCCTTATAGATGTCTTTGTCAGATGCTCTGCAATCTTTTGCCATGTGCCCTGTTACCACTCAAACTAGCAAGGGTCCTAAAAGGGGATCCTTGAAGGGCCACTACCAGGTTAAGGGCAACAATGGAGCAATAGCCCACTGTCAACTTGGCTATGGCTCCCAACTCTTTACAGACTTTCACTGATGGGAGGAGTCCCAATATAATAAGGACCACGAAATGAATAGACCAATGGTAGGGTGAGGGGTGATCCTAAGGAGCCTATTCACAAGAGAGGCTCGGAGAATGGCTTGCTTGCTTTGGAAGTCAAGGTTAAAGGTTCTCAAGGAAGGGCTCAAGGAGAATTTCAAGTTTTGAGTTTTTAGGGTGTGTATCTTATGATGGAGCCCCTCAAACCCTAAAATTCTTGTTAAGGCCTGGATTCCTAGTGATCCTTGAAGAATTGTCCTTAATGAGGTATGGGACCACACGGGACCAAGTGCACCCGGGGATAGGTCAAGGGGGTACTGTTTGGCAACCAATGATATGATTGACCTACTCCTGAGAGAGAAAGGGATCAAAAAACGAATTTTCAAAACAAGCCAAAGTGAGGATCCCAATGAGGTCTTTAGGCCTAAGGAAACCAAGGGCAAGATTGATGATGAGGCTAGGGCTTGGAGTATCTCACAATCCTACCGTCGAAATGGCTTCAAAATTGGAGGGTGCTTAGGAGAAACCCCAACGCAGAGGAAGCCAAGAGATCGAACTTTTCCAGTGGGTGGTTTGCAAGATAAATGATGCCCTAGGAGACCTATAGGGTTAGACCTAGAAAAGAGAAGGTGAGAAAAGGAAATAATTTGAACTGATCACCTTTATGGTGGACCAATGCCTAGTCCTTTGGGGAGATTTTGGAGTCAAGAGTAATTATGACTATGGACATTGAATTTTCTATGTCAAGAAGGCCTCAAAGACAACTTCGCATGGCATTACGGCAGCAGCAAAAGCAGCTTCAAGAGCTTTATACTTCGTTTTGAAAAATAAATGGCTTATCAAGATGAATTTCAGTAAAGAAGCATCTCTAGGAACATTCTTTCATAATACATGGCCCAAAAATGAGGCATCACTATCTAGAAACCCAATTTCTACAACTTCGCATAAATGGATGCAGCAAATTAGCCCTAATATAGCGAAAATCCAACAACAATGTATGTGACAAAAATAAAGATGAAAATAGCATTAAATGTACTTACATGTATCAAGAGTATATCCAACCATCAACAATTTTCCAATCAAGATGCTCTAAGACAAGAGAAAATAATCCAAACATCAAAATTCATTCCATGCTCCAAAAATTCGTCCTCCAAGAAGGATAGCAAAGTTCTCAAAAGAGATGCAAGTCAACCAAGTGATGATCCAAAAGTGAATTCACATCACATGTATTTATACACTTCTAATGAGTTTGATTTAGCTAATTAGGCCTACATAAGCCCCTAAAATAAAATAATGTGCAAAATAACTAACTTTTGGTGACAAGCCCGCCAAACTAGCTCATAAACAAAAGAATAAGCCTCTCAAGAGGTCGAATGATGAATAATACATGTCGTTGGGCCTTCTAGGAAGCTTGATGAAGTCCATAAGTACCAGAATGATGAATAGGACTCCCAAAAGTAGTGGACAAGGAGATGGCCCCTTGATTTCCAAATAATAAACATGTGGTGCTCCCAATGGGTGTGGGGGCACACAAGTAACCTCATGGGTCTCCAAGTAGATAGAAGATGCCTGTAGACCATCTAGAAGGGCTTAGATGATGTTGTAAGTGATGCCACATTAGCATAAAATTCCTGGGTCATCTACCAAGTGCATGGTACACCTGTGGGGTTGGTTGGGCATGGTGAACCAGGTGCATCTTTCTCGTCCAATAGGGGAATATCAAGCAATCTCTGAACATCTCTAGGGATCCGTGGAATGTAGTTTAATGTTGTGGAGGCCCATGGCTTTCTAGATACACCCTACATGTGCCAATGTAGCCCTCTGGAGGGTTAGGACCTCGTATAGGGAGACCAAACCCAAAATGGAGACCATCTGCAATATCTTGCATAAGATCCAATGTGTCCCCTAGCCTTCCAGCACAACAAGTCATTTAAGGAAATCGAGTTAAAGAGCTTACATGCCATGGACAACGGGTGGGCACTTCATAATGGCATGCCCTTCCATAATGGGCTTTGGCATGTGCTAATGTCTCCAAGCTCCAGAGGGGGTTAACCAAGGACCCAATTAGGTGGTTTCTACCTTTAAAGGGGATAGTATGTCCAAGGTACATCCTTCAAATCGTGGTGGCATGTGATAAAGAGATGAATGGAGTAGGGAATGAAAGGGACAAACTTGGGCCACATGTCGGGGTACAAGGGTAACTAGCAAAAGGGAATCCCACACTTGTGTATATAATGTATAGGAGGGAGTAATTCCATAATGGGCTTTGGCATGTGCTAATGTCTCCAAGCTCCAGAGGGGGTTAACCAAGGACCCAATTAGGTGGTTTCTACCTTTAAAGGGGATAGTATGTCCAAGGTACATCTTTCAAATCGTGGTGGCATGTGATAAAGAGATGAATGGAGTAGGGAATGAAAGGGACAAACCTGGGCCACATGTCGAGGTACAAGGGTAGCTAGTAAAAGGGAATCCCACACTTGTGTGTATAATGTATAGGAGGGAATAATCGTGGTGCATGGCATACCCCGACCTTGATTTTTCCACCCTTCTTTATATGCCTTTTTCCTTTTATGATTTTTCTCTGATTAACTGCTCAGGGCTCAAGGATAGGAGCATGATGTGTAAGATATAACAGTGGATACCCCCTTTAAGGTAGGGCGGTTCATTGCTCACCAGGGGTTGGGACAATCATGGGTTCCAGAATGATAGAGGAGGCTCATTTAGGGCCTATGGAACCAAGGTGATGGCCATGGGTATGGGGTATAGCTCATACATTGGCTTTTGCCCACGTGCTAAATATGTTTGTCCCGACCATCTTTTGCATCTTGTGGTACATTTTCCTGTTGAATGTGGCCAATTATGCTTTTACTCTTTCTTTTCAGCTGCGTCAACCTCCGGGGCATCGTTTCCAAGCCCGGCCCAAAGTGTGGGCAAGGGAAAGGGGAGGTTAACACTATGTGGACCTAGTGGAGAAATGTGGACCAAAGTGGGAAATATGATGAATGGGGTTATAATAAATGGAAGGGGAGTGATATATATGGATGAGGGAGTGGGGCCACGCAACCAAAATCAGGGTTTCCCATGTAATACCACCCTAAAACCCAAAGGTCAGTAAAAGAGATCCCACGGGACTAAGATCCAAGGGTAACATCCAAAAGAGGTTAGGGGACAGAAGCACAGACCTAACCCACTCTTTCCGTTGAATTCTCCCATTAATTCATGCTCAGAAGTGTCCATGATAAGAGAACTACAATACCGAATTCCCAAATGACAAAGCATACCTTTAGGTTCGAGAAGGCCCACCTTCAAACATACGATCATGACAGATGGGTGAGGGACCACATGGTCAGCTCAGGTGGCGGAGAAATGGCATGACGAGCTATTTGGTGGCTGCAAGGGGTTGTTGGCCGCTAGCTGAGGACCATCTTGGAGAAAATCTTCACCTAGGGGTATCACCCAACAAATGGTGGCTAACATCTGGCTCCAACTGGAACATGATCTCTTGAAAAGTGGGCGAAGCTACTCGAACGGGAGGTCACGAGAACTCCAACAATCTCTTGGTCACCATAGACCTCGTACCTGCACATGTCAAAGACTAAACCCACGAGGCAACATGTTTGAACGGTGTCTTATGATCACCCATGCTTAATTTTAGGCCGTAAAATCAACAAATAATAAAATGTGCAAATTTTAAATCTAAATGCAGCGAATATACCATGAGCAATATCATATGAAATTAGTTCTAAAAAACCATCATGCAATGCATCCTACTCTAGCATGCATATAGTACAGTGTCAAGTGCCCTCAGGGAAGTACTCCTTTAAGAGTTGTCCATTCATGGGAAGGGGAACAAATTCTCCCTCCTTGGTCTCTAAATGGTACAAGTTTATCCCCGCTATGTTGACTATCTTGAACGGACCCACCCACACGTTGTCCCATTTTTTGTGCATACCAGGCTTTTCCCTTCTTTTGTCCCATAAGAGCACAAGGTCCCCAGGTTTGAAGGTTTTTCTTTGCGTATGTTTGTCAAAAGCAACCTTCATATTATTATGACTATGGGCAAGTTGGTCAAGTGCTTTCCTTCTATTTTCATCGCTTTCAATTATTTGATCAATATGGGATTGTATGGCATCTTGTTGATCAGGGAAAGCTTTCAAACACTTAAGGGTGGTCAACTGGAGTTGCGTAGGTAGTTTTGCCTCAGACCCGTATACTAGTTGAAATGGGCTTAATCCAGTGGATCCCTTCATTATGGTTCGATCGGCCTAGAGGGCATATTTTATCTTGCTATCCCAATCCTTCTTATGATCACCTATGGTTCTTTTGATAATTCTTATGAGGTTTTTGTTGCTTGATTTAGCTTGGCCATTCCCTTGAGGATAATAGTTAGAAGAATGTGACAATATTATACAATATTTGTTATACAGGGATGTGAGAGCCATAGATTCTAAGGCTTTAACATTGTTGGTTACGATTTTGGTAGGAACCCTGAACCTGGTAATAATTTTATCCTCAAGGAAATCTATAACCACTTGATCAATCACTTTCTTCGTTGATATGGCTTCAACCCATTTAGTGAAATAGTTAGTTGTCGTAAGAATCCACTTATACGCATGGCTTGAGTTATCTTTGAATTCACCAATAAAATCCAGGCCCCATTGTCAGAAAGGGGCATCCACCACCACATTTTCTAAGGGCATGGTAGCCAAATGTTGTTTCCCAGCGAAGAATTGGCATGGTTGGCACTGTTTTACAAAATTCAAAGTATCGAAGAAGATGGTGGGCCAATAGTAACCAGCCCTCAAGATTTTGTTAGTAGTAGTTCGGGAATCATAATGTCCCCCACAAAACTCGGCATGGAACACTTTCATCAGTTTCTCAGATTCTTCCTTATTGACACATCTGGGGATTACCTCATCAGGGCTCATCCATCTAATTCCATCTTGGGCCAGGAAGAACTTAGATGATTTTAATCTTAGGGCTCTTCTTTTGTGGTCAACTAGGTGAGGTGGGGGGGGGTGCGGCAGATAGGTTGCACAAGTAATAGACAATATCCTTATACCATTCATCCTCTTCAAGCTCGACAGTAGTGGCACATAGCTACTCTTCCTCCCCTTCTCTAATGGCCCCATTGTTGCTTTCAGTCATTATTTCAGCAAGGCTATGTCCCTTGATGACTTTCTTTGGACATATGTCAAGGTCATATTCTTGGCTTTTGGATACACATTTTCCCTTGGATCCAAGACAATCAGTTTGTGACAACACATCTTTGACAGCGGGATACGAGACATAAGCATATATTTTGTTATACCCCACATAAACCCCAAAATACTTGATAGATATGACAAGGGTGTATTCTTATTTTTCAGTGATCATGTACGTTGTCTTAGCGTCATGCAATGGTTTTCTCATAAAGGCTATGGGCCTTTCGTTCTATTCATCATCCTTTTGCATAAGTATATCGGCAATAGTATCTTTAGAGGCAAAGGAATAAATTACAAAATCCTTGGTGTAGTCAGGGCTAACTAGAACAAGAGCAGAAGCAATCCTTTCTTTGATTTCTTTGAAGGCTCTATTTGTTGCATGATTCCATACGTAGGGAGTATCCATCTTTAGGAGATCATTCATGGGCTTGACAATTTCGACAAAGTTCGGTATAAACCTTCTTACAAAATTGATTTTGTCGAAGATCTTAGAGTGTTTTGGTCCTTGGGAGAAGGAATATCTCTGATGGCTTGGATCCTTTCGGGGTCAATTCTAATCCCATCTTTGCAAACCACATGCCCGATCAACTTACCTTTGTCAACACCAAAGATTGATTTCTTAGGATTGAGAGATATGATGTATTGTCTACATTTCTTGAATACCCTCCTTAGATGTTTGCAATGGTCTTTCCTCTCTTTGGAAGTGATGGTCAAGTCATCTTGATAATTTCCATGATTTTTCCAATGAGGTCCCTGAAAGAGAAATCCATAGCCTTCTGAAAGGTAGACCCAACATTAAGGAGACCAAAGGGCATTTTAAGGTACATGTACGTTCCCCATGGTGTAGTGAAAGCGTTTTTCAAGTGATCCTCTTCTTTTACAACGACTTGATTGTCTCCGAATAAACCATCCAAGAATAACATCATTTGAGACCCAGTTATTCTTTGCAGGAGATTCTCCATGTTGGGAAAAGGGTAACTATCTTTTAAGCACCCACGATTAAGATCCCTAAAGTCAATACACATCCTAATGTTACCATTCTTCTTGTGAGTGATCATAGGGTTGGAGATCCAGGATGATTGTCGTATGGGGGTGATGATTCCTATGTCAACCATTTTTTGGAGTTCTTCTTTGACCAGGGGGGTCAACTTGGGATTTATTCGCCTCAACTTTTGTTTGACGGGTTTCACCCCTTCTTTAAGAGGAATTGTATGTTGAATGATTTCAGTGCTATAGGCCTTTAAACCATTGTAAGACTAGGCAAAAACATCCATGAATTCTCTTAATAGTTTCTTGAGTTCATCTCTTTGCTCTTTGGATAGATTCCCTCCAATCTTGATGATTTGGGGAGAGGTTTTAGATCCTAGGTTGAGGTCCAATGTATTAGACGATTCTTAATTATCATGCTTGGTAATGCTAACATCATTTCTATCGAAATTTTGTTCATTGATTACATCCTTATCTCTCCTATGAGGGTCTTCATGTTCTTGAAGGAAATTGTTTATGTCTTGGTCATCCTCAAAAACATGCCAGCGATCCTCATAGTCAGGGACAGAGGGTCTATGGATTGCGTCGATTATACATTTCCCCCTTTTTGAAACATCACTAGGAATGATTGTGGAAGTAGATGTGGCTACGGATAAGGCATTGGCCATGTCATTTAGGGATTGGTCTAAAGCTCAGAAAGATAAATCTTTAAAACCCTTGATCATGTGAATGATTCTTTTTCTATAAGGCTTCAACTTTTCATCTTTTGTGTCAAAAGTACCCCTAATTTGTGAGATAACTAGGTCAGAGTCTCCTATTATGACCAAATGTTGAATTCTTCTTGATTTCGCTGCTTCAAGACCTAATAATAGGGCCTCATATTCGGCAATATTGTTAGTGCAAGCGAATTGGAGTCTTATGTCAAACGACAAATATTCTTCGGATGGGGAGATGATTACAATGCCCGCCCCTGCTCCAGATTTAGAGTGCGCCCCATTGAAGTATATTACCCACAATCCAAGGGGAGGCAGAGTGTTAATACATTCATTCTTGAAGACCCTCCATTCTCCAATCTTATCACTTTCTTCTTCTAAATCATTTTCAATTTCCTGGGAGGATGCAATCATAGGCGCAGAAAATTCATATCTAGGAATAGATACATAGGAATTCTCCTTCCAAGGGAGGTATAAAATGGAGCCATCTTCACTAATGGATATGTTCAGATCTTCAATCAATTTCCTAGACACAATCATCCCCAATGCAGGGGTCATTTCGACTATGACTATGTGGATGGAGAATTCTTTTTCCATATATGTATGAAAAAAGGCCTTCAAACTTCAAACTTATCACAGTTTAGGATCATCTTAGCGGGACATTCCTTTGAGAGCTTAAGTCCAATCTTCCTCATAATGCTTGATACGATGTTAATTGGGCTACCAAAATTTAGGATACAATTTCTCAATGTGTGGTCATTTACTCCAACAACAATGTAAAAGGGAACACTCATATTCAAGGCTAACCTTAAGGGAATTCTTATAGCAAGATCAAGGGGCTCCTTTTTGTGGCCCTTCCTTGTTCTTCCTTTATTTTTGGGTAATGTGTCATATTTGTTAGGGAAAAACTCTTCGTCATCAGATGAGTTGTCTTCCTCGACTGTAACATGTTGATATAAGTTTGCCTCATGGCTTGATCCAGATCAAACACAATATTTCGGGCTTGGAAGAGACTAGCAGGTTCCTTGTTTCTAGCATCGAAGGCCAATTTTCCTGTGAAAGCATTGAGGTAAGCAACTAAGGTCACCTCTTTTGGAGGAGCTAATTCTTGGGGAATAGAACGAATAATAATGTTAAACCTGTGGTTAAATTCGGCAACGGATTCATCACTGCCCCTTTCAATGGATAGGAGGCCTTTGTATAGTTGAACCACGTCCTTTTTACGATACCACCCCCTTCCGAATGTTTCAACAAATCCTTCCCATGAAGAGATGGATGACGGGGGAAGGGATAGGTACCACACCTGGGCTTTTCCTATTTGGGTTGTGGAAAAGGAAATCATACGACTAAATTCATTGTAAGATTCATCACATGTTTGGTATTCGAATTTCAAAAGATGCTCTTGGGGACCTTCCTCCCCACTAAACTTAGGCCTATCAGGATCTTCAAGCAAAGAACTAAATAGGGCCCCAATCATATTTGAAAGGTTGAGAGGAGTGAAGAAATTGTGCTTTTGTTTTAATCTGTTTATCCTTTTATCAAAGAATGGAGTGTGGGGTTCTTCATCCTTTCTACGATGATAGGTTATGGTTTCAACGTCTTCCATTCTAAGAAGGATGTTGTGGAGTCACTAGAGGAATATTATAAAATGTCGTCAATGAATCAATTCCTCAATGATTCACTGGGGAGGTAGACCTGCTTCCTCCCCTGCAACGACGCCATAAATGTTATCACTCAAACTAATAGGGGTCATAAAAGGAGATCCTTGAAGTGCTACTACCAGGTTAAGGGCAACGATGGAGCAATAGTCCACTGTCACCTCGGCTATGGCTCCCTACTCTTTACGGACTTTCAGCGATGGGAGGAGTCCCGATATAATAAGGACCATGAAATGAATATACCAATGGTAGGGTGAGGGGTGATCCTAAGGAGCCTACTCATAAGAGAGGCTCAGAGAATGGCTTGTTTGCTTTGGAAATCACGGTTAAAGGCTCTTAAGGAAGGGCTGAAGGAGAATTTCAAGGTTTGAGTTTTTCGGGTGTGTATCTTATGATGGAGGCCCTCAAACCCTAAAATTCTTGTTAGGGCTTAGATTCACAGTGATCCTTGAAGAATTGTCCTTAATGAGGTATGGGACCACACGGGACCAAGTGGACCCGGGTGTAGGTCAAGAGGGGAGGGTTTGGCAACCAATGATATGCTTGACCTATTCCGGAGAGAGAATGGGATCAAAGAATGAATTTTCAACACAAGACAAAGTGAGGATCCCAATGAGGTCTTTAGGCATAAGGAAACCAAGGGCAAGATTGATCTTGAAGCTAGGGCTTGGAGTATCTCATAATCTCACCGTCAGAATGGATTCAAAATTGGAGGGTGCCTAGGAGAAACCCCAATGGAGAGGATGCCAAGAGATCGAACTTTTCCAGTGTGTAGTTTGCAAGATAAATGATGCCCTAGGAGACCTATAGGGTTAGATATAGAAAAAAGGTGAGAAAAGGAAATAATTTGAAGCGATCACCTTTATGGTGGACTAGTACCTAGTCCTTTCGAGAGATTTTGGAGTCAAGAGTGATTATGACTATGGACATCAAATTTTCTATGTCAAGGAGGCCTCAAAGACAACTTCGCATGGCATTAGGGAAATAGCAAAAGTAGGTTCAAGAGCTTTCTTCGTTTTGCAAAATAGATGGTTTATCAAGATGAATTTCAATAAAAGAAGCATCTCTAGGAACATTCTTTCATAATACATGCCCGATACATGAGGCATCACTATCTAGAAACCCAATTTCCACAATTTCGCATAAATTGATGCAGCAAATTAGCCCTGGTGTAGTGAAAATCCAACAACAATGTATGTGACAAAAATAAAGATGAAAACATAATTAAATGTACTTACATGTATTAAGAGTATATCCAACCATCAACAATTTTCCAATCAGGAAGCTCCAAGACAAGATAAAATAATCCAAACATCAAAATTCATTCCATGCTCCAAAAATTCGTCCTCCAAGAAGGATAGTGAAGTTTTCTAAAGAGATACAAGTCCAAAACCAAGTGATGATCCAAAAATGAATTCACATCACTAGTATTTATACACTTTTAATGATTTTGATTTAGCTAATTAGGCCTACATTAGCCCCTAAAATAAAATAATGTGCAAAATAACTAACTTTTGGTGACAAGCCCGCCAAACTAGCTCATTAAAAAAAAAGCCTCTCAAGAGGTTCAATGATGAATAATACATGTCGTTGGGCCTTCTAAGAAGCCTGATGAAGTCCATAAGTGCCACAATGATGAATAGGACTCCCAAAAGTAGTGGACAAGGGGATGGCACGTTGTTCTCTAAATAATAAACTAGTGGTGCTCCCAATGGGTGTAGGGGCAAACAAGTAACCTCATGGGTCTCCAAGTAGATCGAAGATGCCTGTAGGCCATCTAGAAGGGCTCAGATGATGGTGTAAGTGTTGCCACGTCAGCATATCCCGGGTCATCTTCCAAGTGCATGGTACAACTGTGGGGTCGGCTAGGCATGGTGAACTAGGTGCATCTTCCTCATCCAATAGGTGACTCTCGAGCAATCTCTAAACATCTATAGGGATCCCTGGAATGTTGTCTAATGCTGTGGAGGCCCATGGATTTCACACACACCCTACATGTGCCAATGTAGCTCTCTAGAGGGTTAGGACCCCATATAGGGAGACCAAACCCAAAATGGAGACCATCTGCAATCCTGCATAAGATCCAATGTGTCCCCTAGCCTTCCAGCACAAGAAGTCATTTAAGGAAATCGTGTTAAAGAGCTTACAAACCATGGATAACAGGTGTGCACTTCATAATGGCATGCCCTGTTGGGATGGGGTCCCCTAAGGGCACATTTTTGTATAATTTTGGGTTAAATTTTGTTGAAACGCGTTGCACGCAAAAGTCAAGGGGCTTTGGGGCGGGTCAAAGCTCCTTTATTATTGTAATGAGTAAAAAGGGAAACCATGTGTCTCAAACAATGCGTTGCACGCAGAAGTCAAGGGGCTTTGGGGCGGGTCAAAGCTCCTTTATTATTATAATGGGTAAAAGGGAAACCATGTGTCTCAAACCATGGTTTGAGACCATGGTATGTGTGCGTCAAAGACTATATAAATATGTAAGAGTCGAGTCGAGTAAGATATAAGTTAATAGATCGATAGATGTTTATGAATGTTTTAATCTGAGTTTGGGTAAGTCTGTCTGGGTAGAAAGGCTCATGTTGGCTGTGTGCGCGGAGACCTAGTCCTGAGCTGTGTGCACGGACTCTGCTGTTGTATGCGTAGATGGAAAGAGGATGCATTGAGTTGAAGATCCATTAATAAAGAAGAAGTTTTGGCAAATTCTGATGCTATTTCTATATGTTATGCATGATTATGTTGCTTATCTATTAATCTATTTCTATTGAATGCGTGTTTATCTGAGTTACTTATCTGTGGAAAATCTTTGTATCCATGCGAGGATTACTTCTGCGTTAAGGGGTTTTACTGGAAAACTATCTGCGTGATCGTGCAAGTTCTGTTTCTACTCTATTCAGTTAGATCTGGTGGAGGAATAATAATCCGTTTAAGCGTATCTATTAAGGGCTCTTATCTGCGCTTAGATCCAGTTTCTTTTGAAGTCTCGCGCAAGCAAATAAGCATTAAATCTGATAAGGGTAAACCACACATCAAACGCTTCCTCAAGGTGCGGAAACCTGGTTCCAGCATCCCCCCCAATACTGCTCCAGGTGAGATTTTGGTTTGCGCAAGCAAATCATTGCCGAAAGGGCCAGTAGTTGGATGGTTTTGTTGGTTGCGCAGAACACTCTAAACTTGGGTCAGGACTCGTCAAGCCAACAAATGGGAGACTTGATGTTGTGGCATTTGACGAAGAATGAACTGCAAGATTGGCTTGATAAGAAGGTGCGAATTTGCAATCCAAGAAAAACGAAACCCTAAATTATCTGTTGAGGATTGGGAGCAAAGGTATATATATACAGAGGTCCATGAAATTTTCTTTGCTTCCTTTGCGACAAAGCTACACTAGTGGTTACCTCAGCCGACTGAATTTCAGACCTACGCAAAAGACGACGCGATCACCAAGTGGACTCCTGAGTTGGTTCAGCAGTTGGAGAAATGTAGCAACAAAATCACCCGCGCAGTAGATTATTGGATTGATAGCGTTTTGAGTGGGTTTGTGACCAAATTTTCTATTGATACTTTTGTATCATATTTTGAAGCTGAAAGGAGATTTTTCAAGGGCCCTAGAGGTAAGTTTTTGCGCTCATTGAAACTGTGGATTAAGATGCTTTTATGTGAAAATGGTACTTTGTGCAGCGACATTGAGTGAATATCCCGAAGAGGCCCAACTACGCGCAGTGGAAAAACTTACAGAGTAGATCTAGAAGAGGGTTTTGTTTATAGCCCTCTTAAAGGTAAATATGACAACGACGATGAGTCGGAAACAAGTAGCTCTGGTGAATCTGTGCACTCAGAAGAAGAGGGATTGCAAGATCAAGGTATTTTTGGGTTGTTGGCCTTAGTTCAGATCCCATCCACTCCACTCCCAAATTCATCTCACTCTAACAAGTCATCCACTCCACCTCCACCTCCACCACTAGAAGTCGATATGGCTACTTCCATCAAGCTGCAAAATTTCAAGGGTGTTGGAAATGAAGATGTTGACCAATTTTGGTTCGTTGTAGATGCTGTGTGGACGACACAACAGATCAATAATGGTAATGTTAAGAAAGGGCAACTGGCTACTGCATTTCAAGAACGTGTGCTAGATTGGTACATGAGGTATATGGCAATCAACCCTAAAGCAACGATTGACGAGCTTAAAACCACATTGAAGGAACAGTTCAAAAAGCCAAAATCATACTCTCAACGCATGACTGAATTAAAGGAGATCCACCAAGAAATGAATGAATCTGTATGGGAGGCAGATCAACGATTGAAGCGCGCCATCAGAGATGGAGGATTTACTATCGATGACACGTATCACAAAGAATGGTTTATTGCTATGCTATTGCCGCATCTGCACCAGTCCTTAAACAACAGAAGATTGCGACACAAGAAGAAGCTGTGGAGATCGCGATGAAGTTAGAAGCTTCACCTGTACCAACCACGTAGCTTAGGGCTCAGCAAATCCAAATCCAGTTAGCTGCATTACACTTAGAAATACAAACTCTGCGAAAATAGAAGGAAAAGGATGTGTGCCTAGGAGTATGGTGCACACGCTGTAAAGCTGAAGGGCATCACAGGGATCAGTGTCCTGTATATAATAATTATTTGGTGGTTGGAGGACCAAGTCCGATTAAGAACAGGACAAGGCCTAGTGAGGTTCCCAAACTATGGTGCGCGATTTGCCAAGAAAATAGACTTCACACGACAAACTTTTGGGACATGATGAGAATAATTGTCACAGCTTTGATTTGATGATTGAGAACGTTGCTTCATATATATTGCAGGCCGAGGGTAGAGGACCGAATTTGCCTGCATCGTCGTCTGGGCGCGAAGGATTTCTAGGCAGAGGACAAGGAAGAGGAGGAGGAGTTGGTCGTGGAAGGGGACAACTGATTTTTTATAACTGTGGAGAGGTTGGTCATTATGTGCGCGACTTCCTGAACCCAACACAACAATCTTGCAGGTATTGTAGACAGTTTGATCATGTTATTGAAGATTGCCCAATATTGTTTGCAAAAAAGCACGAAAAGAAACCGTAGACACCTACGTAGAATGTTCGAATGATGAGAGAGGAACCGCACACTGAAGACCCTAGCATAAATATTGTAACAAGAAGCGGTGTAGCAACTGGAGAAGATAAAGCAGAAGTTAAGAGACCTATCACTGATGTTTGGGTACGGAGAACTCCTGAGAAAAAGGAAGGGTTTAACCTACAGAGGGAGAAGGAAACCTTTGTCGCAACAAAGAAGGACTTCGTAGATCCTGGCACATCTAGAGTACCAAGCAAACCTGCCATGGATACCGTCGAAGGGGCCAAGCCTGTAGAGATGAAACCATTTTTGTAGGCCTGTCTCAAGCTTCTGCGCAATAATAAGGCAATTGAGAATCTTCAAGCTCTGATTAACAGTTGTGCCGAAAAAGAACAACCCCAGATGGAGCAAAAGGATGTTAATAAGATCTACAAGAACAAGAGAAGAATTGGCGGAGACATGTGCCTAACTACTCAAATAGGAGAATTTGAAATGGACTAGGTCATTTTGGATCTTGGCTCTGATGCAAATGTCATACCAAAGCAGATTTGGCAGATAATGGGAGAGCCTAAGCTGGAATGGTCTGCAATATAGCTGTGCATCAAAAATCAACAGAATATTTTACCAATGGGTAGACTTTCTCAGGTCATAGTTGATATCGAAGGAGTCAAGGCACATGCTGATTTTGAGGTTATTCAAATTATTGAGGATTCAGATCCATACCCTGCACTGTTGGGTCTAGATTGGGCTATTGACATGGATGTTATCATCAACCTCAAACATAGAAGTATGGTGTTTGAAAACAATGGAACCAAGGTTGTGGTCCCACTGGACCCAGCAGAAGGAGAAAGATACACAAAATCGGTGCGTGTGGAAGAGGACATTGATCATGTCTACAAGCTAACTGCGAGAGATGAAGATTGGATCAATCCCACAGGAGATGGTCGGCTTAGCTAGGATAGGGATAATTCTTGCCACTCAGACTCAAATGAGGAACTGGAGAATTGGAAAAATTGTTTGCATGAAGTCTCTACACTGCGCTGCAACCGAGTCACCAGATCTCTACAATGCATTTCCTCTGAGGTGCGAGAATTACCTTATTTTGATGGTGTAGGCAGTGTCAATAGTTTTTTAGATGAATTCAAAAAGGTTGTTCCAGAGACACAATGGTTCCATGCGCTTGACTTAGCTTTGCGCTCAACCCCAGCACGTTGGTGGGAAACACACAAGGACAACTTGGCGGATTGGGAAGAATGTACCCATATGATGCAACTGTGATTCGGACAACCCAATACCCGGTTGGAAGGAACCTATGCAGACAAAGAAGACCCGCGCATGCATTTAGCCAAGTGGACTGCAGTTTGGGAAGAAGAGCCGCAACCAAGGTGGGTGCATACATTCATCCATACTTGAAGTCAGATTCCTATGAACTGGTACCTAGAGGTTGAATCGTGTCGAGGCATGACAGAATGGACTGCACTATGAGAAAGCTTTGTTTTAACCTCTAGTTTTGACAGTGGATTCCCATGCATCAATATTGCCTTACACACGATTCAAGATGTGGTCTTTGATATGCCAAAGAAACCAGAAGAATGAGCCCTACCAGCATGGGATGCGTAGATGAAGGATATAATTGAATGTCAGAATGTGACTATTGAAGGTAATGAGGAAGACCCAAGAAACATCAATATCCCTGAGTTTGAAGGCTAGCACGTAGTTGTTGGGCCTATGGTTGAAGTGCTAGATGTGACTGAACCAATGAAGATTAGGCAGGTCAACATTGGAACAAAAGAGCAACCTAAGATTGCCAAAATAGAGGATTATTGGGATGAAGATACAGTACCTAAGGTCCCGGAGCTGCTTGCTGAATATCAGGACTTATTTCCCACAAAATTTTTCAGAATTAAAAGGTATTGTCGGGGATCTTGGTGTGATGAAAATCACTCTAAAGCCAGATGCTAGGCCTGTCAAGCAGCGCCCCTACAATTTGAATCCTAAGTATAAATAGAAGGTCAAGGAGTTGGAGAAAATGGATGTTGCAGGGATCATTGAACCAGTAGAAGAATTAGATTGGGTAAGCCCCATGGTGGTCCAAGAAAAGAAGACCAAAGGAGAAATCAAGATTTGTGTGGATCTGCACAAGTTGAATGATGCTTGCATGCACGACCCTTTTCCAACTCCATTTTTTGATGAAGTATTGGACAATGTGGGAGGGCAGGAGGCCTACTCATTCACTGATGGATTTTCTAGATACCAACAAATAAGAATTGCGCCTGAAGACAGAAGTAAGACAACCTTTGCGATGGAATGGGGACCATTCCAATACACAGTAATGCAATTCGATCTGAAGAATGCGCCAATGATATTCTCGCGCATGGTGGTAGCTGCGTTTAAGGAGTATATACATAAGTTCTTAGAAGTATATTTTGATGACTGGACTGTATTTGGCTTATTAAAGAAGCATGTTTCAAGTCTGCGCTTGATGCTGGATACTTGTCAGAAGCATCAGATCTCGTCGAATTTGAAGAAGTGCATATTATGTGTCCCTTTAGGGATTTTGTTGGGTCATATTGTCTCTCAACAAAGATTGATGGTCGATTCAGCTGTTATCATTCTATAATTTTAAAATTGGCAAGAATAATCATAAAATGACAACATCAAAACCACTTTGGAGCCTAGAATCTAGCCCTCCTAGACCCAGAGGGATCTCTCTTTCAGATTTAGCTTTGTTTTTATGATTTTTATATTAGGCTAGTTATAATGATTGAAGGGGTTTCTTTTTGATTGATTGTTTGGTTGGATTAGTGGATTTGCTTAAACTAATTCCATTGGGCTATGGAGTCATAACCGGCTGGGTTGTTACATCAACTTTTCCAGAGCATTTGCAAGGCAAGCTAACTATATTTACTGGAACTTTAAAACATAATGAATTACGGAATGAAAGAAAGAGTGAATTCAGTAGTGGTCAAAAAGTAATTAAGTATTTTTTAACCATACTTCAAAAGAGAAACACTTATATTGTAAACACAGCCAGAATTAAGGTGCTCTATCAGCAAATCTCATTCTTCAGATTTCTATTTTACAATTAGAATTTAATGAAACATTGAAAGAAATATCAGTGGAAAACATTAAACATAGCAAAGAAAAACATCACCAAATAAATATAACTCAAGAATCTTGCAAAATGGTCTTTTATTATCGATGCTCCAACTCCAAAATACAGTTCTCCAAAAGAAAAGTTTCACAATCTAGGGTCCAACCCCTGATACTGAGAAAAGATGCAGTGTTTAACTAATTTTACAGTGGTTTCCGTATCTACGTGGGCAATTTGTTTATTAATTATAAAATAACTGAAAATTGACTAGTGTGACCACGATGTAAAAACCCTGACATCTGGCTCTATTCTTCAAGGGGGCGTTGTTGGTAGATTTGATCTGTTGTTGTGCTGGTAGATTTGAAATCTGTTGTTGTTGATTTGTCTGATATGTTGATTTACAGATTTGCTGATTTGTTGATACGCTGACCTTCATCATTCTTGGTAGTCACACAATTTTTCCCACTGTTGTTTATTCGGAATGTTGGTCCTAATCAACTTCTGATATACCTCATCTGTCTCTATGTATTTAATGAAAGTAGGCTTTAAAGCAAAGATGTGTTTGATGTCATGCTGGATGAATATATCATTGCTAATAACATCTAAGAAAGCCTTCCCTGTCATGGTATTTTTCACATTAACATGTTTGGTTGTGTCCTTTGAAATCTAGGTTAAGCTTCTTCACATAGTGTTGCCTGGTCATGAGCTTGTCATTTATCACGAATAATGAAGGCAATCCCCTTTTAGTCAAAGGTTCGATTCTATTGAAGAATCTGCTGACACCAATTTGTAAATTATGTGACCTTTCTTCTAACCGGGTGACTAGGCTCTTCTTATTGAGTACCTTCTTGACTTCTAGAATAGTTGTTGTTCGGTCCTCGACTCCAATTGCCTCCAGTTCGAACTTGCTCTTTGAATTTAGAAACCTGATGATATTATTTGCAGTTTCGGGTTTGTCCCCAAGTTCCATGGTTGTTTTATCTATGGCATCATTTACCTAGTCAATCAACTCTTTCTGTTCAAATATAATTTGAATAGATGGCCATATTTCGTTCATGGAATCAATTATACTTAACCAAATGATCTCTTTGACTCTACCTACCATAGTTCCAATAGAAGACTCTTGAAGAGACTTCTGCAAACTTTTTGTCAGACTTTTGTTTATCTGTATCTTTGTTACATGTGATGATTCCTTTCTTGTCATTTGATCTTGTAGGGTTTTTACCTGATCTTGCAGCCTTTTGATTTCTTCTATTTGCAGAGACATGTTCTCCATGGCTTTGGCTAACTAATTTGTGCCTCCTGAGGTACTTGTAGCTACTGTTGTGGTTGAAGGAATGATTGCAAGAGGAACTGACTCTAATGGAATGATGGCTTTTGCTACTTTTTCTCTCTTTTATTAGTTTCTCCATCTCTGTTTCCATCTGTTTTATCTGTGTTGATTGTTCCATTATCAGCTTCATCATCTTTGACTTCTGTGTTTCATTCTCCTCTATATCCTTTGTTAGAGGGTCTTCAGTCGTTGGCATCTGAAGCTACTTTCTCAAAGCTGTTATATTTGCATTTTTATTCCTTACAATTTCCTCTACGACTTGTAAGTTTATTGGGTCATACCCAATTTTCACCACTAAATCTTCCAGGGATTTGATTCTGTTATCCTTTGCCAGAGAAGAGATCTTCTCCATCTTGAGTTGTGATTGAGCGTTGGCCAACGATACCTGCAATTTAGACAATCTCATTGCAGTGCTTGTTAATGTGGAGGAAATCATCTCTCATGTCTGCTTATGCATCTCCATCTGGTCTATTGGATGGATGTCCTTGACATCGAATTCAAAGGTTGTCTGCTTGAAATCTGCAGGTGATTTTGGTTGTGAATTTTGAGCTTCCAAGAAAGCCATTCTCATCTTTCCCTTCTCTGAATCAAAGGCCGATAAAAGCCTGCTCTATGAACCGTTGGTCTACTTCCAAAACTAGTTGTAAGTACTGGTTTTCAATATCTCATTCTTTCTCTTAATCTCCCTAAAGGTATCATAAATATTTTCTTCCTTTTGCATTGTAGTAGCAACAGATGTAGGTGTCTGTAGATTTGGCTGCTGAAATGGAATGGTGGCTGAAGATGTGGAAAATATAGTTTGACCACCTGCTGGAGATGAACCAGGAGAATCCCCTATTGTTATGACAGTTTACTGCTCAGTCTCCTTGTTATGATCTATATCCATATGAATTCTTGCTCTCTTTCTATACTTCATTTTGAATTCTCTACTAGATGGATCAGTCTCTTGGCCTCTTTCATGTTGCCTCTTTCTCCTGTTCTTTACCTCTGTCTCCTTTGTCTTCAGTAGTCTGCTTTTCCTATGGAGTAGGGGTTTGTACGCTTGATGTTGAAATCATCTGTTATTCAGCCTCTTGTAGTGTATTTGCTACCCACTCTGTTTGGTTCATGTACTCAATCTCAAGCCTATGGGTGTGTATGTATGGAGTTGGTTTATTCTCCACCCTTTTCTTGGAGAGGATGCCCAGTGGGTCATAAGACCAAGTGAAGCTGTGACTAAATTTCATTTCCCTCAGCATTCTATCAGCCTCCTTTCCTGCAGGCTGCTACTTTGCTATTGCAGATGAATGGACCAATTTGGGACTTGATCCTAAATTGGGACTTCTTGGAAGATACAAATTGAACCTCATCTTCGTTTATCATTTGCCTGATGTACTCCAGGGCAAAGATCCTCATGGGGAGGAAATTTGGCAGCTTATAAGGAGCTAACTCACATCCATAAATTTTTATCTGTGTGTAATTCTGGTACAAGTACTAGTCTCCAGTTCTCACTTGATCTAATAGCTGCATGATCTTTTTGATATCTTCATTTACCCTTGGTTCCACTGTACTGCTGAGTAGGCTCATTGTTGGATGCACAAATGCATCAACAAATCTCTTGTAGGTGTAGTCCTTCTGCTCCTTCATTAGCATGGTTGTCCAAAAAATTACTCACTGAGGTTGGGAGTCTTCATTGATTTTCCTCATTGCAAATCGAAACCTTGAGGCCTGAAAATAGACAATCATATAAACCAAAACTGAAGTATACTTAAACACTTCCACTGTGTCAAATTTAACAAGTTGATCATGGATGGCATCAACTAAGAATTGGCTGAAGTTAAACCTGATGGAAGGCTTAGACTCTGATGAAAGAATAGACAGGAAACTTATCATGGCCTCATCTATCCACTGGTCTGAATGATACCCTAATAAGTATGAAAGGACAGTGACAATGTGTTGGGTTCTATCAGGGAAAGTGGATGAGGGATATGGAGGATTCTTTTTGGGCAGTGGGGTGTCAGTAGCCATGAACAACTCTAAAGTTTTGGCTCTGCTGGCAAAATCCAGTTTTTGGTACAGTTCTCTGAGAGCTTCATAGGAAAATGGTATTGTTTCCTCAATAGCTGGAGCCTGCATCATTTGCAGGATTGACTGGGCACTGATGGTTAAGAGGATCTCTCCTGTGGGGGCTACAATGGTTCTTTGATTGATATCATAGCATGCATGACATTTCTTGACAAATTTAGGGTAGTTGTGGGTCTTTGGGAATATGAAATAAGGTAATTTGGTCTCCCACAACCCTATGTCATCAACTTCGTTGATTAACTTGTCCTCCAGCCAGCAGTAGACATCAAATAAGTCAAATTCTGACTTTGTCTCATGGATTTTGTAGTCTCTGTCAGCCAGAGCCACATGATCCAGGTCTACCTGAGGGTATACCATTGGATTGCATGGTTGTTGCTCTTTTGAAGGCATGATTTTTCTCTAAACAAGAACTGGTTGCAAATGTACAGAAAGGGGTTTAAAGAAGAAGGGAATAAAGAAGGGGGAACTTCTGTAGATTAGTGGACCTGGGAGGAAAAAGGGAATCTCCGTTGACTCTGCAGACGATTGAAATCTTCTCTGCGCTTTCTTTGGTTCAGAAAACTCTGACTGTGATCACCTGTAATGACAAGAACATGAAAGCAATGGTAAAAATTGAAACAGGTGAGGGGAATTGGTTTGTAGGGTGATTAGGTTACCGTTGACATGGCGCGGGCTCGTTGGGTAACAGCCTAAGCCATTAAATGTGTAACGGGTTTAAGGTGGGAGCGCGGGCGATTGGATGGAGGTGAAAGGAGGAAGTTGTCGTGGCGCAACAGCTATGGCGCGGAAGCAACGGTCAAAAGTGCAGAGGTTTTGACGGGAAGAAAATAGCATTTCGCAGGGGTATATGAGCGGTAAGCGGTAAGGAGTTGGGGGGGGGTGGGGGGTGCGAAATAATGTGCAGCCGACACGTAGTAGGCGGGGTGGTTTGGAAAACCATTCATTTCGGAACCCCCTCGACGTTAACGTTCGGAGGATGAGGGGGGGCCGAAAACTATCGTGGTTCGTCAGATGAGATGGAGGGAACGAAGATGAGGTGAAAGGTGATGGAGGGTTAAGTGATGATGCGACGTGAGTGGATGGTGGGGTCGGGTGGGTGTTTAATGAAAAGTGGGGGCGAAAATGTAGCTTAGGGACTTTAGGATATAGGGGATATGACATGTAATATGTCAAATGTGTTTTCAATAAAGATTAATCCTCGAACTTTAGAATAAATAACACCTTTGTCCTTTGATTTTTCCTTTTTTAATCAGGAACACATGAACTCTTTTAACTGAACTTTTAGGATAAATTTCATGTTTCCTCCATACTTTCTACTTTTCATCCCTACCTACCCATGTCACTAATCTAACATTTTTTTGTTCTTTTGCAGGGTGCACTTAGACTTGCAGACCCCTAATCAATTTTTCTTTAGAACTCTAACCTACATCTATCCTTATTTCTTCCATTGACTCAGATTAAACAGTTGAGTCAATTTTATTTCTACCTAACTACTGATCTACCAAGTTTAAATAGTTTGGCAAATCTTTATTTTCTAACCTATCAATAGAAATTTAAAATTGTACAATCATTCTTAAATTGTATGATTGAACAAATTAATCTAATAAGCAATGGCATTTTGATTTGCAGCACTTTCAACATTATTTCTCTTTTGGGGTTCTCTTTCTTTTTTCTTTTCTCTTTATTTTTATATACCCTCTTTTCTTTTCTTTTTCATATTTTTGGAAATCACTTGAATATTGAAGATCACACTCAATATGAAATTGCAACTTATGAAATATTCAATCACCTTGAAATCCTATAATTTATAAGGTCCTAACACCAGCTAAGATTGCTATTATTGTCAACCTGGAGGCACCCGCAAATGTGAACCAGTTGCACTCAATTTTGGGGCATACTGGCTACTACAGAAAATTTATCCAAGGATATGTGTTGATTACTACACCGATGGAAAAGTTGTTGAAGAAGGATGCCTCTTGTTTCTGGGATGAGGACTGCCAGAAGAGTTTAGAGATGCTTAAGGAGAAAATGGTGATTGCGCCTATATTGGTATTTCTAGAATGGACAAAGGAATTCCATGTACACGTGGATGCTTCGTGTATAGCGCTTGGCGTGGTACTCGCGCATCTAGGAGTTGGAGATATTTATCACCCAATTGCATTTGCAAGCAGGAAATTGTCAAGTGTTGAGTGCAACTACTCGACAATAGAAAGAGAAGGCCTATCTATGGTCTATGTGCTACAGAAGTTTTGTCACTATTTGTTGGGAGGAAATTTTAAGATGTTTACTAATCACTCTACTTTGAAGTACCTGGTCAACAAGCCTGTGTTGGGGGGGAAGATTTGTTGATGGCTCTTATTATTTCAGGAGTATGATTTTGAGGTGATTGTAAAGCGAGGGAGATTGAATGCAGGCCCAGACCATATATCGCACATTGAAAGTGGAGAGGAGCCAACTAGTTTGGAGGACAGATTACCAGACAAGCAGCTATATGACATTAAAGTAGTCGATGACCATTTCGCAGATATTATCCACTTTCTGACCACTGGTAGTGCACCTATGGAGTATACAGTCAAGAAGAAGAAAGAACTGGTCTTGCACGCAACAAACTTTACTTTGATTGTTGGCTAGTTGTATAAGATGGGAGTTGATGAGGTCTTGAGGCGCTATGTGCCAGAATTTGAAAGATGGAGCATCCTAATAGAAGCACATGCAGGGGTTGCAGGCAGTCACTATGCAGGAAAACCAACTGCGCAAAATTTTTTGAGGGCTAGTTTGTGGTGGCCTACAATGCACAGTGATGCAAAGAAATATTGTCGCGCTTGCGATGTGTGTCAGATAATGGGGAAACCCTCGCGTAGAGATGAAATGCCATTGCAAACACAGGTGACTTTGCAGGCTTTTGATAAATGGGCCATTGACTTTGTAGGACCGATCAACCCTCCCAGGAAGAAGATTGGTGTGCGCTATATGATTACTGCGATAGATTATTTGACAAAGTGGGCAGAAGCTAAGCCTGTGAAAGATTGCAGTGCAGAGACAGTTGCACACTTCATTTTTGAGAATATCTTGACAAGGTTTGGGTGTCCTAAAATCTTGATGAGTGACTAGGGTACACACTTTGTGAATGAGACCATCCAAGCTTTGACAATGGAGTTTAAGATGCACCATCAGAAGAGTACACTGTATCATCCACAAGCAAATGGCACGGTAGAGGCCTTTAATAAAATTTTGGAGAATGCGCTCACAAAGGTCTGCAATGCTAATCAGAACAATTGGGATGTGCACCTACCGGCGGTTCTATGGGCATATCGAACTACATGCAAGAAATTGACCAGACAGACCCCTTTCAGATTGGTGTATGGACAGGAAGTTGTTATGCCAATAGAGTACATCGTCCCTAGTCTGCGCATTGCAGCGGTAACTAACATGGTTGATCAAGATAGTATGGAAGAGCAACTGTCGCAGCTAGTTCGTTGGAGGAAGACAGATTCATTGTTATTTTCCATCAGCAAGTGCAAAAGGCGTGTGAAAAAGCTTGGCATGACAGGCACATCAAACAAGATTTTCAAGGAAGATGATTTAGTTTTTCTATGTGACAAGTTTGTGCGCTAACCAGGAGAGTTCAAAATGCATTGGCTTGGACCTTATGTTGTCAAGAAGATTACGGAAGGAGGTGCGATACATCTGGTTACCTTAAGGGGTGAAGTCCTTCCTAGATATGTGAATGGAGGTCGGTTGAAGCCGTACAGGGATGCTCCCATCCCTGTGCGCGCCAAATGACTATATGGTCGGAGAAGTGTCTTAATGCCTTGGACAGTTGTAAGAGGGCGCAGAACCATAAATAAGTCTGTCAGATGTTGGCGACGGATATTGGTGCGACAGAGATTGAGGAAGCGAAGGTATCAGCAACAGCTGCGCAACGATTGCACCAGGAGGTTGACACCATCGCAGATGGGCCAAAAACTAGCCATTGGAACAATTAATCTGGAGAAGACAACTTTATTACCATTTGGAGGAGAAGCTAACCTACATTTATGGCGGAGATTATGCCAAATTTGGAGTCGTTTTAGCATTTATGATGCTACATCGACGGACATCAAGTCGTTTAGGCCATGCCATCGCTATAAATATGGCAAGGAGGGTCACATTAGTTTCCTTTGCTTTCCAAGCGATCTGCGTCTATTGCTCTCATTTTGTTTTCTTAAGTGTATGTCTGAGCACCTGAAATCCTTCCTCAAGACGTTGCGCCAACAAGGGTTAAGACATTTAATCCCGCTAAGTATGACTACTACAGAGCCTACCCCCTCTGCAATGTCCGCTGAAGACACACCTGCGCCGGAATCTCAGCCTCATAAACCAAAGAAAGGGCAGACTTCGGAGACTCGGAAGTCTCTATGCAAGAAGACTTCGAAGCCTAAGTCGACCCCGACTAAGCGACAAAAGAGACCCATGGCTGAAGAGCCCGAAGTCATCATCGAAGATGATGTTGTCGAAGAGATTGATCTAATGTCGTGACTGCCGAAGTATATGCACTCCACAAGCCATCTGTGAAAATCACGAAGGACCTGGATAAGGTCAAATCTCATATCAATACGTCGTTGCTCCCAGAAAATGTGCCATTTGAAGGAGACATGTTCGCAAAGGTGTCGTTGCTCAAACTGGAAGACTGGGACCTGGCTGACCATGTGAAGTTCCCTGAACTTGCACCATCAGAGTATTTGGAGTAGGTTCCCTATGACGGGGGAGTCATCAAAGTTGAGTCGAAGACATGGGCGTTGGGGTTGCAGCAGTCCGGGCTGCTGAACCTTCTCAACATCCCGCATTTTGGGCGCAACACCATAAATGACATATGTCTGCGCCAGCTGCTTGCCCTGGTGCACGATAATTTTCTGTGGCGAGGAGAGCCCATTTCAATTGATGATATGATGATTCATCGGATCACCATGTTGTCGTACCAAGGGGAGAATCCAGGGGTGGCCTTCGAAGTTCGGAGGAAAGGGATTGGAGAAAAAGGTCGCCAACGAGGTGAAGAAATCTTATGGGGTAAACAGGAACACCCGCGGCTTTGTTGTAGTAGATATCAATTCCCCAGTAGTTAAATTTTCCACCCTAATCCTTGCCTGCAAATTGATCAGGAAGTGTTGTGCAACGAAGGTGTCGGCATATGTAATTAAAAGCTAGCGGCGCAGTGCGTCAAAGGGGTACAATATAATTGGGCAAAGTACCTCTGCAATGAATTTCTGGAAAATGTTTGGGAGGCGCAGGAGGAGGGCAAGCATTTCTATTATGCTTGGCTATTGTTGTTGGTTGAGCTGATCGGTTGGAGGCTGCCATCACAGTTGCAATTGCCAAACATTGAACCCGATCTCTGCGAAGTTTCCAAGTATGCGTCCCAATGGAACTCAAAGCTGCCATCCAGAATCACAAAAAAAAAAATCTTTTGGGTATTGTTTGATGCAGATATATTTCAAGCGGTGCAGTCCAAGCCAAGACTGTCACCTACGTTGTACGAGCAGTACAAGCACATTGCGGACTTCAAGGCTACTTTCCATAATATGCACGTCCGCACGGAGAGGGACATGGTAGGGGTATGGTATGAGCTTCCATACATGGTCACGGAGGATGGCCTTGTGCGCACCACGACCAAGAGGCCCCCATTATGGCTCTTAGCAAGCATAGTTGGAGGTGCGTCGTCTTTTGTACCACCAAAGACCCCAACGAAGCCGTGTACGCCCATAGAGTACCCGAAGGATGCGCAGAAGGACCAAGAGCCGACCACGATGACAGAAACAGTGGACTTGTGCAGTGATGAGGAGATGGAAGAGAAGGATGGAGACACTACCGATGCCCCGACAGACACTCAGCGAGGCGCCAAAAGAGGGCCTCATACCACCCTGGGGTCATGCATAAAACGAAAGGCTTCTAAGAAGACCGAGACTGATCCATTAACACTTATAGAGGAGGACTTTGATAAGATCAGAGATACAATCCAGACGATGACTGAAGATGTATGGACCAAGGTCGAAGCTCACTACCTCACTATAAATCCGTCCTTGATGACGTATAACAAGGGCTCCAATAGCTAAAAATGCAAGCCAGCGCCATACAAGCAAGCGTTGGTCAAGTGAGCGAGCTAAGCATTCAACACCCATCCAACTCTGAAAGTCGAATATTGCAAGTTTCTGGTGCCCACTTCAAATTACTAGCTTGGACCTGCGCGCGATCATTCTCGAAAGCTCTAAGTTTGGATTGATTTGGTTGTGTTCCCCACCGGAAAGTTTCATGTCATGCATATGATGATCACCGATGAGCTGTAGTACCGAGAATATAAGGCTTTCAAGGACACCACATCAGCGCAGCACCAAGCTGCCTCAACGCTTCAACGAAGACAGCTCGCAGAGGATGCATGGGGTGCCGCCGAAAGCCAGTGCACCCAATTGGAAACCTTGATTGATCAGTTGTGTTCAGACCTCCCCGAAATCACAGTGCCCACCACAGCAATGGCCACTGTCAAGCTAGAAAACTTGGTTGTTGTGCTCAAAGCTTCATGATTGGAAAATCCCCACAGTCTGAGCAGAACTTGAGCAAAATATCATCGATCTGCAAATGAAGTTGCAGCCTGAGATGCCTCGAGAGGTTCACACACAACGCCCCAAAGTTGTTCAGGAGTCAACTGCTAGCATCAAGGCTGTTGTGGATGCTTGCAGCCAATTGTTAGAGGAAGCCATGGGTATTTGGACCTCCGTCCAAGATGACCTTGTCGCGCAACAGCTAAAGATGGACTTGTGGTCAAAAGAGCAGCAATTTAATGAGATTTGGGTCGATGCGCCGACCTTGGTACCTGCCCAGCAGCTGGCCCGCTTACAGGAAAGTCGAGTTATTCAAGAAGAGATTGACACACTACGCCGACAGGAGCATTTGCTCGACAACCGGATGCAGCCTTGGGCTAAGAAAGCCTTGCAACTGTCCCAATGCATAGATGGTGCCCTTAGAAGCCTGCAGCAGACCCAAAAAAGTATCAGCTTGGAAACCAAGGGGCCAACTACAAAAAAAATGGTTGAAGAAGCGCAGCACAAAGCACCGAAGTCATTTAGCCACTAAAGACATCCATTCAGGCGCTGAAGGCCAAGATGCAGGAACAAGAACCAAAGTGACTCGAGACGAGTCAATAGATTGTGTTGGGGGCCTGTTGGGATGGGTCCCCTAAGGTCACATTTTTGTATAATTTTGGGTTAAATTTTGTTGAAACGCGCTGCGTGCAAAAATCAAGGGGCTTTGGGGCGGGTCAAAGCTCCTTTATTATAGTAATGGGTAAAAATGGAAACCATGAGTCTCAAACCATGTTATGTGCACATCAAAGACTTTCTAAATATGTAAGAGTTGAGTCGAGTAAGATATAAGTTAATAGATCGATAGATGTTTATGAATGCTTCAATCTGAGTTTGGGTAGAAACGCTCTTGCTGGCTATTTGTGTGGAGACCTAGTCCTGAGCTGTTTGCACGGACTCTATTGTTGTGTGCGCAGATGGAAAGAGGATGCACTGAGTTGAAGATCCATTAATAAAGAAGAAATTTTGGCAAATTCTAATGCTATTTCTATGTGTTATGCATGATTATGTTTCTCATCTGTTAATCTGTTTCTATTGAATGCGTATTTATCTGAGTTACTTATCTGTGGAAAATCTCTATATTCGCGCAAGGATTACATCTGTGTTAAGGCGTTTTACTGGAAAACTAGTTGTGTGATCGCGCAAGTCTTGTTTCTACTTTGTTCAGTTAGATCTGGTGGAGGAATAATAATCTGTTTAGGCGTATCTATTAAGGGCTCTTATCTGCGCTCAGATCCAGTTTCTTGTGAAGTCTCACGTAGGCAGATAAACATTAAATTTGATAAGGGTAAACCACACATCAAACGCTCCCTCAGGGTGTGGAAACCTCGTTCCAACAACCCCCCATACTACTTCGAGTGAGACTTTGATCTGCACAAGCATATCATTGCCGAAAGGGCCAGTAGTTGGAGGGTTTTGTTGGTTGCGCAGAACACTTTGAACCTAGGTCAGGACCCCTCAAGCCAACATGCCCTTCCATAATGGGCTTTGGCATGTGCTAATGTCTCGAAGCTCCAGAGGGGGTTAACCAAGGAACCTATTAGGTGGTTTCTACCTTTAAAGGGGATAGTATGTCCAAGGTACATCCTTCAAATGGTGGTTTCATGTGATAAATAGATGAACGGAGTAGGGAATGAAGGGGCAAACTTGGGCCACATGTCGGGGTACAAGGGTAGCTAGTAAAAGGGAAGCCCACACTTGGGTATATAATGTATAGGAGGAAGCAATTGTGGTGCATGAGATTACTCGGCGTTGATTTTTTTACCCTTCTTTATATGCCTTTTTACTTTTATGATTTTTCTCTGATTAACTGCTTGGGGCTCAAGGATAAGAGCATGATGTGTAAGGTATAGTCGTGGATACCCACTTTAAGGTAGGGGGGTTCATTTCCAACCATGGGTTGGGACAATCATGGTTTCCAGGATGATAGAGGAAGCTCATCTAGAGCCTATGGAACCGAGGTGATGGCCATGGGTATGTGGTAGAGCTCATGCATTGGCTTTTGCCCACGTTCTAAATATGTTTGTCCGACCATCTTTTGCATCTACTGGTACATTTCCCTGTTGAATGTGGTCAATTATGCTTTTACTCTTTCCTTTCAGCTGCATCAACCTCTGGGGCATCGTTCCAAGCCCGACCCAAGGTGTGGGCAAGGGAAAGGGGAGGCCAAACATGTGTGGACCCAATGGAGAAATGTGGGCCCAGATGGGAAATATGATGAATGGGGTTATAATAAATAGAAGGGGAGTGATCTATATGGATGAGGGAGCGTGGCCACGCAACCAAAATCGGGGTTCCCATGTAGTACCACCATAAAACCCAAAGGTTAGTAAAAGAGATCGCACAGGACTAAGATCCAAGGGTAACATCCAAAAGAGGTCTAGGGGATAAAAGCACAGACCTAACCTACTATTTCTGTCAAATCCCCCCATTAATTCATGCCGAGAAGTGTTCATGATAAGCAAACTACAAGACTCAATTACCAAATGACAAGGCATACCTTTAGGTTCGGGAATGCCCACCTTCAAACATATGATCATGACAAATGGGTGATTGAGGGACCACATGGTTGGCTCAGGTGGCAGAGAAATGGCACGACAAGCTAGTTCGTGGCTGCCAGCTGAGGACCACCTTGGAGAAAATTTTCTCCTAGGGATATCACCCACAAAATTGGGGGTAACATGCCCAAAATTTGTACAATAATAACAATGACCAAAAAATATAGTTTGATACTTGGAAGATGAGGATTGTTTTGGGGCACTTCTGAAGTTGTTTTGCCTTGAGGTTCTTTGGTGATATTCATTGTTGCTTGCATTTTTTATAGCATCAACGTAGCTTCTTGGAGCAAAGGTTCTTCCAAGACTCCTCTCCTTACTTCTACTAGAACTAGGGGTATTGGCACAAATTTCTAGCTTCTCCACATTCTTGTTCTTTGGTGCTCTAGGGTTTGCATCACTTTTGCTAGAAGACTCACCTACATATCCAGGACCAAATTTATCAAGCGGTGATCTTTGACAACTTACGAAGTCATCCAAGACTTGAGAACTCTTCAAGTTCTTGTTTAGCTGATCAACCTTTTTCAACAATCTCTTCTTTTAACTTCTCAAAATCTTCATCTTTCTTTGCCAGTTGACTCTCCATTACTTCCATTCTATTTGCTTCTCTTACTTGGACTTTAAGGGAGATGATGTTTGCTTCAAGTTTGTTAATCTCTTCATCTTTATCCTTTAGTTGGTTTGCCATGATTTTTCCTTTTGTTTCGGTTTCATCAACTTGTCTTTTTCGGAAGACAAATTCTTCCATTGTGAGATTTGGATTTGTTAAATTTAGATAACCATGGTGTTCTATACTTGATGCAATTTTACTTCAATCTTTCTTAGGCCCGATACAAAATAGAAATCACATAAACATGAGAGTAAAATGTTGATAGAACAAAATAATAGATCAACAAAAGACAAGCCAATAATATAGATCAAATTTACAATCCCTTTGTCCAGCAAGGATATAGGTTGGTGTGTGTTACGGAAGTCAAAAGGATGCTTCAACCAGCAAAGTCTTTCACGGCCAGCCAATCCTCCAAGTGTCACACCCACATCCCTCAAAGACAGCTCATCACAAGTCAACAAATAATCCCTCATCCAGATTTCCAGCATCCATTTCTGACATCCATATCTCCAGCATCATTTCCGACATCCAGATTTTCAGCATCCATTTCCAGCATCATCCATATTTCCGGCATCCAGATTTCTAGCATCCATATATACACGTGGGAGAGGGAGAAGCCTCTTCTAGGTTGTATGAACCAATCAGATCATGAGGAATATGTGATGAGATGATGAGAAAATGACCTCCAAGTCTCTCCAATTTATATCCATTAGTGAGGGTGTGTGACACATCTATTAGGCATGTGAGCCTACATTACAAGTCTAGCCGACCTCGCACATGTGGAAAATAAATTCAAAATAAATGTTTTGCTCATCCAAACAAGATGATCTTTAGATCAATCTTGCACCTCTCCGAAAGAGGAATCCAACAAAAATATGACCATCGTCATATGAGCAGTGCAACATGGAGTTTGGACCTAGTTGCCCAAAATTAACACTCCCTCTCAACTAGGGAGAACTCCATCTGTCCACAAGTGCCATCAATCAGTACCATCATGTAATTTTACCAAACATCGTGCGCCATCCTGTCGTAACTTGCTTTGTTGGCTCTCGTTCTCAGATAGAACAAAAAGGTGAGTCACAAAGACATCACACTCGGTTGACCCAAAGTCAGCTTAGAGGTTAAAAGTTAAAACCTCTCTTGGACTCAAAAGAGTCTCAAACTAACCTAAAGTTAGTTTACTGACCCGAAGTCAGTTTAGGGGATAAAACCTCAATAGACTCAAAATAGTCACTTACTAACTCGAAGTTAGTTCACTGACCCGGAGTTAGTTTAGAAGATAAAACCTCAATAGACTGAAAAGAGTCACATACTAACTCGAAGTCAGTTTGGAGGTAAGAACCTCATCATACTTGATCCCAGATCAAAGTGTTGGACACGTGCCATCCTAGACATAGAGAGAACATCAATCTTTGATGTGTCCATCGGTCTTGTTGTTCTCTATCCACATTTCCCACCTCATTGACCAAATGAGAGGTACTTCTCACAAGTCCGAAACTCCATGGGTAGGATGCGTGTGGGGCATAGATCAAAGAGAGGTGAACCAACTCAATATCATAACGGTGGGGTAGAAGCACAACAAGGTTTGGCAAGCCTAGCCCCATATGTGCTTATAGCTCCAAGAAGCTATCCCCATGCCCCCGAGAGCTCCCAGAGCTCATAGTCCAACTCAAGCAGGACACTCAGAATAGGGTATTTCCACGATTCCAAGCTTCTCATGGAAGGTTAGGAACTTGACCTTCTCCAGGAGCTTCATGAGAATATCTGCAACCTGCTCATCAGTTCCTATATGATCACGAGGAATGTGTGTGATGAGATGATGAGAAAATGACATCCAAGTCTCTCCAATTTATATCCATCAGTGAGGGTGTGTAACACATCTATTAGGCATGTGAGGCTACATTACAAATCTGGCCAACCTTGCACATGTGGAAAATAAATTCAAAATAAATGTTTTTCTCATCCAAACAAGATGATCTTTAGATCAATCTTGCACCTCTCCAAAAGAAGAATCCAACAAAAATATGACCATCGTCATATGAGCAGTGCAACATGGAGTTTGGACCTAGTTGCCCAAAATTAATAGGATTCTTATCTTTAGCTTCTTGTATCTACTTCATTAGTTCTCTATTTTCTTCTTTGAGTTTGGCTATTTCTTCAAGGGAAGCTACAAGATCTCCCTTGAGGTCCTCTTCATTTTTTACTTGGGAATCTTCTTCATCTTCTAGGTTTTCCTTGCTCTTGGTGTCTTCAATTTTTTTTAGTTGTCTTCCTTGGTTCTTGATTATCTTTGTGCTCTTGTTGCACACGATCTAGTACAAAGCCAGAGTCTTCATGAAGTTTTTGTAGTTTTTCCTAGAGTCCTTTTGCTGAAGAACATTGACCCACCTTGCTTTTTATAGAATCTAATAGGCCACTCAAGATTGCTTACATTGCTTTTGTATTGTATTCTTTTGACTCATCTGCTGTTGTGTCTCCAGTAATAACTGATTCCCATACTTCATAGCCAAGATCCATCAAAAAGAGCTCCATTTTGTAGCTCCATGCCACATAGTTTGTTCCATTGAAAGAGAGGGCTTTTCCAACCTTATTTACATTTGATTTCATGATTGAGGAGGAGATACCTTCAGAAGGTTTGGAGGCTTTCTTCCTTGACTTTGCCAATTGTGTTCTTTGGAAGTACCTTCCAGTTGTTAGGTTGTGCTTGAAGGTGTTGGCTTTGATACCAATTGTTGGAAATACTAAGAAGGTGGGGGTGAATCAGTGTTTCTTTCCAATTGTTAAATTATACCAGTTAAGATCATTAATTAAACTAGAACACAAGATGTACAACAAAAGAATAATTTTATTCATAAGAATGATGACTCCAATCCCATGATAAAAACTCAAGTTCCAATTTGTACAGTAAAAACCTATAACTCCTTCAAGACTCTAACCCTAGATGTAAAAACCTATAACTCCTTCAGGACTCTAACCCTAGATGAAGACTTCAATCTTCAATTACAAACTAGGCTCCAACCTGTACAACAAATCCAAGCACCAACTTGGTCTATTTGAGGACTCTAATCCTCTCAACAAATTCAGGTTCCAACCTGGTTTCCACAAGCCTCTAACCTTGTGTGAGGACTCCAATCCTCAAGGGCTCCAACCCTCTCAACTTACTTCAATCTCTCAAGGTGGCTTCAGTTCTGCTTCATGTTTTCCAATAGATTCTTCAACAAGAATTGAACAACACTCCAATAA
This sequence comes from Pinus albicaulis, assembly GCA_034641835.2. Taxonomy (NCBI): domain Eukaryota; kingdom Viridiplantae; phylum Streptophyta; class Pinopsida; order Pinales; family Pinaceae; genus Pinus; species Pinus albicaulis. The sequence continues at coordinate 359,373,774 of CM076577.1, forward strand.
TGTTTCACATGCTGCTCCAATATTTCTTCAATAGCTGCTCCAGGATCTCTTCAAAAGCTGAAGATCTGTTCCCAGTTTTCCTCCAAAGCAGCCTTCAAATTTTCTTCAATACATTGCTCAAAACCTTCTTCAAAGACTGCTTGAAGTATTCCTCAACGGTTGCTCCAAGAGTCTCTTCAAATCTGCTCAAAAATATCACCAAGTTCTGTCCAAGAACTTCCAGGTCTGTTCCAGAATGCTTCCAAGAGAGAGCTACTTGAAAATGGTCTACAGGATCTTATTCAGGTCTACTACGAAAGGAGGCTATCAAGACTCTTTCAATATGGCCTCGGGAACTGCATCACTATGTCTCCAAGGTCTGTTCCAAATAGCTTCAAGTCTGCTTCTGAATGCCTTCTATGCTTCTCCAAAAGTTTACTTCAAGGGCCTTCAAAATCCTCTCTAAGTCTGCTACAGGGATGACCTTCAGTTCAGCTCAGAAGTCTTAAAGTGTTCCTCAGAAAGGACTGCTTCAAGGCGATTACAGGACTGCTCCAAAGGTGGCTTAAATATTCTTCACAACTGCTTCAGTACTCCTTAAACTGCCTCAAGAGAATGCCTTAAATATTCTTCACAACTGCTTCAGTACACCTTAAAAACTGCCTCAAGAGAATGCCTTCAGAAGGTACTTAACCCCTGCTCCAAGTCTGCTTTAAGGAGGCTGAATGAGAGGGTCACAAATAGTCCGAAGTCTGAGTGCAAATAGGCTAAAGATCAGACTCTTGTTTTATCCTCCAGTCACAAATCCGAGCTGAAACAGAGTTGGGTTTAATCCACTAAACAGACCCGAGTTAGTCCACTAATCAGAGCTGAGTTTAGTTCTGTTTCTAAGCCAAAGTGTTCCTTCAAGGGTTGAGGTCTGTTTTGTGTAGAAGGCTAATCATAACCAAACAAATCCCAACAGAGATGCCCCAACGAAAGCCCTGAAAATATCCCTTGATCACTCCTATGGTTCACGAGTTGTGAACCTCAACACACCACAGAACTGACCTTTCTTCTGTCTAATGATCCGAACTATTCCTCTGAAGATCTGAGCTGAAGTACTGTCCGGAATGAAGTGAGACGCGGGGCATTTATACCCCTTAATTACCCTCAAATTGAGCCGATATGAATAGTGGTGAGCCAACTTGTCCAGGTTTATAAATATTGATTTTAATTAAAACATTTACATATACAGGAGCCGACTTGAGCTAGTTTCTTTTGCAGAAGGAATTCATGATTCTTAAGGATGTCACCCATGATCCTGACCAATTGTAATTACAATTTCATGGACAATTTTCCATGCACCAACAGCTTTACCAATATTTGCACTATGCACCAATGTACCAAAGAATCAACCATGCACTAACCCTTATTCACCATTTCAACCATGGTAACCTTATTACGATCATACCACTAATTTGCTAGGGCTTCATTTATCATGCTTAGGGCTTCTTCCATCAATGTTGTGGCTTGACATTAATGACATCAATGACAACCTTATCCAACATTACTAGGGCCATGTCTAAAGAAATCACCTAACAAGGTAAAGAGAGCAACCAACAAGAGGAACAATCATTCTTGAAAATTTCTAAAAGGCTCAGGACAAAATTTCTATAATTGTGACATCAACATTGGAAATGGACCAAGATCAACAAATTTTATATGGCTGCATTGAGTCATTGAAGCCAAAAAAAGGTCCACAACAACAGCAGTGAATGAAGAACAATACACAATATTATAAGGCCCATCCACCAATAAAGAGAAAGAATCACCACGAGGAAAATTTTGATGATATCCCAAAAGACTCTTCTCAAGAGAGCAAAGAAAAAAGTCCCATGAAGTTTTCAAAGCAAAATATGAGAAAAGAAAAGGAATTCAGAAGGTTAAAGAGAGAAGTGGAGGAGATGAAAGTTTTAGAAACATACATCAAAACACAAAATAAAATGATTACCAGATAATAGGCTCAAGAAAGAGAACAAGAGGCTGCGGGAGGAAAATATTATAATTTTAGAATAGGCCTTTCAGTGGTATCTGTAGAAGAAAAACAGAATCTACATCCAATGTAGATGTCTTCCTGAGGGCAGCAGCGGAAATTTAAAGGTCAAAGCAATACAATTTTGTTGCCAAGGACATGCAACAACTACTCCTTGAGGGAAATGTTGTTCCTCATTTTTGTTGAAAAATAGCGATCTAAATAAATGTCATTTCAGCCATAATAAGCTCATTACCTGTCACTTTTGTCTTTATCTTGAACAATAAAACAACTAAAAAGATATATATATCATTTCATTTTAATTTTTAATTTTTCATCATTTTTATGCATTGGAAAATAGTTTTTACTAGATTTTGCCAGAAAGAATGTGTTCTTGTAATTCTTTTTTCATTTAGATATATGCATGCATCCTGGGAAAAATGGAAGACATGGGTTTTGTTCCCAACCTTCTCAAGATGGATGGTTTCCCATTGGTTCACTGAAAAATCTCTTACAGATGCCTGGTCAATGCGGCTACTTAGGGGGAAAAACATTGTACTAGGTGCATAAATCTGCCCAAATTACTTTAGCTCATGATTTTCCACGATTTCCATTGCCACCAAGGTTGAATCTGATGGGGATGACATGCTAAAACAATCATTTGGCTATTTCATACAGATTTGTTAGCATTTCAGCTTTGTTTTTTTTTGTATAAATGCACATACAAATGAAGCTTGGGAATTACATAAAACTTTTATTAAAATTCGGTACCAGGTTTCTTTATTAATATATACAACAATTTTGAGTTTCTGCAACAGATAATTCTTTTAGTGTGCAATTTCAAGCTTGCAAAGGCCTCCTCCAATTCCTTGGCTTCTGCGCCATTGCTTTCATGCGCATATTGTAGTTTGCTATACATTTCATTTGCTAGTAAATATTACTTTTAATTTCTTTTCAATTCTTTGTTATATATGTACAAAATGCTCACTATTCATACGTAGTATTAATTTCCTTTGGTTAGAATTAGCATTTGATTTTGAAACCATGTTTAACTTTGCTTGATTGAATAATGATTAACAAGTCAACAGAGTAATGTTGTGTCTTTAATCCACTTGAGGGAGTAGGAAAAGGACACTACAACCAGAGATGCTACCAGTAGCGACCCAAATGTATGTCTGAACAACCAATTAAACTTGAGTTGTTATGTTCCTCAATTTTATTTAAAATAGTTTTTCATTCAAAGCATTTGTTGTTAAAATGTTTTCTTCAGTCAACAATCTACAAGGCATAAAATCCCGCAACTTGATTTTCTACCCATGTAAGCTTTTGCAGCCTAAATTGGAGAAGATTAGTTCATTTTCTACTTTGAAAATTACACTACTAGCTTAAAACTATGCTTTACATTGCAGTAGTTTTTTTTTTCCAAGGAAAAAAACTGTAATTTTATTCAACTTGAAACAAGTAACAAAATTACATTCTGTATATGTTTAAAGCATTTGGTAAGATAAGCCTCTTGACTTATGAGCAGTAAGAAGGGAAAACAATAAAAATTACATAAAAATTAAGTGTAATAATATTCACCTGACTTCTCCTTTTTGCTTTTCTTTTTTGGGACCTTTTGCCAACCCCCTAAGTTGGGGTCAACTAGTACCATTGACAATTCATTCCCTGATGTTTGCGGTGGGTTTTCTTTAGCTGAGTCTGAGCCTTCAAAGACATGGACTCTTTTTGTACCCCTCGTCCCATGTTCTGAAAGAACCTCATTTTGCTATTGTTTTGATGTCTGGTTCTCTTGTATTTCGGTGTCATTCTACTCATGAGATACAACACCATTTAGGGCGTGTGCATCCACTTCTGCTTGGTTTGGAGGAACCTCCATTTTTTCCTCTTCTTCTTCTTCTTCTAAAAGGTGGGGATTTGAGGTCTTCCATCCTTTTGATTTTTGTGTTTGCCCCTTTTTCTTTTTTGGGATCTTTTTTCCCTGTGGACTATTAGAAATTAAATAACAGAGCAATGGAACACAAAATATTGTGGAAACACAAACACAGAAAAACACAAAACAAGAGAGACAGATATACGCTAAGTCACCGGGTTCGGTGAACTTAATTGGTTAAGTTCGAAATTCGCCGAACTTCAAAGCCTCCCGAATTTAATCGTCGAATTTTTTGACGAACTCGAACTCGAACCTCAACGAATTTAATCGCCGAATTTCGTCGATTTTTTTTTAAAGCTTGATTTTTTTTTTAAAAAGTTCGGCGGTCAAATTTTTTTGGCTAAAAGCCATGATTCATCCTGATTTTCATTTTCTGTTTTCCCTGCCGCTTACCCTCGACGTTGTTCCTTTGCTCCTCGGACACTGGCAGTACCTGTTCCTCTGCAATTTATTGTCGCTTGGAAGTTGGACTGGGACGCTGCAATTTGTTGTTGCTCCTCTACTCGTCGGCAGTTGCTCAAGCCTGCAGGTTCTCTTCTGCACACGCGGACGACGCCACAGCCACCGCCCCATCGTGCCCTCGGCCCTCGGGCCTCCACTGCTCACCATGCCCTCGAGCCTCCACTGCAGCGGCCCTCCACTTCAGTCTGCTCGGAGCTCCTGCACTGCAGCAGCCCACTGGCCCCTCGCCGCTCCTGCTCCTGCTCCTCCACTACTTGCCGCTCGGAGAACCTGCCTTCAGCCTCTCCACCGCCGCCTCCAGCCTCTCCACTGCTGCGACCGCTCGGAGCTCCAGTCTCCAGCCTCTCCACTGTTCGGCCTCTCCACTGTTCGGCCTCTCCACTCCAAGTCCAGGTAAGTGAGTTTATTTTTTCTGTGAATTTTTTTTGTTTTAAATTAATTTTTACAATAAAATTAAAAATTTAATTTCCAACAGTAAATAAAAAAATTAATTTCTAACAGTAAATAATTTTTTTTTTTTTTAATATATACAGTTCCTAAATTATACACAGTTTTTTTTTTTAAATTAATTTTTACAAAAAAATTTAAAATCAATTTACAAATTACTGCTAGTGCTACTGCTTACAAGTTACTGTGAGTCTGTGATTAAAAAAATAAGTGGCAGTTTACTGTTTATACACAGTTTCAAATGAATTTCCAGTTTACAAAAAATAAGACAGTTTCAAAAAAAAATGTTTACATAAAATTTCATGAATTAGAACTAACTCAAATGTAATTTTTTTTAAAAATGCAGACATTTCAACCTTTACTTCAGCAATCAAAACTTTCAGATTCCAATGGCACCCCCAAAATCAACTGCTGTAGCATGGAATTTTGTCAATAAAGAAGGGAAAAATCTTTTGTGTCAGCTTTGTGGACATCAATTCACCGGCTCTTTAACTAGAGCAGTGGATCACCTTCTCAGTGTTAACAATGGAAGTGGAGGTGGTGTTGAAGGTTGCACTACGATCTCAGATGAGCAAAAGGCCACAGTGGAGAAAAGCTATTTAAATTCAAAGACAGTAAAAGAAAAAAGGGAGCAGAAGAGGCAGCGAATTGAAAGGGAGATTGCCATATCTTCCTCAAACACCATTAATTCAAACTCAACCATTGGTGGATCAAGTTCTACTGTAGTAAAAACAGGTGGAACCAAAACATTAAATCAATTCTGGAAACCTGTGGAGAGACAAGAAGTTGATGATGCTGTTGTAGAATTCTTTTATGCATGTGCAATTCCCTTTAATGTTGCCAGGAGTCCATATTTTAAAAATGTAATTAAAAAGGCCATTGATTTTGGGAAGGGCTATGTTCCTCCTGGATCTGAAGCTTTAAGGACCACTTTGCTAAAGAAAACAAGAGACAAAGTGATAGAAAAATTGTCTGAGATTAAAGAGTCTTGGAAGTATACAGGATGCACAATTTTGAGTGATGGTTGGTCAGATTTGTGTCATCGCCCATTGATCAATGTGCTTGTTTACAGTCCTCAAAGGGTACTTTTCTTGAAGGCAGTTAATGCAATGGATCAGGTGAAGACATCAGAATTTATTTTTGGAATTTTGGATGAAGCAATTCAAGAGGTTGGGGAGAAAAATGTGGTCCATGTTATTACAGATAATGCATCAAATTGTGTTGGTGCAGGGAAGATGATTATGGAAAAGTATAATCATATTTACTGGACCTCTTGTGCAGCTCAATGCTTGGATTTGATGTTGCATGATTTAGCCAAATTTCCTTGGGTCAATGAGACAATACGAAGAGTCAAAACAATTGCAAACTTTATCATCAACCATCGTCTCACTTTGAGCATATATAGGAAGAATGCATCTAAAGAGTTGTTGAGGCCTTGTGATACAAGGTTTGCTACTTTTTATATTACTCTGAAAAGAGTTGTTGAGGAAAAAGCAAGCCTTAGAACTGTTTTCTGCAATGCTGAGTGGGAGAGATCTCCCCTTTCAAAAAAAACAAAGGGGAAACATGTTGAACAAACAGTGTTCAATAATGGCTTTTGGGAAAATGCAGACAAGGTTTTAAAAATATGTGACCCAATTGTTAATGTGCTCCGCATGGTTGATGGTGATAAACCTTGTATGAGTTTTGTTTATGAAAGCATTGATAGTTGCGAAGAGGCCATTGCAAGTGCTTTTAATAATGTGGAAGCTGATTACCAAGAGATATGGGAAGTAATTTATCAAAGATGGAAAATGATGCATAGTCCATTACATGCAGCAACATGTTATTTGGACCCTAGATTGTTTGGGTTATCAAGACATAGGGATGAAGAAGTCATGAATGGACTTATCCAGGCTATTGAGAAGCTAAATCCAGATCCAACGATTGCAGGTTTGGTCAGATTTCAGTTAAGGGCATACAGGTTAGAAGAAGGGCTATTTGGTACACAATCAGCAAAGTATGATAGGAGCAGAAGTGATCCAGCAGTATGGTGGGAGTTTTATGGTCCAGGGGCACCAGAATTGCAAAATTTTGCAATTCATATCTTGATTCAAGGATCAAGTGTATCAGCATATGAAAGGAATTGGAGTTCCTTTGACCACATTCATTCCAAGAAAAGAAATAGATTGTTATCTGGAAGATTAGAAGATCTTGTGTATGTTCGTAGTAACTTGCAGTTGGCTTTGAAAAATGTGTCTAAAGAGTCATCCAATTCTTCTACTCCATGGATCGATCATGTTCCTAATGCATCAAAGGATGAAGCTGATTTTTACAATGACAGTGACATTGACAGGGAATTCAGTGATGAATCTGATGCTGAGGCATCTAGCGGATTCACAACCCATACTGCTCTTGATGATATAGAACTTTTTGATATCACAAGTGGGCCACGAGAACATCAAGAATAAAACTTGTGTCCTCATTTTAGACTTCTAGTTTACTTTTTGCATGAACAATATTCTAAAACTACCAAACTACTTTAAAGTTTATATATTTTGAATACTTTTTTATCAGATTGTTTTCAATATATGAAATTTGATATGGCCCATGGTTTTATTGAATTTGATATTTGAAAATTGAAGATGGCCTACTGTTAATGTTTATGATTAATTTCTCACCTTGTTTACTATGTATGGAAGACTGAAGTTGGTTCTTTATTGGCAATTTGGCACTCGCTTTCATGGCTTATATGTGGAAATGATGTAAATGTTTGAGCAATAATCCTATAGGCTATAATCTATGTGTTTGCAATGTGCATTATGCACTTTTAAAATTGACATGCTTATTTATTTATGTGCATAATATTTATCTTTCAACATGCTTAAAATTGTTATATATATATATATATATTTTCAAATTTCTATATGTCAAATTTTATGCCGAATTTTATCATCAAAATTTTCGGTGCCGAACTTTATTCGAATTTCAATGTCGCCGAACTCAAACACGAACACGAACCTGGTAACGGTTCACCCAATTTGGGCTACGTCCACAACGAAACAATCACTCCTTCGTTTTATATTATCCAACAAATTGAAGAGATACAACCTACAACACATCCGTTGTAACATCTTCTTTGCTCTCATGCAATCTCCTCTATTTTTCTCTCACATAATAATTCACAATCACAATACAATTCTCTCATATAAACTAAGGGTTTTTTTCCCTAGAAAAAAACCATAAATTAACATAACTTCTACCATCAGATCTTCGACCTAATGAACGACCCAGATTGACTACGAAATTACAATATTTTACAAAGAAATTTTTACGAACCCTCGCCAAGGGGGGCAAACCCCCCCCAAGCGCCCCCGTTAGAGACTGGGATACAAATGCGGCTGAAAAAAGACCTTTGAATTAGGAAGATAATCAAGCTCCACACCAAAAATCTCCCACATGGAGACTGATTATAGAAACTCCACCACTACTCCACTTGTTAGACAATGCTTCCACTTGGACTTGGTTATTTCTCATCTTTACCATCATACTTGAAGACCAATTGAAACTAAGCCAAAACTTAGTTTCTCCGTGGTTACCACCTTTGATAAGTTACATATTTGCATGATTCTGACTAATGTGTATCTTTTCTAGCTTCAACTGTCCATCCTCCAAAATTGATCGTATGAAATGGTACCTGAGTTGTATATGTTTAGTCTTACAATGAAATGTTGAGTTCTTTGCAATATGAATGACACTCTGGATGTCATTATATAATCTGCTAATCCCCTTCTTGTTTCTGAATTCATCCAGTAAACTTTGTAACAAAATCATTTCTTTACTATCCTTTATAGCAGCAACATACTTTGCTTCCATTGTTGAAAGTGCAACAATACTTTGCATTTTAGAAACCCAACTTATTGTATTTCCATCTGCAGTAAACACATCCTTGTGGAGCCCCATCTGTTATCTCTATCACTTGCCATATATGAACAACAAGCCCCCCAACACCCCTTTTGTAATATCCCAGGTTGAGCCAACTCTATGAACTCTAATACCACTGTAATATCCGTAAGGAAATTTTACAGTAAATAACAGGCACGCATAGACAAAAAATCACACAAACATAAATATAAATCAGATGCACAGCTTAACACCAAAATCGAATTGTTGAGCCATTTTATTACTAAATAAGGGTGTATAAATAAGGTGATGGAATGTGTGCACCTGGGCTTGCTCTAAGCAAGCTAGCTAATCCCAAAATGAAGTACAAGTCACCCTCCTCAGTGAAATCACCGTGTTGCCCTGGCTTTGCACTGGAATTGCCCAGAAATGTGTTGCTTCCTCCAAAGATTTGTTGCTAGAGCCCTCTCCACTGCTCCGAAAATTCTGGGAATTAATCCCAAACTCCCCACACAATACCCAAAAAAAACCCACAAAGGTTTTGGCCAAAGCTTGACCCCGGAAAATCGACCCTCTTCTGCTTCGGTGGCTCTACTATTGGGCAAAACGCTGCTCCTGTGAAATTTGCTACCAAAGGCTCCCAAAATATCAGCAATCCCTGTTAGAAGGCTTCCCAAGCCTCCCCCACCAAATCTCCACCTCAAACTCCCCTCACTCCTTAAGCTCCTGGAGTGACTCCACCAAGCACTGAGCAGTCCCTGCGCTGCTGTAGCTGCCTCTGCGTTGTGGTACAACCTCAATGTTGTTGGTACAATTGGAACTCAGGTAGAACTCCCTCCTTTGGCTGGCACTTGAAGTCCACCAAAGCAAGGGTTGGGATCTCCGCTCGAAAACACGCATGTGCTGAACAACACTTGTAGACTTAGCACTTGCTCAAGCATGCTATGTTAAAAGACAATTTCAGAATTGATGAATGATTTCCCAAGTGAGTGTCTCCATCCTCCTTTGTTCCTTTACCTCCAAAATGCCCATGTGGGCCCAGCTCATACTTCCCACACCAAATCCGCTCCAATGAGAGTGTAGTTCCCTTATGGGCCACAATTCACACTAAGTGGCCCCCACGCTCCATTATAGTCGCAATATTTCACCCAAGCTCTAATGTTTGGGTGCTCTAATCCAAAACAATCATGTAGGACCCCATCTACCCACACTTCCTAAGTACAAATCGATATGATGGCAAAAAATGACAAAATTGGATATTTCACTTAGCAAAATTCTAAGTGGGAATATCACACCCTCATTAGGGACTGGGATCCAAAAATGGTTGAAACAAGACCTTTGAATCAGGAAGATAATCAGGTTCCACACCCAACATGGACATTAGTTCTACAAATGTGAAGTTTGGAAGAATGTTCGACGTTTGAATGTTGTATTCTTATAATCTAATACATGGGTCCTCTAAACGTTTTTATGTTTCAGTTAAATGTGATTAGGTAGACCTTTACTGAGGTCTATTTCTATACAGATTTCGGCAAAAGTAAACAACCCTTTCTCTGTTCTTTCAAGATCCATCTTTTTGAAATTTCCCAAGGTATTTTCGATTTCCAATAGGACCTTGTGGTGCCAAAAAAGGAGGGGAAGATTTGGAAGCCACACCCAAGACAACATTGATGAGACCACCATTTTTGTGGCATCAAAGTCTGGAAACCATGGGGTGATGAAGAGCCTAGCACTCCCAAAACCAGGGCCCATCATTTAATACTTTTCCCATGTCTTCCTGTGTATCAAATTGGACTGTAAAAAAAACCTTTGGAACATAACTAGATGTCGCAGTTAGGGGTCTAGAAAGAAAAAACCAACTGATGTAATGCATAAAATTTAGGCCATAACCCATTGAACCTACAAATCACGGCCTTAGATTGGAGAGCAGAAAAAGGATGGTTTACCTTTGAGAGATTAAACTCCATGGCTAACACTTGTTTCATTTGTTCTACAATGTATGGTCCTAGGATGTATTGGGGTTGATCTGCTAGACTGGGAGCCTTCCCTTGCATTGCGTCTTTGTAAGAGGCAAATCCACTGGATTTTTTGGGTCTCATAGCTCCTCCCTGCAGCCTCAGGTTCAACATAATGGTAGAGTTCCTAGCGATGCGATAGTCTTTCAAATAGGAGAATTCCTAAAGAATCTTCCCTTCAAAAAGTGGGCATTGTGTGATTGTAGGTATGCCCAACCTGTTCTCAATGCACTGCTTTAGGTTTTTTACCATATCAGAGATACCAATCCAGAATAATGTGGACATCCCTTTGATGATTTTTGTGAATATTTGGAATGTTTCCATATCTGGCTCTTCCTTTCTTCCATTTAGCTCAGAACTAAAAGAACAAGTGTGATCTCCTTGAGAAATCGAGACCCCTTTGTGCACAAGCCCCTGCTCTGCCACTACCCGAAATCCATTATGTTTGTGTGCACCTTATAGACCAAAACTGAAGGAGAAATGAGTTTGGGTAGCCTCCCTGAAATGCAAAATCACCACAACCTATCCATACTTGTCGGCCCGCTACCAGCAAAGAGTGCTTTGAATCAATTGATTATTCTTTGATCCCAGTCGTTAAGTTCTTCCACAGAGTCAATCCTTCGTTTGGCTGCTTGGAACATAGGTGCAAGGCAACAGGAAAGCGACCGTATCTCAGCAGGTTGGATCGAAAGCAATACATGATTGATGCCATGGAGATAATAGTCCTCGTCTAACCCATACCTTGATGCTCCTTCGATGCTTATAGCATGTTTGTGTTCAGTGACGACAACTCATGGCAAATCTCCGCAAAGAAAGAAAACCCTAACTTGAGCATGTTTGTGTTCAGTGACTTGAGCTAGTTTGTGCACAAGTAGCCTTAATTTGAAGTGCCATAAGATTTTCTATTATTTAAAGGGACTCTAAACATCGTTGATTACTTTGAGGATAATGACCCTGGCAATGAGGGTCACATCAATGCAATATGAAGCATTTTTGGAACATATTGGTGCAAATAATGGAGGGCATATTGATTAAGACTATTGATATGTCCTCAATTTTTTTTATAATGTAGTATTGTGATCATATCAAATATCATGATTGTATCAAGCCATCATTTTGTTTTTTCCATTTTGCTTCCTAGTGAAAGTTATTGATTTATCTAATTTCAAGTTTCAACGTTGTCTATTCATGTCCAGTGTTATCAAGACCAGACCGAACCCATCCCACTGGTTTGAGGCAAAAACCGGTTCGGACCAGTGACTTGAACCGCCTTTGGTCGGTTCTGTATCGAACAAGCTTGTTTTCAGTGGTACCAAACCGACCAGTTTTGTACATTGCTTCCAAGGACCCTTCAAGCGCAATTTTTTTTCAAAAATGCAATGATTTATGATAGGGGAAATCTAGTATTTTACCATATTTCCCTACTAATGCTATGCAATTCATGGTAATGTTAAATTCTTAAAGTAAAACTGACATTTTCCTTTATCTTTCATTTTCATCCTTCTACTTAAATTTTTAACATGACCATGAAATAACTTAGGATGTTTGAGAGTGGTTCTGACTTTTTTGGATTTCATATGGAGAAAGTTGAATTTTAAACCTCACTCAAAATCCAACAGACTTAATAGTTTTCCATAATTTCAGGATTGGGGGGACTGCAATGCTCCATTGGGTTTTGTCATGTACAAAGGTATGGAACAAGTATTTAATCAAGAGCACCAAGCCCTCTATGTACCTTGATGTTAGTGGCATTGGTTGTCAAACTCCTCTATCATGAGCCTACTAAAAAAGGTGCCCATCACTCAAACAATATCTTGACTTGACATGCTATGTTTTTTCTATCTTATTTTAAAGCTTAAAGGGTGATATTGATGACGAAGATCCAAATATAGGCAATGATTTTGATGATATGTAGGTGTTTGTTGTTGCATGACTTTTTTGGATGCTAGAGGCCATGTGGAGCTTGTTTTTTGATGTATTTTCGGTTTAGAGATGGATTACACCTGATGCTATTTTGGTTTTATGCACCCTTACATGCTATATAAATGAAAAATTTTGCTTATTTGTGTATAAATGGTTTGGATTCATATGGATGCACATGAATATATATGTTTTTCTTTAAAATTTGAATATTTTATGTGCTTATGGTTGACCAGTTTTTTGGCCCATTTTTTTACCGGTTCCGGTCGGGTTCTAACCGGTTCTCGGTCCGAGGGATCTACCGGTTTGATGACCAGTCCAGTTCTGATAACATTGGTCATGTCACATGCCTAATCATGTCACAATATGTATATTTCTAATCATTAACTTCTCTTTTTGTTCATGTGAATGAATTTTTACTAATGGTGTTTAATGGAAATTTGAAAGGCCTCTCACAATCTACAATAGTTGGATACATCATATTTGGCATCTTGGAATTGCTTTTATGTCCATAACATCTCATCTGTCTCTTTTAAAACTTTTTGCAAATCCCCAACTCCAAATAACACAATTCTAACCTCAACATGCAATGACAAATTTACATATAAAAGTGGAATTATGACGAGCAAGAACCTTGGTAAATATTTTCAAATAGAATAAGAAAGATCCCAGTAAACATGCTCAAATAAAAAAATTGGTGTGTTTATGAAGGAAAATGTATTTTCTACACATATTGGTTGAAACAAGAGTATTGTGCAACTTGCAATTACAAACAAGTATAAAAGCTTTTCCATCATCACCACAAGCCATAGAGACACTACATGTCATCATTTGATAGGTGCAATGTGACCATTTCAGAGACATCATGATCACCTTCTCTTAACAATCACCTTTTCTTATAAATGCAATACAGTCCAGACTCCAAATCATAGACATAATTATCGAGTGTCATTTATAAGCTCACACGAGTGCATCAGATAGAAAATTTTCCTTGTGAAATAACATAGCATGCATTTACATATGCTCAATAGCATTTCATAAATGAGAATAGGAAATATGAAATTTGTGTTATGTACCATAAACAGTTTGGAATAAGTTCAAATTAGAAAAGGGGGAAAATGGCTTCCCTGCAGGCCCATTATCTCTACTGTATCTAATATGATGTTTTGTAACAGTTTTGTTCAAGTCCAGGAAAAAGGCTCCTCAACATCACCATGTGAGAGTTACAAGATGTAGTGCACATCATCAAGGAACCCCAAAAGAGCAATTTTCAAAAATTTTGTGTATATCAAAAGGGATTTCCACCTCTTCATAGGTCAAAATGAAAATCAACCAGAAAAAAATGTAGAAGAAAATTAGAGAGAAAATCCTAATACTGAACCACTAGTTGCAAAGCACAGAAGAAATTAGATCATAGCTTATGAAATTGAATAAATATCAACCTTTATATTTTAGGGATCAAGTAAAGCATCAGGAGAGACTGTGAGTGCATAAAAGGTTGTTATAAAGTTTGATCTTTGCTGTGCCAACTACTTCCAAACCATGCAGGGATCAAATACAGAAAGCTTTTAAATTAAAAGTATGTAGATTTTCTAATATTGATTTTTTCTAGGAAATGCAATATGACTTGTCAACTCATTATCAGTGGTGTCATGAATAAATTGAGCAATCAAAATCTAACGTAAGTATTCACGATGTAATGGCTTCTGCACTTGATTTATCTAACATAAAGAGTTATATACTGTATCTAATATGATGTTTTGTTCAATTCCAGGAAAAAGGCTCCACCACATTACCATGCAAGATTCATCATGAAACCCCGAAAGAGCAACTTCTCAAACTTTTGTGTATATCGAAAGAAATTTCCACCTTTTAATAAGTCAAAATGAAAATCAACAAAAAAAAATGTAGAAGAAAATTGAAATGAAAATTCCTATTCTGAACCGCTAGTTGCAAAAGCACAGCAAAAATTAGATCATGCCTTATAAAATTTAACAAATATTAACATTTATATTTTAGTGATCAAGCAGAGTATCAGGTGAGAATTTGAGTGTATAAAAGGTATGTTATAAAGTTTGATCTTTGCTATAGCAGTCACACTTCAAACCATGCAGAGATAAAATACAGAAAGCTTTTAAATTAAAAGAATGTAGAATTTCTCCATATTTTCTAGGAAATGCAATATGACTTGTTAATTCGTTATCAGTGGTGCCATGAATAAATTTAGCAATCAAATCTAACATAAGAGTTCATGATGTAATGACTGCTGCACTTAATTTATACCTTAGGTGAGCGCTCTGGCTCATCTGTAGTGACAGCATGTTCCAATATACAGTAACCATTAGAAATATAAAAATTGCAGTGTATTTGCAAGTGCCTCTGACTGTAGCGGTCATTGTTACACTACAAATATCTAGGTACTGTGGTTCCCACTGAACCTTGAAGGTAAAAGAATGAGCCATCCAAGGAATTGCACATATTCACTGTAGAAAACATAGATATTAAACCTTGGTAATCGACTATAAAACAACCCCAATGAAGTGAATGACGTGTTCAAAGTTTCATGGAAATCAATAGGCATACACTTGTATATTTGAGCCTCAAATGTGCAATTTTGAAAACACCAACTGGCATAAGATAACCACGTAACTCTGAACGGGCTTCAGAAAATGTCATTCTTGTTGAATGAAAAATCACCAGAAATACCTTGCATTTGTAGGAATATTCAATAGACACCAGCTTCCCATCATAAATTGACTATGATATCCACAATATGCGCAGTAGCTGTTAGTCTAGAATCTAGATCCATAAAATTCAATAAGTTATATGGGTAATCTGGACCTGGCCCTGTTTGAAAGACCTCCATAGGGAAACAGCAGCATATCATGTATACTTACCACCAAAAATTTGACTATTCCATGCTCAACAGGCTGCAAGATATCTATTCTAACTGCCACTCCACTTTCTTTTTCGAGCAGGTCTTTCCTGTTTAACATCAGTCGTTTCTTCTTGTATTGTTGCTTCATATTGTGCCTTCTTGTTGACAGGCTTTTCAACAATTATTGGCTGTTTAAAACGCTCTCTGCGTTTTTCTAGTCTTGCAATTGCCTCAAGATGTTGACGATTTAAGCTTTGATCTATACTGACCACCTTACTATCAGTAGCATTTACAAGCTCATTTGGAACTGCCTTCTGGAAGTTAGTATCCCAATTATCCTCTTTTAGATGATGTCTCTCCATTGCTGGTGCAATCCCTATTACTTTAATCTGCTCTTCATTTGGCAGTTTCTCTGTATTAATTGGGTCATCTTTGAACCTTGTAACCTCCTTCCGGTGTTTACTTGAATCCCTATCCTGCATTTTTTCTTTATGATATGGCCAACATTCAATGTTGTTGTGACCAATTTGCAGTTCATCTTCAGAAAGACAGCCATTGGGAACACCTTTCTCCAATTTAGCCAAATCATGATAGGCATAGGCCCCATGCTGTCCTTGCATCCTCTTGGGCATAGCACCAGGCATCTTATGGTTGTGAGATCTATGATCAACATGATCATTCCAATTCCTTCCAGTTTCTTGAACATCCATGCACCTTGCGGAAACCTGCAAAGATGAAATACCAATGAAGGACTTCTCAGAAATATCAACATATGACATCAACAAAAATTAACAAGCAAAATAGGAAAGTATTATTTATTGAAAGGAACAACTGATTTCATCTCAAGGTAACAATGTACAAACAACCAAAAGGAAAAGCTTTGCCACAGGATAGAAAAAGCAATTGATATTCTCCTAGACTACCATATCAGAAGGCAACTAGAGAAAAAAAAAAGTACAATAAATTGGTGTGGAATGTCACATAAATGAGAGATAACAGTTAAATTACTTGCTGGAAGAGGAAAGAGAGTCAAAACTTCCAATGATAAGCAAAATCAGCATTTATTGGTACATCAATGATTACTCTGTTAGAGGGAATATTAGAATTTCTAGGACAGACATCTGTAAGCCAAAAGAAAACCTGAAAAAGATAAATCCATACAAATACTTGAAAGGAACAGAACTATTACTGCATACACTAATAACCCAAGGGACGTTGATTGTGATAGTCATGTATGAAGGAAGCTTGGGATGTTGATCCTAAACGACGACAAGCTAGATATGGTCATCTTACTTTCATGAAAGCAGCATCCACATAAATAGGCACAACATTTATTTTAGTACTAGGAATGAGGCCAACTCTGTATGTTGATTCTGAAATTATGAAAAGGTAGATGTTGTCATAGTGTTTCATGGCAGCAACAGCATCATACATACATAGACACCTGTCAGAAAAATGAGCCATTGGTGACAAGTTACAACTTATAAACTATAAACTAGCACCTAATAATAATAATCTTTCAGATAAACAAATCTTCTTTAGGCATTCCAGTTTGCCCACGGATTTCAAACAAGATCACAAATGGCAATATCGATGATCACAGCCACTTAGATTTTTTATCTCAAAATAGTTGCACAAACATGTTCCACACACATCCATAAGACTCTGTCTATCTCAGACATGGTCGCTTGGCATACTGTTCCGACCACATGAATAATAGCAAAATTATGGCATAGACTGGTAAATAAAGATGCTACTCAAATTATTTAACCAACATAATATAGTCCAAAAAGAGAACTGAAAAAAATTTGGCTGACAAAGGTTGTATTGTAAGTTGTGCTCTGGAGTAGAGTGGTAAACACACCCACTTAAAAATCGACCACCCTAACGCTGTTGCATATTAAGCTTTTGACATACAAAAATAAGATGGTTATTTCAAATATAGTTTCTTCCGTAATACTACTGTATTGAATTTTGATTGGTTACAACAATGGTAGCAAACAAGAGAAAATTTAAATGTAAGTCCATCCTCAAAAGCAAGCCATAAACTGTAGTTTGTTAGGTCTGAAACCAAAAAATACCAGATAAACAAATCTTCTTTAGGCATTCCAGTTTGCCCACGGATTTCAAACAAGATCACAAATGGCAATATCGATGATCACATCCACTCAGATTTTTTATCTCAAAATAGTTGCACAAACATGTTCCACACACATGCATAAGACTCTGTTTATCTCAGACATGGTCGCTTGGCATACTGTTCCGAGCACATGAATAACAGCAAATTTATGGCATTGACTGGTGAATAAATATGCTAGTCAAATTATTTAACCAACACAATATAGTCCAAAAAGAGAACTGAAAAAAATTTGGCTGACAAAGGTTGTATTGTAAGTTGTGCTCTGGAGTAGAGTGGTAAACACACCCACTTAAAAATCGACCACCCTAACGCTGTTGCATATTAAGCTTTTGACATACAAAAATAAGATGGTTATTTCAAATATAGTTTCTTCCGTAATACTACTGTATTGAATTTTGATTGGTTACAACAATGGTAGCAAACAAGAGAAAATTTAAATGTAAGTCCATCCTCAAAAGCAAGCCATAAACTGTAGTTTGTTAGGTCTGAAACCAGAAAATACCAGAGCAGAAAAAGAAAACTTAATTGAAGCCGGCAATGACCAAAAGTACTCAATGGGTTTGGAAAACAAATAGACATAGTACAGAAAAAGCAAATTAAAAAACACATTTTAACTTATGTATGCAAAGTAATATTATGAAAACTCAAACACTAAAGTAGTTTGAATAATATGGGTATAAAGCATCGTTACATGGGAACATGCTCCTGGGACACACAAACTTCGTGGGCAAGGTTTCCCCACACACCCTTTTCGAGGGAATGCAGGGAATTACAAAGGGAAATGTTTCACCAAAAAGGGGAACATTCCCATTTTTTGTGGGACACACCAAAAATTTCCCATCAGCCTTTGAAAAAGGTCAATAAATTTCTTTTAAAGATTTCAGAAATGTCATTTTTTTCATATGTTAACCAGTGTTATCAGAACCGAACTGGATTGGTCAGTTCTGACCGGTCCAACTGTTTTGAGGCAAAAACCGGTTCGAACTGGTGACTTGACCCATTTATGTTTGGTTCGGTACAGTAAAGCTACATTGAACACAGCAAGTGGGGCCCGTTTTTCTTTTTTTCTTTTAATGTTTGTCCTAGCTAAGCACTAGCCATAACAGGTGCCTAACATTCAAGCATATGGCCCTACTATTGCTATGCATTTCATGGTAATGTTAAATTCTTAAAGTAAATCCTTTTACTTAAATTTTTAACATTACCATGAAATGACTAAGGATGTTTGTGAGTGGTTTTGACCTCATTGGATTTCATATGGAGAAAGTAGAATTTTAGATCTCACTCAAAATCCAGTAGACATAACAGTTTTACATTGTATTTTCTCATGTATGAGGGTATGGAACTAGTATTTAATCAAGAGCATCAAGCCCTCTATGTACCTTGATGTTAGTGGCATTGGTTGTTGAACTCCTCTATCATGAGCCTACTAAAAAATATACCCATCACTCAAACAAAATCTTAGAGTTGACATGCTATGATTTTTCTATCTTATTTTAATGCTTAGAGAGTGATATTGATGACAAAGATCCCAATATAGGCAACGATTTTGATGATATGTAAGTTTGTTGTAACATAATTTTTTTTGAATGCTAGAGGCCATGTGGAGCTTGTTTGTTGATATATTTTCGGCTTAGAGATGGATTGCACTCGGTGCTATTTTGGTTATGTGCACCTTTACATGCTATATAAATGAGAACTTTTGCTTCTTTGTGTATAAATGGTTTGGATTCATATGGATGCCCATGAATATATATGTTTTTCTTTAAAATTTGAATATTTTATGTGTTTTTGGTTGACCGGTTTTTTGGTCCGGTTTTTTTACTGGTTTTCGTACGGTTCTGATTGGTTCCCGATCCGAGGGGTCTATCGGTTCAATGACTGGTCTGGTTCTGATAACTATGATGTTAACACTCAACAATTAAATGTATCATTTATGTTTTTCATATATTTATATTTATATTTCTTAGGATTTTGAACAGTTCCTATCGATCGAACCATGATCCAGCAACTCGCTTCTCCCCTCGTCCACTCCTATGGAGCTCCAACTGCCATAAAGGCATGGTAACACTCCCACTTGACCACTCCAGAGCCACATTCAAATCAACCCCACAGCTAGGCACTCTATGGTCCCTTCATATACCTCTTCCATATCTCAACTCCAACGGCCACACAAATAGTTGGCACCAATCCCATCTCAATCCCAACAAATCTTGCAGTATCAAGCTATCTTGTCTGTTTGGAACCCTATCAGCCCACTTTTCCAGCCCTTGGCTGCGTTTCTCGTTGAGCCCACAAGGTTGTACCTACTCCAGCCTTCACGCAACCCGTTCACACTGTTGAAGCAAGCCACGAAAAGGAAACTGAGTGAAAATTTACTAGGTGGAGTACACTGCGATTTGCCCAGAGAGATTTTATCACAATTTCAATTGTTGTGGGTAAATTGTAAATCATATTTAAGATTATTTGACAGATAGATTATTAGTGTCAAATTTTACTCAGCAATTAAGAAAATCATAAGCCTGGAAATTTTAAACAATACCCATCATTAACATACCAGAGCACAAACCAAATTTCAGCAATCAGGGTTAACGAGTATTTTAACACAGAAAGTAGTAATTTTCCCATGAATATAAATTTTAAATCCTCTCATAGAGGGAACAGCGAGAGGGAACAACGGAACAGCGAGAGTGAATAGCGAAACAGGGAACAACAGAATAGGGAACAGCGAGAGGGTTAGAACAACATAACAACAAGAGGAAACAACGAGGGTAACATTGACCTACAGAGAACAGCGAGAGCGGGACCTGTAGAGAACAGCGAGAGAGGGACCTGTGAGGGAAGAACCAGACCAACGTACACAGGTGTTTCGGACCCACATCTATATTTTTTTTTAGTTTATTTGTTTATGTGCATTGTTGGTGTGTCAAACAGGAAAACAAAAACAAAAACCTTTCAAACCTTACTCCCTTAAAATTATGTCAAACCTCTCATAACTAGCAAGTGTTAAGATAACCTGATATGGGGACAGGGGGGCCAATGCAGAAAAAATGTTTGTTTTGGTGGAAAATAAATACCCATGAAACAATGAGCTAAGAAAAAACACTTCAAACAAGTGGGATGTAACAAGCAATTATCAAAGGCAAATACCAAGTTCAGTACTAATGAGATCTTGGGGGGAAGCGGGTGCACATCTTGGAATCCCAATCTCCAAATTTTAGGGGGAGAGAGGGAGCCCTATTAAAACACTATTGCAGAGAATATAAGTGGGAACTAGAATCTCTTTCTTCCACAGTTTTCTCAATCCATTGCATTTGGCATAAATGAAAGATTGATCTTTGTGAATGCAAAACAATACAAGGGGATTTTACGGTGCAGGCAGGCCAAAAAGATGAGACGGACATAGAGAAAAAAAACTCAATTGGATCTTACCAAAAACAGCTAAAAACAATACAAATCTCACTGCCAAAATGCTTTTGTTAGCAGCAGAGTAGGTAAACCAAGATGGGGGATTTTGAGCAAGAATAAAGAGGTCATAACAAAACAAAAGAAACTTAGGTCAAAGCAAAAGGAAAGTGAAGATACTCCAACAAGCAAAGAGTAAAACAGTAAGCAAACATACATCCCCACAACCACGTTGTTGTTGTGGTTGTCGGAGCTCTATGTAAGCGAGCTCATGAGCATGAAAAAAAGAATTGAGTATATTGAGCTAAAGGGACAGCATGAAGTTGTCAAATTAAAAGAAATTTTGGAAGTCAGTCAGAAACTTAAAAGAGAAAACAAGGTCCTCAAAGAGCAAGTAATAGGCTTACAAAACAATATGGAAAGAGGGTTGTAATATCCCCAATTAGCAGTGAGCTAATTGGGAACATTAATTTTTGACAGTTTTTGGCTTTTCATAATGTTAGGCAGAAATAATGTGGGTCGAGACCCACAAATCACTGTAGAAATTTCTGAATCTTAATTCTTATGCAGAAATTATTACTGTTAATCCGGTTAAGCTCCTCCTATTTAGATAAGTTATCAGCTGAATAAATTCAAGTTAATATCGAAGCAAAACACATAATAGATCTCTATCAATTCAGATCTAGAATAAGCACATGCACACATTGACAAAGTGACACAGTTATTTCTAGACAAACTATCCCTCGAAAAACCCAATGTGGGAAAACCGGTCTCTGGCTATTGGAGGGTTCTATTATTAAGAATATTTCTGAATACACAACTCTGGGTGCCAAATCTAGATAACCCTACAAAGAAAACTCTAGATCTACAGCTCTTGGCTGATCTAGACCTAGAAACCAGTATTTGCCCTTGAAATGCACTGCGTCAGCCTTTGAAGCCCCTGAAAGCTTCTGCGTCAGCCTTGGATGGCCTCCAAACTTACTTTTTCTTGTATCATTGTTCCCAGGTGAGTGATATGGGCTGCGCTCTCTCGAGGGTTATGTGGCTAGACTATCTATATAAAGATATAGACTCTTATTTATGTTATAGTCAGTATGTTCATTTCGTAATAGCATATATATAAGGTCTATCTCGTCAAGCTCAGAAAGTTGAAACCCTCTTACTTGTACGTCTGCGCCGCGAGTAATGGTATGGCTGGGGGATACTTCACCCCACTGAACTATCCATTACTTAGCCCCACTGAACTAGGAGTGGTTGTGTGTAAGTTCATCCCGATCATTGAGATTCTGAATATGGGTAAAAGCCACGTCTGTTAACGGTAGACATCATGGACCGGTAATCAGACAGTTTCCCCATGCTCGACTTCAACACGTCTATTCGCATGTGGTGGATTCACACCATTCGAGTTGTGACGAAGACCTTGGGAGTTGGGGCCATACTGTACCTTGGTTCCCATTCCCGAGTTGCGATGGTGTATATCATTCTGAGTGCTTTGGAGCCCTATCTCATGTAAATATTTTCCATTAGTCGGAACCTCTTCCACATTGGTTTGAACAGACTAAACCTTTGCCCGTTGGGAGAGAAGGGTTTTACCCATGACGCATTGGATGGCCTCCAAACCCTCAGCGCTACTCCTGGAAGGGACTGCGTTACCCTAGAATGGGTGACGCAGTCACTGCGCTGCCCCTAAGGGTCTCTGCACAACCCTTGAAGGGTTTCCTGAAAATTGCACTGTCCTTGCTGCTGCAGCTACTACCTTCCTCTGCGTTGTCTTTGAGCTAATCTCTTCTCTGCCTCTTGTGTATTCTAGACCCTAGGATCAGATCATCCCCTTGGTCTAAATTCTCCTCTCTGGAGCTGAAGAACTTCCGAGTATTTTTAGCAAACCCTGCCCTAGAATCTCAGCTTAGCTTCAGTGCTTTGCCTCTGTGTGTCTTTACAAATGACCCCAAGCCTTTCCTTTATACTTTTCTCATTGACAAATCAATGACCATGATCAGATCTTGAATCAATGGCTAAGATTAAAAGCTTGATCATGTGACTTAAGACAATTTCATCACATGTTTAATTAAATTCACTTTAATTGTTTTATTTTCTAAATTTTAACACGAAATATATTAAAGTAATTAATTAATTTAGTATCTCCTAAGACAGATGAAATTTCCCAAATCCATTTATGGGTCTTGTAGATCGAGTGAACTCTGGTCCCTCCACAAGTTTGGGAGCTAGAGAGCACAATGATTCTGCCCCAAATACACAAAATCTCAACACTCCCTCTTCGCATCAAGGGTGTGCTCCCCCGCCAATACATCACACTTATGCATTACATGGTCAGGCACTAGTTGCATGTTGTTGAAGCTTGGCCTCCACCTTGCTCAACTCTGCACTCTTTGTTGCCATTCGTACGCTGACACTTGTGACTCTTGTACCTTGTGCCCAACCCGCTTGTCTGCGGCTCCCTCTCAATATGCTGCATTTCTGCTGCTCATAGCACTGCCACTGTTGATCTGCTTCACTACAACTTCAGTTGTTGAGAGAAACAACTGAATCTCCTGCCCAATCTTTGACAAACAAGTCCGATGGGCTGCATCCTCATCACTGAAGCTCCATAGGCTACAGATCTGTGTTGACATCTAAAGAACAATGCACAGCTACAGCTCTGCATGTGTAATCAGACTCCCTCTACACTACTGAAGTCACATCAGCTCCTTGTGCTGAAATTTATCACGCTGCTGCTACACTGCGTTGTCCCTCTAAAGCTCTCTGCGTTGCTGCAGCTCTGCACTGCGTTGTTGAAGTCACATTAGCCTCTGCGCTACCACTGCTTCTACGCTATTGCTGCTTTGCCCTGCGCTGCTCTTCCCAGCCTTCAAATCTGCCTCTGCTTCTGCCTCATCTGTGATCTATGCACCCACTGCTCCGCTTGTCTTGCTACTGTCTTAAGGTTGTCGTAGCTCACTTGTTGATCCAAGAGATGAGCTGCTCAAGGATCCCGCCTTTCTTCCATGTAGCTCCTCTACATGTCCATGTCACCCCACCTTCGTGGTTCATGAGCACTCATGGCTACATCATCTCCTGACCCATCATCTGCCACCGCTGCTTTGGAAGAAGATGCTTCCTTGTCCTTCTTCTTTTTTGGACAATGGCTGGCAAAATGTCCCATTTTGCCACAACGGAAGCACTTAATCTTTGACGGATCTTCTTTTTCTTTAGTGCTTCTTTGATGCCAAGCACACGTCTTCCTCCTCTTCATCTATGACTTTGCTCAGCGAGGGTTGTCCTGCGCCCTTGGTGGTCTGCGTGGTTCTTCCTTTCGCGGGGATTGACCTGGTGTCCCAATACGGGAGGTACGCTGCTGCCCAAGATACTTTGGACAAAGGTTTCCCACTCATCGTGTTGCATTGAGGGCGGTCTTGACTATCATTGCATTATCTCTTCGGTTGTAGCCGTTGCGATCGAGTTGATCCCTGATTGAGCGCAGTCTGAAGAGAAATGCTCGATGTCTTCTCCCTTGGTCATCATGAATGACCTCATTTGGGCCTCAACATCTTTCTTTGGTCGATTTTTCCATTCATACGAAGTCAAAAGGACAGTGCATTCGTTAGTTGTCCTCTTCTCAGCTATGTGTGGTACAATATGGTCCTTGATACTGTCCATTATCAGTCGCTTGGCATGCCCAACAGCGTCCTTATGCTTCTGTAACAGATCCGCATCTATCGGTGTGGCCAGAGTCTATTCTACATGGTCTCTTAGGCCGTATGCCTCAAGGACAATCGGGATCCTTGCTTTCCACACCAAAAAGTTTGAGAGGCCCTCTAGCCTATCCTAATCACGCAATCCATGAGGAGCCATCTGCTCAGAATGTGTCGGAGCTCCTCCTCTCTATACTAGAGATCTGGATCTAGGGTCCTTTACGAACTGGGCACCCTTTGCTCCCTCTGACACTTGATTTCCCTCCTTGGAAATCTACCAAATCAACTATGATTCAACTTCTTCTTTGATCCTCTGATCAAACTGCAAGTTTCCTATGGCAAGAAACTCTCTGAGAAGTTGATCTCTTCCCAATCTTTGTCACTCGTGCTAAGGCTAAAAATCTGAAATCTTCAGAGTTTTAACCCTACCAGCTCTTCTGAATTTCTGCAACTTTTTTGCAGACTTTTTCTGGATCTGACAGATTCAGATCTGAATCACACTAGTTGGCTTCAGACCCAACCAGCATTGTTTTTGACCTGCCTCTGCGCAGTAATTGTGTGGGCTTGCCAGGACACAGCGATGGACAGCGTCACCCTTCCCTCTGCATGAATCTGCTCCTGAAAATTGCATTGTTCCTTCATATCTGCTTCTCTCTTGCTTTTCCAGCTGCTTCTACAGCTAGATCCTTAGATTCTTCAGCTGGTGACCCTTCTAAATCTGCAATTGCTCTAATACCATGTAGAAATTTTTGAATCTTAATTCTTATGCAAAAATTATTATTGTTAATTCAATTAAGCTCCTCGTACTTAGATAAGTTATCAACCGAATAAATTCAAGTTAACATCGAAGCAAAACACATAACAGAACTCTATCAATTCAGATCTAGAATAAGCACATGCACACATTGACAAAGTGACACAGTTATTTCTTGACAAACTGTCCCCGGAAAAACTCAATGTGGGAAAGCCGGTCTCTAGCTGCTGGAAGGTTCTATTATCAAGAATAGTTCTGAATACACCACTCTGTGTTCCAGATCTGGAAAACCCTAACGAGAAAAATCTAGATCTACAACTCCTAACTGATCTAGGACCAAAAATACTAACTGATCCACACCCTCAAACGGTATTTACAGAACTCAGTTAGATCTAGGCCTAGAAACCCAGCGCTGCCCCTAAAATGCACTACATCAGCCTCTGAAGCTCCTGAAAGCTTCTGCGTCAACCTTGGATGGCCTCCAAACCCTCAGCGTTGCTCCTGGAAGGGACTACGTTACCCTAGAATGGGTGACGCAATCACTGCGCTGCCCCTAAGGGTCTCTGCGCAACCCCTGAAGGGTTTCCTGAAAATTGCATTGTCCTTGCTGCTGATGTTGCTGCTGCCTTCCTCTGCGTTGTCCTTGAACTGATCTCTTCTCTGCCTCTTGTGTATTCTAGACCCTGGGATCAGATCATCCCCTTGGTTTAAATTCCCCTCTCTGCAGCTAAAGCACTTCCGAGTATTCTGAGCAAACTGTGCCCTAGAATCTTAGCTTAGCTTCAGTGCTCTACCTCTGTGTGTCTTTACAAATTACCCAAAGTCTTTCCTTTATACTTTTCTCATTGACAAATCAACGGTCGTGATCAGATCTTGAATCAATGGCTAAGATCAAAAGAAAGTTTGATCTGTGTGACTTAAGACAATTTCATCACATGTTTAATTAAATTCACTTTAATTATTTTATTTTCCTAAGTTTTAACTTAGGAAATACATTAAAATAATTAATTAATTTAATATCTCCTAAACCAGATGAAATTTCCCAAATCCATTTATGGGTCTTGTAGATCAGGGGAACTCTAGTCCCTCCACAACTGATGCTACCCCAAATACACAAAATCTAACAATCACAATAAAGTAAAGAAGAAGTATTTTCCTATAGTTAGAAGGGAAAAATTGTGGCTTAAGTGGGAACCGGGAGAGCCAATGAGAAGGCTCTGCACTGGGCTGAGTGGCAGCGCTGAGATTGGCCAAGGAGGGGCAGCGCAGGAGTGGCCGGTAAGGGGGCAGCACTGTCCTAGGTGGGGCCCAAGAGGGACGTTGGGCTGTTGGAGACAAAAGGAAGAAGGCAGCTCATTGTTGATCATTCATTCACCTAGTATTTTTTTGTCTTCATTGACTAAGCATGCTTGAGTTGTTGAGCCAATTCTGCAATGTTGTTCAGCACAAGAGATCTTCAAGCGGAGATCTCAACCTCTGCCTCAGGGGACTTCGAGTGCCCGCTCAGCAGAGGAGATTCCACCATTTTGTGAGGAGGATTCAGAGCTACATCAGCAGGAGTACGCAGTCCCTTCAGGACAATGTAAAGGTAGCTGAGGCAGCGCAGTGATTGCATAGTCCAGCCACAAGGAAGAGTGTCGGAAGAAGGGAGTTAAGGGGAAGAGTTGCTAGAGGATTGGAGGGGAGGTTAGCCACCTCCTACCAGGGATTTTGGTGACATTTCAGAGGCATTTTCCAGCAGATTCAGCTAGAAGGCCGAGTTACCCAGCAGACCAATGTGCCAAGCCCAAAGGGGCAATTTTCGGGGTCAAGCTTTCTAGAAACCCTGCACGGGTTATTGTGGGTTTGGTGAGTAGAGCTCGAGGTTAAAAGCCCAGAATTTTCTGAGCAAGGAAGATAAGCCAAATAGCAGTTCGAAGTCAGCCAGCAGCAACAGTTCCAGGACTAGCAGCGTAGAGGGAGAGACACACAGATCACATTCCAACAAAGATTTTTGCCCGGTTTAGAGTTGTTCTTCAACCTGCCTAGAGCAGGCCCAGGTGCTATCCTTCTAAGCATCAATCTTGTACTTTTTCCGACAAAAGCAGCGGTTCCAAGACTGGCAGCGTAGAGGGAGAGCCACACAGAGCATATTCCAACAAAGATTTTTGTCTGGTTTAGAGTTGTTCTTCAACCTACCTAGAGCAGGCCCAGGTGATATCCTTCTAAGCACCAATCTTGTACTTTTTCCAAGAAAATTAATAAAATGCCTCAGCTCTAGATTTGGCTTCATTCTCTGTGTTTTCAATGGTATTTCTATTTTGATGTAGTTAATTGTCTATTTGCATTTTTATTATTGTTAATCCCCATTTGGGGATATTACAGTGGTATCAGAGCTCATAGACTTGGCTCAGCCTGTGGAGCACGTGGTCTATGACACCAGAGGATAGACAAAACATCACCTATCAGAGACAGAGATACAGGAGAAGGGAAAGGAGGCTCGAAATTACCCCTGGCCAGATTGACAAAGTTCCGGAGGTCGAAGGAAGGGAAAGGGCACACATGGAGGTCAGAAGAAATGAGGAGGAGTTTTCTCACCTCCTTCTAAAATCGGTGCAAGACCTCACCAAGAGGATTGAAGAGATGGGTCAAAGCTTGGTAGAGACAATAAGCATAAGGGAATTCAAGGGGAATTCCAGATTGGGGAAGGATCTGGCACTTCACACCATCCGACAGGTCCTCGCACTACACACCAGGTGGTGCCTCACACTCCACCACTCTCTACCCTCCCCACATTTCTAGCTTCAAGAGCAAGAGGTTGACAACAGCCGGAGGTGGCTTACTATGGAGACTATTTTTTGGAATATCAGTCCTATGGGCCAATGTGCTTCAACCTAACCTATGGAGGACCGGTGGCCTAATGAACCGTGTTTCTAACCGGAACCGGTCTAACCGGGAGCGGTCAGATGCCAATGAACTGGTTTTAAAAAAATACATTAAATAATTATTTTTTTAATAAAAAAAACTATTTTTAAGATTTGCAACCATGATTCCAAGCCAATAGAGACAAAATATGCAAATTTTTCTCATTTATATACCATGCAAAGGTGAATATATCAAAATGGCACCGAGTGCAATACATATCATCAAAAAATACATAAGCAATGAGGCTCCAAATGGCCCATAAAGTCCAAAAACAATGCTACAAGCTATGAGGCCATTGGCCTAATACAAGGCTACATATTAGTGATCAATAACATGATCACTCCTCATCATGATCAAAATCATCACCACTACTAGACAAAGGATCATCAACATGAGCTACATAAATAATATGGCTCAGAGTTTGAGGACTCCTAAAACTTCTCTACAACTTTAGTAGTAGTAATAGTAGTAGCAAAAATAGACATTAAAACTACAAATCACTCAGCAACATGGTCTCTCATGAAACTCATCATTGATTCATCGCTACTAGAATTGGGATCATCAACAAGAGATATATAAACATCATCTAGCTCAAAGTCTTCAGACTTGGATTGCTCAACCTTATAACATGATAGAAATTGAAAAAGTTTAACATGCCTAACCAGTGATTTTGGTTTGAGTGAAGGGTTCATTTCCTCAACCTTAAAATGCAGTAGAAAAATATTAGCATGCCTAACCAATTGTTTTCCTTTCAGTGAAGGGTAAATTCTTGTTAAGGCCACGGTAGGGGAGTTCAACAATCAATACCACCAACATCAACAAAGTTCAACAATCAATGCCACCAACATCAAGGTTCTTAAATGACTTCATGCTCTCGATCAAATGCCAATCTCATACCCTTACACATGATAGAAACAAATGGAAACATTGCAAACCCCCAAACCATGAAACCCTGAAAACCATTAAGTCTGCTGAATTTTGAGTGAAATCTAAAATTTTAGTTTCTCCATATGAAATCCAATGAGGACGAAACCACTCTTAAACATCCTGAGTCATTTCATGGTAATGTTAAAAATTTAAGTAAAAGGATGAAAATGAAAAATAAAGGAAATGTCACTTTTACTTTAAGAATTTAACATTACCATTAATTGCCAAGAGGATGGGTCAGGAAAATGAGAGGATAGGCAAAGTCAAGTGAAGCCCCCCTTGCCCTCCTGAAATGGTAGCACAAACTTGAGCATGGGACACCTAACCGGCCGACAGCCAAAACCCGCTTCTGGCGATGCTGCAACCGGTTGGAGCTTACACGGAATCGGCTTCTGTTAGGTCTGGTTAACCGAGATTTTTTGGTGAGATGCCCCTTGAACTCGGTTGTGAAGTCGGCCTACCCGCGGACTTAGCTAACCTACTTGGCTTACCACACGGCTCAAACCCCACGTTTTTAAAAGACTGCTATGGGCCCGAGTTTGAGGAGCTATCAACCTTCAACGAGTTTGTTAGTTGAAGAACAATACCGTACCTGCGGGACACCCAGAGGTGAGGAAGGCACACAGGCGTTGACCTCGCAAAAGATACCGTGGGCGGGCTTTTCCCCGCCAACCTTTCGATGGGACACTAGTTTCCAGCTACCCGTATGACAGAGGTGGAGGCCATCAAGGCCGCGGGCCCAATTTCAGAGGGGAGAAGCTCATGACCGGGTGGTTTCACGGATGACCACGTTGGGTCACCGCAGGTGACAAAAGGCGAATGATCGACGGAGATGCTGGAGAGCATTCTGCCGCATCGAGAGGAGCACTTTATGGAGCTGACTAAGCTCAATCAGACGGGGAACCCAGATACCTATATCTCAGAGTTCCTGAGATTGTCAGTAATGGTTCTGGATCTATCGGAACCAAGGAGGAATGTTTATAGACAGGCTGGCAGAGCCTTTGCGTGGGCTAGTGAGGTCAACTCGGCCCACTATGCTGCAGGACGCAATTGGGAGGTCCCGGGATTTGCAGGATGCATTACCGAGGACTAGAGCACCCATACCCAACAGACCAACTTTCCAGCAGAGAGGGAAGGACACGAGAACTCCACCCACGAGAGGGAACTAGAGCCAAGGGCCATTAGATGATGATACCTAGAGAGATTTGAAGTGGAAGAAGCTTTGCTTCACCTGCCAAGAGCCATGGGCACTGGGTCATAGGTGTGTTGGAGGGAAGGCACACTACATTGAGGTCTTCTTCAACAGTGAGGGAGAAGAGGAGACACTCTTCGAGATGGGGGGAGATAACAACACAGGAGCACCAGGTGAGAATCCTCCACCATCACCTCCTCCAGCAGCAAGAGGATCAACGTTTGTATCGACCAGAGGGGTCCTTGCATCTTTGCGAGGGATACCCAAGTACTTAACGCTGAGGGTCTGAGGGACAGTTCAGGGACAGTGTGTCTCTGTCCTAGTCGGCAGTGGAGCCCCACACAACTTCATAGATGCCCAGATGGTGCAGAGGTGGGGTATCCAGACAGAGGGGTTTGATGGATTCTCTGCACTAGTTCCGAGAGCTAGAACCATGCAGTGTACGGTATGTTGCAGCTTTGGCGATGACCATGGGCACATACTCAATGACGGACCATTTCTTTGTGGTCAACATTTCGGACACCAACATGGTGTTGGGGCTCCAGTGGCTCATCACTCTGGGTAGAGTCACTACCGATTGGCAGATGTTGGAGATGGAGTTCCTGGATAAGAAGAGCGAGAAACAGGTGATGCTTAGGGGCATGCATACATATCCCCCTCAGTTTCTGTACATAGGATGGAGGCAAACTTCAAGCGGGGACATAGAGTGGACAGTTGAGCTGAGGATTTCAAAGTCAGATGGTACAACTCGACCTTCACACTCCGATGTGTAGGCCATCCTAGATAGTTACTCCACGGTTTTCGGGGACATTCCACCAGGGCAACCACCTGACAGGGGTTTGAGCACACTATCGTGTTGGAGCCCGGCATTCAGGCCATGATCACCACCCCCTATAGGCATCCCAAGGCCTAAGATGAGATTGAGAGGGCTATCCATGAGCTCTTGGCATTAGGGCACATCAGGCCCAGCATTAGTCCCTTCGCTTCTTCAATTGTTCTGGTGAAGAAGAAGGATGGGACGTTGCGGATGTGCATAAACTACAGGACCCTGAACAAGAAAACCATGAAGAACCGCTACCCCATCCCTGGGATCGATGAGTTGATGGAGGCGCTGAGGGGAGCGAAGTTCTTCTCCAAGATTGAATTGAGGTCTGGGTACCATCAGATCCGGGTGAGGGAAAAGGATGACCCAAGACTGCGTTTCGATGTCACTATGGCCACTTCGAGTTTTTGGTGATGCCCTTTGGGCTAACCAATGCTCCGGCTACTTTCCAGTCTTGCATGAACCACATCTTCCGTGGTCAGCTAAGAAAGTTTGTGTTGGTATTCTTTGACGATATTATGATTTACAACTGGACATGGGAGGAGCACTTACAGCATATAGAGGCAGGACTGTGTATCTTGGAGGAGCAGCAGTTTTATGCCAAGTTGTCCAAGTGTGAGTTTGACTTGACAGAGATGCTCTATTTGGGACATATCATGGGGGTGGATGGAGTGAGAGTCCACGAGGAGAAGATTAGGGCCATATGGGATTGGCCAGAGCCCAAGAATGTGACAAAACTTCAAGGGTTTGTGGGCATTTGCACCTACTACAGGAAGTTTGTCAAGGGCTTTTCGCAGCGTGCAGCACCCCTCACAGATCTCACCAAAAAGGGGGCTTTCAGTTGGACCAAGACAGCACAGAGGGCCTTTGATCGGCTCAAGGAGGTGATGAGCAGTTGTCCAGTGCTTGCTTTACCTGACTTCAAGCAGCCATTTGTGTTGGAGTGCGATGCTTCCGAGGAGGGAGTAGGCGTAGTCCTAATGCAGGGGGGACACTCCATAGCTTTTGAGAGTCGGAATCTACTATCGCATGAGAGGTTGTACCCCATCTACAATAACGAGATGTTGGCCATCATGCATGTGCTAGCTAAGTTTCGACGGTATCTAGTGGGGAACAAGTTCTGGGTGAGGACTGACCACAACAGCCTCAAATTTTTCCTAGAGCAGAAACAGTTGCAGGAGAGGCAACAAAAGTGGGTGAGCAAGATTCAGGCTTATGACTCTGACATAAAGTATGTCAAGGGGAAGAACAACATAGTCTTTGATGCGTTGTCTAGGAGGTCGACTTCTTTTTCACTGATGAGTATTGAGCCGGATTGGAAGGCTCATTTGCTAGTGGAGTACTCCAAGGACCTTTTTTCTTGTGAGGTCTTGGAGGGGCAAGTGATTGATGACCACTACCGGGTGATGGACGGGGTGATCTACTACAGAGACCGGATTTATTTAGTGGCCAACTCCCAGCTGCGAGAGAAGATCCTACACGCAGCCCATGATTCACCATTGGCCAGGCACCAGGGGTACACCAAAACTTACAGGGCCATTAGGGAGAGGTTCTCATGGAAGGGCATCAAGGAGGATGTTCTGCGGCACATCAAGGAGTGCGAAGTATGCCAGCGAAACAAGGGAGAGATGACCCATGTAGAAAGGCTGCTTCAATCACTTCCCATCCCCAAGGGGCAATGGGAGAGTATCTCGATGGACTTCATCACGGGGTTGCCCATGGTACAGGGCAAAGATTGCGTTTATGTGGTTGTGGATTGCTTGACCTAGTATGCTCACTTATTCGCGATCTCAGCCAAGTACATGGCCTCACAGGTGGCCGAATTGTTCTTCAAAGAGGTATTCCGGTTGCATGGTCTCCCCAAGACCATTGTCAGTGACAGAGACAACTGATTCATGTGGTGATTTTGGCAAGAGTTGTTTCAGTTGGTGGGTACGAAGCTCACTCCTAGTACGAGCTACCATCCCCAAATGTATGGCCAAACAGAGATAGTTAACAAGTGGCTAGAGGGCTACTTGCGAAACTATGTCACCAGGCAGCAGAAGGCGTGGTTGAGGTCGCTGCACATGGGGGAGTACTGCTACAACACCACCTACCACATGTCCATAGGTATGTCTCCATTTCGTGAATTATATAGTAATGATGCTCTGACTTTCGTTGATGTTATGTTTGGAGACAGTAAGGCCCCTTGGGCCAAGGAGTGGATATAGGAGAGCCAAGATATCTTAAGGGCTCTCAAGGACCACTTGCAGGCGACATAGAACCAACAGAAGATCTACGCTGACAGGGGCCGCATGGAGAGACATTTTGAGGTTGGAGACCTAGTGTACCTATGCCTCCAGTGGCACAAGCAGTCCACGCTGAAGCAAAAGGGAGCAAAGAAGCTGAAGCCATGTTTTTATGGGCCTTATAGGGTCACTCGGAGAGTGGGGGAGGTAGCATATGAGTTGGAGCTACCCCCAGGGAGCCGAGTGCACAACATTTTCCATGTATCTTGCCTGAAGAAGGCTCTAGGCTAGCAGGTGACATAGGTAGTTGAGTTGCCTCCCATGGATAATGAGGGGCATTTGGTACTTCAACCAGAGGCTATATTGGATACCAAGGAGAGGAACTTGAGGAGCAGGGTGGTGAAGGAATACATGATCAGATGGAGCAACCTCCCAGATGAGGATGCCACTTGGGAGGGGGAGAAGATTCTTCATCACCCATTTTTGTATTTACTTGAGGAAAAGAAACATTTTGGCGGGGAGGACTGTAATATCCCCAATTAGCAGTCAGCTAATTGGGAATATTAATTTTTGACATATTTTGGCTTTTTCTAATGTTAGGCATAAATAATGTGGGTCGGGACCCACAAATCACAATAAAGTAAAGCCAAAGTATTTTCCTATAGTTAGAAGGGAAAAATTGCAACCTAAATGGGGGGCAGGAGAGCCAATGAGAAGGCTCTGCACTGGGCTGAGTGGCAGCACTGAGATTGGCCAAGGAGGGGTAGCACATGAGTGGCCAGTGAGGGGGCAGTGCAGTCCTAGGTGGGGCCCAAGAGGGGCGTTGGTTTGTTGGAGACAAAAGGAAGAAGGCAGCTCATTGTTGATCAGTCATTCACCTAGTATTTTTCTGTCTTCATTGACTGAGCACGCTTGAGCTGTTGAGCCAAGTCTGCAGTGTTGTTCAGTACAAGAGATCTTCAAGCGGAGCTCTCAACCTCTGCATCGAGGGACTTTGAGTGTCCGCTCAAGAGAGGAGATTCCACCATTTTGTGAGGAGGATTCATAGCTGCATTAGTAGGAGTACGTAGTCCCTTCAGGACAGCGTAGAGGCAACCTAGGTAGCGCAGTGATTGCGTAATCCAACCAAGGAAGAGAGTCAGGAGAAGGGAGTTAAGGGGAAGAGTTGCCGGAGGATGTGGAGGGGAGGTTAGCCACCTACCAGGGATTTTGGTGATATTTCAGAGGCACCTTCCAGCAGATTAATCCAAAAGTCCAAGTTACCCAGCAGACCAGCATGCCAAGCCTAAAGGGGCAATTTTCCGGGGTCAAGCATTCTGGAAACCCTTCGCGAGTTATTGTGGGTTTGGTCAGTAGAGCCTGGGGTTAAAAGCCTAGAATTTTCTGAGCACAAGAGATAGGCCAAACAGTAGTCTGAAGTTAGCCAGAAGCAATAGTTCCAGGACTGGCAGCGCAGAGGGAGAGCCACGTAGAGCACATTCCAGCAGATATTTTTGTCCGGTTTAGAGTTGTTCTTCAGCCTGCCTACGGCAAACCTAGGTGTTATCCTTCTAAGCACCAATCTTGTACTCTTTCTGACAAAATTAATAAAATGGCTCAGTGCTAGATTTGGCTTCATTCTCTATATTTTTAATGGTGTTTCTATTTTGTTGTAGTTAATTGTCTATTTGCAATTTTATTACTGCTAATCCCCATTTGGGGATATTACAAGGGCAGCAAGAGTTGATCACGCTGAAACAAGAGTTAGAGCAAATGAAGGCAATAGAAGAAAAACTCATAGGGACAAGGAAAAATAGCAAAGCAAATCAGATGGAAAATTTTCAATCAACAATTGCAAACATGGAAATGAGAGAAATCAAATTAAAACAACAAATATAAGAAGTTGAAACTTGGGCTCAAGTGGTTAACAAACCGTTGGTTGAGAAAAAGGAAACTATGGAGAGACAAATCAAAAGGCAAATAAGAGAAGAAAAAGCTAGGAAAGATAAGGCAACAAATGTCATCATCAAAGGCTTGAAAAGTTATGGAGAAAAATAAAGAACAAATATTTTAGCAAGGGATTTTCTCAAGGACAAGTTGAATTGGATAAGTTATATTCAGCAAGCAAATAGGAGTACCAAGTCTCATTAAAAAGCATAGAAGAAAAGATGGATATCCTAAAGAATAGAGGGCTACTTAAAGGCACTCATATTTACCTAGATGATGACTTGACACTTGAACAACAAGACGGGTGAAGGAAGGAATGGGATAAAGTGAAATCAGCAAGATATGCAAGAAAATAGGCATGGCTGAAAAATGGGAAATCCCAAGTCAGCAGATGCTTAAAAAATAAAAATTAGGGATTCAAATCTCCGCATGAGTATTTAAAAATGGTGAGTTGGAATTGTACAGGTTACCCATGGAGGAGAGGACCGGGATTGGGGCCCAGAGCAGAAGGGCAAGACATCATTGTCCTTACAGAATCCCATGAGCATAATGGTTGCATGGTTCCAGAATTCGAAGGATACAATAAAATTTCAGAGTGGAACGAAGAGACTAGTACAGGGAAAGGGCATGGAGGGATCATCGTTCTAATAAGAGAAATGTGGAGTGGAATAGTGAAAGTGGAAAAAGAATATCAAAATAAGAAATTTATATGGCTAAAGATAACAGACAATAAAGTAACATTCAGGCTGGTGGCATGTTACTTCACCCCAAAAACCTCAAAGTTCTACAAGAGGACAAATTTAAATAAAGAAGACCCTTATGCTGCTTTAAAAAGAGATGTTGTTTCTTTCAAGAGTTTAGGACGTATAGTTTTAATCAACGACTTTAATGCTAGGACAGCAAACAATCAGTGCATTCAGTTGGGAAGTGATGGGAATTTGGACAACAATGCTCTTTGGTTAAAGGAGAATGAAGAGCACGTGGAAAGGGACCTCTCAAGATGGGAATGGTAGTGTGTCGCACTTTGGACCTGAGTTGTTAGGATTATGTAGCCTCCATGACATGGTAATTTGCAACGACATGAAAGTTTGGCAAACATTCGGTGGCATCACATGTAAAACATACAATGGTCAAAGTATGGTGGACTATGTAATATGCTCTTAGAGCTTTATTTGCAATTTGTTAGAGTTCAAAATTGAGGCTCCTACAAAGATGAATTCTAGCCATATGCCTCTCTGTATTAAGTTGGGCATACACTCAAGTGGGATACAGGAAGGGAGGACCCAACAATGCCATAAGGAAGTGCATACAAATGGAAGAATCCTCATAAATCAAGATAACCAAGAGCTCTTTGTTGCTGCTTTAGAAAAACACCTTCAGTGGGAAAAAAATCAACACAAGAAACAAAGAAGACAATGCATAAATAGACTGCATGGGCAGCGATATGTTGATCCCTCTCATCCACAAAGCCTTAAATGTGTGCAAAGGATCTCGGCCTAAGAAGAGGGTCTCAAACACCTTTCCAACTAATCCTTGGTATGATGCAGAGAGAAAAGCTACTAAAATATCCCTCAAGGAGGAGGAGGCAAACAATGAAAGCAAGAAGAAGTATAAAAATCTGATAAAAACAAAAACAAAAAAAAAATTTATGTGACTTCAAGAAGAAATGAATTAATCTCTTTGGGGAAGCACAACCCCAAAAAAATTTTGCAAGAATTACAACAAAAGAGAAAACAAATAGATAATAATATCTCGGATACTCATTGGTTGGAATATGCAAAGTTTCTTTATGAGAGAAATCAAGAGAAAAGTATCCCCTCCATAATCAACTCTACAACTATGTTATTTTTAGTGGAGGATGTTAAGCGTGGTATAAAAAATTATGCGAGTGGTAAAGCCCAAAACATTGATGGGTTACAGGCATAATTCTTAAAATAGGGTGTTGAGATCTTGGCCCCAATCATCAAAAGGATCTTCAACACCATCACACAAGTCAATTTCCCAGTTGAATGGACAACAAGTGTTGCTATCCCTCTTTACAAAAGTGGAGACATCAATAATCCCTCTAATTATCGCACTATTATGTTCAATCCTCTTCTTGGAAAATTGTTTGGGAGCATGATGGAGCATAGAATCAACAGTTGGGCAGAAAAAGAGAGTAAAAGAGAAAAAGGACAAGTTGGTCTTAGGCCAAGGAATTCTATAATTGATCATTGCATCACTCTTAGGCACTTCATATAAAAAGTATGTGACATTCAGGGTGGGGAAGCCTTTTTTTGCTTTGTTGATTTAAACAAAGCATTTGACACTATTCCTAGGGATAAGATTTTGAGAAGAATGGAAGAGCTTGGAATCCCAAATGAATATAGAGTTGTTGTCCATAAACTGTATGAGAATGTTAGTGCTAAAATCAAAACTAAAGAGGGCTTTTCGGAATGCTTTGGTAATGACATTGGAGTCAAGCAGGGGTGCCCCCTTTCCCCCACTCTATTTGTTTTATATATTGATTAGCTAGAAGAATGGCTAAACAACAACAGTGGAGAGGGTATTCAACTAGCGGGGTATGTCGTGAAGCTACTTTTGTACGCTAACGATCTTATCTTAATTGCAAAATTTGCCCATGGTTCGAGAAAGCATTTGAAAGCCTTGAAGCTCTTCTGTCAGGAAGTTGGGATGCTAGTAAACAATAGCAAAACCAAAGTCATGATATTCTCTTTGAAATGTAAAAAGCAACAGGTTAGCTTCATATTTGAGGAAAAACCCTTGGAGATAGTGGAAGAGCACAAGTACCTAGGAATTTCTTTTCACAACAGGCTTAGTTGGGAGACATGCATAACTAAAAGGATCTAAGGGGGTTGGAGAGCTTCTTACCTTCTTCAGAATAGACGCAGGAAAGTAGAATTGTGGAACTGGAGAACCAAGAAAACTCTTTTTGGAGTGTTGGTTACCTCGGTTGTCCTATATGGATGTGAAGTTTGGGGGAGCGGCATGCCAAATCACAAGTGGAGACAAATAGAAAGAATTCAAAAGCACTTAATCAATAGTAACCTCAAAGTCAAGGCAATAGTCCCATATGATATCTTGCTAGCTAAGGCTGGAATGTTCCCGATGGAGGCTTCGGCAATCATTCGTTTGTTAGGTTATCTTAAAAAGGTGGAAAACGGCACATCGTTAGCCCAAGATGATTGTCGCAGAGGAGTTCAAGCATGGGAAAAAAACTTGGAGGAAGCAAAATGACAAATGGATGAGGAAATGGGGAATTAATTGGCAAGATTGCCCTAATTCTAAAGAGGAGATAAAAAATTGGGTGTTTGAAAAATTCAGGACTGCCATGAGGGAAAAACAGTTTGGCAAAAAAAAGCAATATATGTCAAAAACTTCAACCCATCACAATCGCATAAAGAAAAGACTTATTTGAGTGTTGCAATCAAGGGAAAGGCTGAAATTTTAATAGCACAGCTAAGGACCAGATCTCACCATCTTAGGTTGCGAAACAGGTAGATTGATAACCCCCAAGGAAGAATGAGAAGAAAGAATTTGTATCTTTTGCAGGACATGAGCAGTTAAAACCGAGTGGGACTTTAAAATGGAATGTCTGGCTTATGAGGGCATTCGTAATCAGTTTGAAAGTGGTCTAAAGGTGGACAGTTTGAGCGCGTTGTTCGAGGAAGCAAGGCTTCACAAAACAACAAATTTCTTGATCAAAATTCATAGCAAAAGGGTTGTTCTAGAGGGAAACACAATTGTTCTAGAGGGAAACTTGAGAGTGTAATGTCTTGTATGATGTGAAATTTGGGTCCCTTAGACCGTTGGGTCTCATGGGTGTCATTAAAATATATCTATTCTAATATAATCTAATGAGAGAGCGAAGGCTCTGTTAAATAGAAAAATCTAAGAAGATCTATATGAGAGAAATCTCTCCAAGTGGCAAGTAGCAATCCCAATGCAAAATGACTTGATCCCATGGCCAAACAGCTAGATCCAACCAGCAAAAATCCATACCCTCGATTGCCCCTACACAAATCCCTAGGAGAAGTAGTCGTTTACCACTTTAAAGGAGCTAGGTTGAGTGAAGTTTGAATTTTGGGGTGGTTTGGACCACTAAAAAATATTTTCCATCTTTTTCCTCGAAAATTTCTCATTCTCAACCAATTTGGACCATCTCTTCAAAAAATCGATTTTCCTGGACCATTTGTTGTGTTGGAGGACCAACGAATTTCCTTTGGTGGTTCTCTTGATTTGTGGAGATTCCATCGCTTTTTGACTTGAATTTATTTCTTGGGATGGTCCCCTTTATTTTTTATCATTTTCACTTGGAGATAATTTTTTTTTATTTTCTTCCCATTTTATTTTCTGACTAATTATTTGTCTGAAATTGGAAAAAATGGGTTTTGAGGTGTAAAGGTCTAATTTGAGGTGTAGAGGTCTAATAGAAAGTTGTGTAAATGTCTAATTTTGATTACTGATACCCCCTATAACTTCTATAGACAACACTTATTACATTTTACTTCAAAATTTACATAAAAATCTCGTTCAACGGGAAATATTGACAATTAAAAATTGACGTAGACTTGACCAATTCAACGAAACTTTAGAGATAATCTAGTATGGTAATATACATTGATTCTAGACACTAGGACTCACCTAATACTCTACCATCAAGCCGCACTCTAGCTGTGGGGTATATCTGGGAGAAAAACTTAACTGGATTATAAGTGTTGAAAAACACAAATAATGAGCTAAGGAATAAAAACTCCCGAGAGTGAACTCACTTGCTAGTAAAGTCCTAAGCTACCTAAGGCTTACATGACTATTTTTCATCATGCTAGAATCATTTTTCCAATATCCCCATAGGACTGCGAAATCTGTATAATGGACTGAAGAGAAGAAGCAGATGAATTTCTAGAATCTGGAATTCTAACTGGATATGATGATCCTATAATGCTCTGAAGTGTGCTCTAATCATGGAACCTTCGACAAATCTTCAAATGCAATTTGAGTGGTTAACACGCTACATGTGTGGGCCATACAAGGGTCAAGTGAGAGAGAGGGTCGTGATCTTTTATGTATTTTCCAGAGCAAATTCTTGTAAGGCTACTGCAAAAAATATTCGTCTTGAAGTTGAATAAGAAGCCCAATATTTGTTGGTTTTCCCCAAACTATGGTTTCTAGGGTATATCTGTGTTTTTCTTCGTTGCATGTGATTGCATGTGATTGGTTTCATGTATTTTTGCTTTTTCCAGTTATTTGGTTAAAAACCCATAATATTTATTGTTACAAATCAGATTAAAAAACATTGTTTATTTCAGATCTATGATTATTAGTTGAGAATGTAAATTTGCAATTGGGTTTATAGAAATCAACAAAAATCCTCCCTAAATGTTGAAGTATGATCCAGAATGGATCATCATATAATTTGCCATCTATCTTGGTACTTTCTAGGAGGAAAAATTGGAGGAATGGCTTGCAAGGCTCATTTTAGTGGCAAGTCCCAGTTTGGAGATTTGGGGTCTAAAACCTTCTAAATCCATTTTCAGGCATCATCACTTTTTGGGCCAAAACTTTGTGAGCATTGCTCCCATCCCCTCACATTTTTCTACACATTAGACCTTTCCAACAATGTAAAAATCACCTTAATCAAAGTTCATATGGAGAGGTTATACCTCCCACAAATTGACCCATCTTGTTAACCACCATAGTACCAAGTGGATGGCATGTCAACCCCCATTACTCATGTGGAGCTAGTCACATGTGGACTTTCAAGAAGATTCTAGAAGGTCCAAAATCCTAACATTGGTTAAGGGTTAAGGCATGCAAAGACCCTAACCCTATACAATTATCAAACAATGTTGAACATTAGACCACTAGGAGAGAGTGGTTTTATTCTTTTAGCATTATACTTGTTCTATGGTTAAAGTGAAATTTGAGAGCATAACAAAGGAAGAAGAAGATTTTAAAGGGAATCAGCATTATGTTGGCAGCATATTACCCCTCACTGGCGTAATTTTGGCCTACAGCCC
Source organism: Pinus albicaulis (assembly GCA_034641835.2). Taxonomy (NCBI): domain Eukaryota; kingdom Viridiplantae; phylum Streptophyta; class Pinopsida; order Pinales; family Pinaceae; genus Pinus; species Pinus albicaulis. The sequence continues at coordinate 359,415,315 of CM076577.1, forward strand.
TACTCCTTGACCCCATACGAACTACGGGAGTGGCCTAAAGTCCCACGCTCCCCGCTATATAAATGTTCCTACCAAAAAATTCACTCCACAAAGGTTGAAGACCCATCATTTAAATTATACTTCCGGCCGAAGCCCCAAGTCCTTAGCCCTCTCCTTATTGCTTTCATACACCTTGTTCTCCAAGAACCACAGACAAGCAAGAGGGGCTTATTGTTTTATGTTACTCTGAGGGATAAATAATTTGCGATTGAATTAAATCAACGAAGCGGCGAGCGCGCGCCCTGAGGGGCCCCGCGCACGCCGCAAACCGAAGGGTATTGCCCCGCACTCCGCTCACCGGCCGCGCGTATTCCCGCATGTATCAAATGTATCTCCATTAGAGAGGAGCCACGCGTCTCTTGTACGGGCCCTAAAACCATTTTTCCCCGCGCGTTAAAGCCTGTACGCTCGCCGGGCAGCGGAATTAGTTCGAATCATCCGATCTGTCGATCGCCATCCAACGGCGGATATGTACCAAAACTGCCCGCTTGTTAACGTGTGTCCGCCGTGCTTTGTGGCCCACCATCGTGTCGCTCCTGTCCATTCCTAGCCGCTGATTTACGTTTATAACCCGACGATCCAGATCCCAGTCTCCCCGTCCGTTGACTCCGCTGCCACGTCAGTCCCCACCCGTCCATTGTACATCCACGTGTCTCCGTCCCGTGCATCCATAATATCCCTCCGCGCGCTATATATATATATATATATGTGAGTGTTTGTTCATATGTTTTTATTCATATTTGTCATTATTTCTTCCTCACGACCCGACTGTGTCACAAATAAAACCCACATTTCGTCTATCTGTCGAACCTCTATCGATTTTCTTCCACCTCCATGCGTATTCCTGTTATTTGTCTATTTTCACGACGTCATTATCATCTCCCCCTCCATACTCCCTGTCTCCGAGGCTGTCTTCCCTAATGTTTTGCGGTTTTGCAGGTTTTAAAATGACAAAGAAGGTGTTTTAGTTTACTGCCTCCATTGCAGAGATCAAGAGCATACCAAAGGACATATTCTGCTGGCGAAATTTAAAGAGGAAGCTGAGGGTAGGTGGGAGAGATGACCACCATTAAAGAAGACAGAGATATGGATCAATAGAACCCTCCAGAGAAATTCGCACTGCATTAAAGATCCAGGATTCGAATCCAAAATCAAGGGCCGAGAGTACAATACAAAATTTTAGAATATTACAGGTCTCTTACGGCAGCAGATTTTCCCTCAGCAGAAGGCAACACGCTGTATATATTTTATTATTTGTGTCTTGTATATAAGGAGATTTTTATCTCCCAGCATTTATTTCTATAGACAGTTTGTAAAGTACATTCGTTTATAGTTAGTCATTCAGAGATGGACGCGAATGTTTTCCGCCATCTGATTGAAAATAAGTCATTAAATGTGCTTCATCTACCTCCGCCTCCTCTAGAATTCTCTATCTTCCCTATAAAGGCTCAAAAAGAAGACATTGTAAGGGTTCCAGATTTCTATCAGCAAACTGTGCAGCGAGAAGACTTCTGTATACATTTTTGTAATATTTCTGTATGAAGCTTCAGAGCCCGTAGGGTCTCAGTGAGGAGGGGTTATAACTGTAATGAGGATTCTAGTCTTTGGTATCTCACAGTATGTAATTTCTCTCATGTGTTAATACAATATCTCTTTCATGCTCATTATCTTCTTGTATCATGTTCTAGAATGTGAGTGGCTCACTAGTTTGCATTAAGGATTCATCCTCGTTGATGCCCTTTCTGGAATTAGTCAAGCGCTTTAAATAGGCCTAGTCATGGTATATTGTTCCATGTTCACTCTTTCCATATTTTCTGCTATATTAGTTGCTTGAGGAGGATGCTTTTAAAACGCCATTGTCATATAAGGATTCGTAAATTGGTGCGCCCTTATGTGTTTCTGTTGTGTATCTGGGTATCAGTCTCATGCCAGCTAATATCTTCTTATGTTTCCTCACTGCACTCATCATCTGATATTTAATTTCTGTGATATATTATCTGAACTGGCCCTCTTTACAGTAAGTGGTCTCTTAACTGTCTGAAGCTTTCATGCTGAAGTTTTACATGATGTTCCTACATTATTCTTATCTTTGTGTCAGCTTCTGAGAGAGATTGGTCCCATTCAAAACTAATTTCCTTGATTAAACAAGAGATAGTAAGTGAGTTCTTGGACTGACAACCCAAACTATAAAGGGCTCCTTGCTATATTAAGATGTCCGGTAATCGGTCTACAGTGTAACTCCAGTCGTCTCTAGAGGGTGACAAATTATCCACAACACATTCAAGCAATGGTATCATAGGCAACTCCATAGTGGACGATGTGTTCATTTGCTTGTTCATTCATTTACATATTCCAATTATTTATTAAATTTGAGCAAATAAGCTAGTGACAATCAATCTAAGATCTAGGGAAAATAAACCTACATAATAAAATATTTAGCATAACACAAGATTTGTTCTAACAAACTATTCTTGTGAAATATCCACGATGATTTACAAAATAAAAATGATTTTGACTTTTTCATGTTAAAATGAAAAATAATTTATCATTGCTATCTTTTACTAATATGAAGATAGAATAAAAATGATAGAACCAAGAGAAAACGAACAATAAAGCAAGCAACCAAAAGGGCACGAGATGTCTTGGAACTTGTCACTATCAATAAAAAATGGATCATTATATATTATATCATTTTGGGTACTACTTGTGGAGAAAGTGACTTAAGATGTTGTCAACCCATTTTAGGGGTTGATCCTATGTTTGTGACTTGGGTCCCTAAAAATTCTGGAGACTATTTTAGGCATTAAATAAACATTTTTGGGATAAATATGTTGCAAACCACAATTCCTGGCCCCTCATCATTCTTCTATTCATTGAAAGTTTTATAATGCTCCAAAGAGCACCTCAAGTAGAGTTCGTATGAGGGAGTTATGCCTCTTCTAAGTTTACTTATGCTTTGACCATCATAATACCAAGTGGATGCCATGTTAGCTCCTATTGATTTTTCAAGTTCAAATGATACAAGCACAATATTTCTAAACTATTGGTAATTACTTCAAATGATTTAACAATTCTACTTTATATCATTAAGCAATTACAATTTAGGAATTCAACCATAATCCATAAAGACAATAGAGATCACAATGCACAAAAGAGAACACAAGATTTACCCAGGGAAAACCCACTTGTGGGAAAAACCCAGTAATCTTTTCTTTAGAAAATTTATTCATTTCAACAAGAGATACATCTAATGTTGCTAGTCAACTATGACATCAACAAGATCAACAAGTTATTGTCAAACCTGATCTCCAGCCCTCAAACCAAGTCAAACTTCTCTTCAAGATTTCAGCCTTCTCAGATCTTCCCAAAAATTCGGCCTGCCCAGAAACTGGCCAAAATTTAGACCTGTCCAAATATTTGGCCTATCTAGAAAACCGTGCATAAAAATGTCACACGTGCGAAAATCTGAGAGAGAGAGAGAGAGAGAGAGAGAGAGAGATGCCAACTAAAGAGAGATCTATGTCCTTTTTGTCCTTCTTCCTCCTGTCCTTCGCTTGGATGCCCAAAACTTGTCTTTCTTGAGTGAAGTTGAATGGTGCTCTTGTGGAGGAGGTCAAATGCCTTTATATAGTGGTCTTCCTGTCCAAAAAGGGTGTGTCTCTTCACTGGGTTGACTTGACTTGAGGGAGGGCTGACTTGACTAACTTGGAGCCAAAAATTCAAATTTCAAATTTTGAAAATTTCTCTTATAAATCTGACATTAAGAACTTGTCGTTTACAAATTCTTTCAAGGGCTAAATAATCAAATGACATGAAGAACATGCCTTGTAAATTCTTTTTACATTATAAAGACAAAAATATAATTATGAAGACCGACCATAGCTACAAAAAGTTCGACAGCTCCTGCATGTTGAGCTAGTCTCATGTGAACTTTCAAGAAGTTTCTAAAGCGTCCCAAACCCTAACCCTAATTGATGATTGGATTGTAAAATCCTATGCTTTATCCTAATGGCTATCTTGACATGTTAAAAACTGAGCCACAAGTGAAGCAAGGGATTTTATTTACTATTGTATTGAATCATTATAATTTGTCCATAATATAGTAGAGCAAAGGAGTGGGATAGCAAAGTAGATCCAACAAAGGAAGAGATTTTGTAGCAATATATTCAAGCTATAGTGTTCCTACACTCCATAGAGAGTGTTTATCTTTCTTTGTAATTTGAATTATAAATTTGATAATAAAGGAGCAAGGCACATTTATTATTTCTTGTTGAAGTTTTCCCAAGATATGATTTTCCAGGCTACATCGTGTGTTCAATGTGTAAATGATGTGCTTTTTTTACTACCATTTTCTCAATTAGTTACCACATTAAAAGGGGCTTTTTTTCTAACATTATGTAATATTCCTAATTAACAGTTTCGCTAATTAGAATATTAAATTTTGATAATTTTTGCTATCTCTAATGTTAGGCAGAAATAAGGTGGGTCGGGGAGCCACAAATAATATTTGGAAAAGCTAAAGCCAATTTCTATAGTTCCCAAAGGAAAAATTGATGCTTTAGTGGGCTCTGACTAGCCAGCATCGAATTGGAGGCAACACCTTGGGTGGCAGCATGAGGAAGGCTCGAAAGAGGCAGCGCTGGGAACGGCTCGATGAGGGGACTGTGTAGTCCATGGTGGGCCAAAGAGGAACGTTGAGGCTCACTTGACAAAAGGAAGGAAAGGTAGCCTCATTCCTCATTCATTCACTTACCTTTTTTATTGTCATTTTGACATAGCACGCTTGTTTCAGGTGCCAAGTCTGCAGTGTTGTTTAGCACACGAGATTTTCAGGCGAAGATCTCAACCTCTGCCTCGAGGGACTTCGAGTGCCTGCTCAGGAGAGGAGATTCATCATTTTGGAGGAGTGTTACACAACCAGGATTGTAGGGAAAGTGTTATCATTCCAAGGACTACGTGGAGGACGCACTGACTACGCAGTGGGAATGCAGTTTAGTAGGAGGGTTGTTCTGGGAGGAGAAAAGAGTGGATTTGTAGCTGATATTTGGTGGGGAAGCTGAGTGCTTCCTAACAGGGTGTTTGCTCATTATTCGAGATTGTTTGCAGTGATTTCTTCAGGTGAGGAGCTTCAACTAGCAGCGCAGTGGGGTCAAGCCCAACAGGGGCAATTTTCCAAAGTCAAGCATTCCACAATTCCTTCACGGGTTTTTGTGGGTTTCTTGAGTAGAGGTCGGTGTCCAAATCTCGAAATTTTCTGAGCTACGTAGCAGGCCCTAAAAGCATTTCAGTTGGAGTAGCGACAACATTTCTGGCCAGTGACAGCGCAGAGCAAGTGTAGCAGCGCAGAGCAAGTGTAGCAGCGCAGAGCAGGAGTAACAACATAGAGCAGGAGTAACAGTGTAGAGCCGAAGTAGCAGCGCAGAGCAGGAGTAACAGCGCAGAGCCAGAGTAGCAGCAGTATTTATGGGCAGTGCAGCGCAACACCAGAGCCACGTAGAGACATTCCACCTTGCTTTGAGATGTATTTCATCCTACCTTGAGCAAGCCCAGGTGCACCCATTCCAGCACCATTATTGTACTCATTTCCAGCACTAATAAAATGGCTCAGATCATGTTTTTGGCTCCAGTTTTCATGTGTTAATGGTGTGATTCTATTTGTTGTAGTTTTTAGTCTATTGTAGCTTTATATTATTGTCATATTCCCATTTGGGATATTACAGTGGTATCAAAGCTCATAGACTTGGCTCAGCCTATGGAGCACGCAGTCTATGACACCAGAGAGTAGACAGTACGTGACTTACCGGAGGCAGAGATACCAGAGCAGAGAAAGGAGGCTCGAAATCAGTCCAAATCAAGTTGACAGCAATCCGAAGGTTATAGAGATGGAAATGGAGCACACTGAAGATGGGAGTAATGAAGAGAAGTAATTTTCTCATCTTCTAGGTCAGTACAGGACCTCTCCAAGAGGATTGAGGAGATGGGTTGGAGGCTTAGCAATGGGAGAAAGGGAAAAGGATTTCAAGGAGAATTTTAGATTGGAGAAGGGTCTGGCACTTCACAACACCAAGCAGGCCTCCATGCTACATTGCCAGTCGTACCATACACTCCAGTCTCCACCATGGTCCACTATTCCCATGTTCTTAACTTCAGAGACAAGAGGGCAGTAAAAATCGGAAGAGGCTCACTACGGGGAGTTTTTCATAGAGTATCAATCTTATGGGCTAGAATTCGGAAGGGCCATCACATTCAATGAGTTTTTCCAACTGAAGAATAACAACAAACCTAAAGGCTAGGCCAGACGAGGGTACACACAAGGAAGTGACTTACAGCCTACCGTGGGTAGGTTGTTCCTTCCAACATTTGATGGCTCCTCAAAGTGTTCAGCAAAGGCATGCGTGGAGAAGTTGGATATTTATTTCCAGTTAAATCAGATGATCGAGATGGAGGGAATCAAGGTTGCTACCTTGCGCTTGGAAGGGGAATCCCATGACTGGTGGTTTCATGGGTTGACTACACTGCGGCACAGAAGTGTCACAGCATATGATGAGTTCATTAGGAGGGTGTTGGAGCGGTTCGAGAGGAAGGATCCAAAGGAGTACTTTGGAGAGCTGACAAAGCTCAAGCAGATGGAAAATGCAGAGGCCTATATCTCGGAGTTCTTGAGGCTATTGGTGATGGTTCTGGACTTATCGGAATCTTGGAGGACTTACATGTTTGTAGAGGGCTTGGAAGAACCACTTCGGGGGTTAGTGAGATCGAGCAGATCCACTACCTTGCATGACGCAGTGGGGAGAGCAAGAGATATGAAAAATGCTCTGCCCAGAACTCGAGCACCCCAGCCAGCCAGACCAATCTTCCAACAGAGGGGGAGAGATACTAGAGCCCCACCACCGAGGGGTAACCAGGTTCGAGGACAATTGGATGATGAGACTAGGAGGGATCTTTAGAGGAAGAAACTATGTTTCACTTGCCAGGAGCCATGGGCACCAAGCCACAGGTGTGCAGGAGGGAAGGCACACTACATAGCGGTCTTTTCAAATAGTGACGAAGATGAAGATGCATTCTTGGAGATGGGAGGAGAGGACAGCGTAACAACAAGGGCGGAAGGACCTCTATGAAAAATCCTAGATCTGGATTCCTACTGCAAAAAATCTAAATTACTTCTCCTATTATTTTTCATAATTATTTCATTACAGTGAAATATCGAAGTAATTACTGAAGCAATCTACACAAATAATGTTGCGGAATAAAACTAAGTGTTGAAACAAACTGAACAAAATACAATGAAAAACATCCACATTTGACACAATTATTTTTGAACTAAGTCCCCGAAAAAGCCCAACTCGGGAAAACTGGTGCTGCAGATCTGAGGGTTTTATATTATTAAGCAACAGAATCTTGAGTACAACTAGGGTGCCAATATCCGGCTCACCCTTCAGAGAAAATCCAGGCAACAAAAGAAATGTGAGGTATACCTCACTTTGCAAGTCCTTGGCTGATCTAAACAGCGTTGGTGAAGCCCCTCTCTGCCTCTGCGTGATGCCTATGCTTGAACTATGTAAACCTGCGTGGGAAAGCTCTGGAACTGTGTCACCTTCCCTCTACAAATGATCAAGCTGATCAGAAACTAAGTTTTGGCCCTCCTAGCTCAGAAACCCCAGCTTCCAGCTATATCTAGACTGAATACAAAAGTCACTGCGTCACTTCTGCGTGATTCCCTTCAAGAACTGCGTCACCCCTCTAGGTGATTGCGCTGCCTCTCTCTGCGTCATTGTTGCCCCTCTCTGAAATGTACTCCTGGTCCTCCTAACCAGTTACTGCATCTGCCCCTCTCTGAAACTGATCACTGAATCAAATCACTTAGCAAACCCAGCCCTAGTGATTCGATCTTGATCAAGAAGCTGTGTCTCTCTCACAAGCTCGAAAATGCCAAATGCTCAATGTGCTCAATGTGTTTTCCATAGGCCCCTCACCCTCCTTATATTCTTTTGTTGACCCTTCAACGAACAAGATTAAAACATAATCAAGGGCTAAGATTAACTTGGAGGTGATCCATGACTTTATCTAGAAGATTCACACTTAGTTTAATTAATACCCTTTAATTAATCAGTTTCCCTAAGTTTAGACTTAGGAAAACATTAAAAAACGATTAATTAATTTAATTAAACCATCTCTAAGTGGAATTTTCAAAAACCATTTTTGGGTATTATGGAATACATGTATCTTAGCATGTATACAAAATTACAAGGCTAGAGCACATCTGATGCTACCATAAATCAACAACCCCCACCTGCAACAGGAGGGTCAGTGTTTGCACCTTCAGGAGGGGTCCTCACATCACTGCGTGGGGTACCCAAGTACTTGACCTTGAGGATCCGAGGTGTTGTACAAGGACATCGTGTTTCAATGCTTGTGGATAGTGGGGCCACGCACAACTTCATTGATGCACAGATGGTGCGTAGGAGGGGCATCAAGATGAAGGTGTTCGAGGGGTTCTCAGTGCTTATGGTGGGCGACATGACCATGTAGTGCGCCACCTATGTTCCAGTGCTGACAGTGACCATGGGGAGCTACTCCGTGACAGACCACTTCTTTGTGGTTGACATTCCAGACACCAACATAGTGTTGAGAGCCTATTGGCTCTACGCCCTTGGCAGGGTCACCATTGATTGGAAGAGACTGGAGATGGAGTTCTTGGACACAAATGGCAAAACAGTGATGTTGAGGGGCATGCACTCATACCCACCCTCGACAGTTTTTGCACACATGATGGAGGCCGACTTGAGGCATGGGGATATAGAGTGGACTATCAAGTTAAGGCTCTCAAAGGCTGGTGGAGCAACAAAGCCACCTCACCCAGACATCTAGGCCATCCTTGATATATACTCCACGGTTTTTGGGGACATACCACCAAGACAGCCACCTGACCAGGGATCCGAGCACACTATCGAGCTAGAGCAAGGGATCCAGGTTGTGATTACTACCCCATATAGGCACCCCACAGCCTATAGTGAAAGAAATCACAGTACAGTAAAAATAAATTACAGAGCATAAAAATATTTATCAATAATGCACACAGCTCTCACACAACTCTAATCAAATTTCATTAACAAGATATATATTTATACATGAGTAGAGATGTTGGGATTTTTCATCTCCACAAATTTCTCAATCAATAACTCCACAAATCACTCCATAATTATCTCAACATTCATTCACAAATATCTCATTTATAATTCCACTAATTTCTCCATAAACCTCTCACTAAAAACAAATTTAATTATTTAATATTTCACAAATGATCCATTATTCCCACATTTCTCCCCCATAATGATCATTTGGAAATATTCCAAGATCATCTCTAAATTTGCAAAACTTTCCCTTTGATAGTGCTTTAGTGAATATATCAGCTACCTGTTCCTCTGTTCTACAGTACTTGATCTTGATCACTCCTGGGTCAACCAAATCCCGAACAAAATGATACTGAATATCAATATGCTTGGTCTTCTTATGAAAAATTGGATCCGTGGTCATCTGAATAGCAAATTGATTATCACACATCAACTGAGTGGGTTGCTTTGTTGTTCATGTAGATCTTCTAGAATTCTTATTAACCAAACTACTTCACATGTTGTTGTTGTTGCTTTATACTCTGCTTCTACTATGGAGAAAGAAACTGTAGGTTTCTTGTTAGTACTCCAAGAAACTACCGCTGAACCCTCACTGAATTAATACCCTAAAGTTGATTTCTTATCATCCATGCATCCAGCCCAATCTAAAGCTGTATAATCAATCAACCTAAAATCTTATGTAGACCTATATACCAAACCATAACCAACTGTTCCCCACAAATATCTTAAAATCCTCTTTGTTGCTTTCCAATGCAATTCTTTGGGTTCTGCCATAAATCTTTGGGTATTGCCCTTGGTGTTTGCTTTAGACCATCTAGGGCCTTCTTCAACTTATAAACATAATCTTTTTTTCCCGACATTTCAAAACCTTCAAGTTGATCCACATAAATTTCTTCATCCACATAACCATTTAGAAAAGTTGATTTAACGCCCATCTGAAAATTTGGCCACTTGTACTATGCAGCTAATGCAAGAATCATCCTCATTGTATCCAACTTTGCCACTGCGATAAATGTCTCAGTATAATCAATTCCTTCTTTTTGGGCATAGCCCTTTGCAACTAAACGAGCCTTATACTTATCAATTGTGCCATCTAACTTATACTTGGTTTTATAAACCAACTTAGTACCAATTACATCTTTTCCCTTTGGTAATTTTACCAAGTCCCATGTATCATTTTTCACCAAGGCATTCATTTCTGCTTCCATATCTTTATTCCATTCTTTCTTTCTTGATGCTTCAGCATAATCATGTGGTTCATCCATTTTCATTACATGGCCCATAAGTGCATAATTCACTAGAGAAATTTGAGATCTAGTAACCCTTCTTTCAAAATTTCTATCTAACATACTGCTTTCTGAATGACCTCTTTCAAGCCACTTAAGCTTCTTCTTAACTTCATCTTCTTTTACTAACTTGGAATTTGATTCATCACCAATATTCACTGCATTTTTCTTCAATTCAAACTATACCTATTCTGGATGATAGATTCCCTTTTCATCAAAAACAACATCTCAACTTATTATCACCTTCTTTGCTTCAGGATCAAACAAACTATAACTTCTTGTTTCAGTGCTATATCCAATATACACTTCACACTTCTATCATCCAATTTCCTCCTCTTTTCCTTAGGAACATGTGCATATCTAGCACAACCAAAAACTTTCATATGTGCAACACTTGGTTTGTATCTTGACCATGCTTCTTCTAGAGTCAAATTCAACACTGCCTTTGTAGTACATCGTTTAAGAGTGTATACTGTTGTGTGTACTGCTTCAGCCCAAAACTCATTTCCAAGTGACTTAGTTTTTAACATGCTTCTATCCATTTCAACTATGGTCCTATTCTTCCTCTCTGCAACACCATTTTGTTGAGGAGAATATGAATTGGTAAACTCTCGCTTTATTCCATTCTTCCTGCAATAATTCAAAAACTCATTTGACTTGTATTCTCCCCCATTATCTGTTCTTAGGGTGAGAATTTTTAAACCACTTTGCTTTTCAACTAAAGCCTTAAACTCAAGAAAACGAGAAAACACTTCAGACTTCTCTTGCAGAAAATACGCCCAGGTCTTCCTAGAATAATCATCAATGAAAGTGAGAAAATAACGTGCCTTTCCAAAAGACACAATCTCCATTGGACCACACAAATCTGAATGCACCAATGCTAGACCTTCTCTAGCCTTCCATGTTTTGTCTGAGAAACTTTCCCTGTGTTGCTTCCCAAAAATACATCCTTCACATACTTTATCATCCAACTTGATATGAGGAAGACCATTCACCATCTTTTTCTTTCTCATCAGCACCAAACTCTGAAAATTCAGATGTCCCATCCTATAATGCCAAAACTTACTATTTGCTTCTTCATTTGTATTCAAACTTTGTGAATTACTTGAATCAAAAGAGAGTTTGAAAATTTTGTCTTCAGTCATTTCACCTCTTGCTACAACCACAATTTTATTCAACTTATCCATGATTAATCATTCTTTATTATCAAACACTAATTTGTAGTTTTTCTCCATCATCTGTCCTACAGAAAGTAGATACTTGTTCAATGTTGGTATCAACAAAGTGTCCTCAATTAACTTCTTTTTTCCATGTAATGCTGGTATTGCAATTGTGCCTTTCCCTTTCACTTGAGAAACACTATCATCACCAAATACAACTTTACCAGAATAATTATCATTAATTTTGGTAAACAACTCCTCTTGAGATGTCATATGAGTCGAACATCCCGAATCAATATACCATGCTTCACTTTCTTCACTATGTGCCATCAAACTTGAGATGAATAACTTCTCATTCCTGGTTTCTTCAACAACTGTATTAGCACCTTTTCGCTCCATATCTCGCATTTTTGCATAATAATCTCTTTCAAGATTAACACTGTGGTCCTCCACCTCTTCCTCCATCTCTTCCTTGTCCTCTTCCACGAGATCCATCTTTGCCTCTTCCTTTAAACTGACTAGGATTCCTGCCTCTACCTCTCAAAGGTGATGCATTTCCTTGTGAACTATGATGATTTTTGTTTTGATTCTGATTATGATATTGACCCCTACTTCTTCCTCTTCCTCTATGCTTTGTAGAAAAGGCATGTTCTACTTGCTCAGATGGTTGATTCTCTTCAACAGTTAACAAGAATCCACTTAATTCATCAATTTCCATGGTATTTAAATCTTTAGAGACCATAATACTAGTAGTGATCATCTGAAACTTAGCAAGAACAGTTCTTAAAATCTTCTCAATTAGCCTTCGTTCTGGAACATCTTCACCTAATGACCTCATCTGAGTAACAAGATCTTGCATTTTTGTGATGTAATCATGAATGGATTCATTAATTTGCATATGGGCATTTTCAAAATTCCTCCTTAATGTTTGCAGTTTAGCTACAGCAACACCTTCATATGTATTCTTTAAGATATCCCATGCTTCTTTAGATGATATTGCACCACTGATTCTTGGAAATATAGATTCTTCAAGAGCGCTTCCTATAAGTGAAAGTGATTCATTATCTTTCTTAATAAGTTCCTTAAGAGATTTCTTTTCATCATCACTTAATGCTTTGAATTCATCAAGAGATGGCATAGTGTATCCATCAGTTACAAGTTCCCATAAATCTTTAGTGATGAATATAGGTTGCATGCGTTTGCTCCAATAAAAGTAGTTCATGCCAACAAGTTTAGGCAATACAATACTGCTTGTCGCCATGAGAAGAGTAAGAGAGATTTAGAGAATTAGAGAGAGAAAGTGCACAATGAACACAATGTGTCCCACTTCAACCCGGGACAAGAGCCAATGTCCCAAAAAATTGGGACTCAACCACCACCACAAAATGATGGATACAGTTACGCACCAATGCTTTGCATAAAAAAAATTGGATTGACGCTTCTCCTTCATTGCGCGCAGATTATTCCTCCATGCAAGGGGAATTCAACACTCCAACTCATTACACATTTCACAAATTCTTTGGTAATGGGCAATAGCTCTGATACCAAATGAAAGAAATCACAGTACAGTAAAAATAAATTACAGAGCATAAAAATATTATCAATAATGCACACATCTCTCACACAACAACTCTAATCACATTTCATTAACATAGATATATATTTATACATGAGGAGAGATGTTGGGAATTTTCATCTCCACAAATCACTCCATAATTATCTCAACAATCATCCACAAATATCTCATCTATAATTCCACTAATTTCTCCATAAATCTCTCACTAAAAACAACAACTTTAATTATTGAATACTTCACAAATGATCCATTATTCCAACATATAGGGATGAGATTGAGAGGGCCATACATGAGCTCCTAGCATTTGGGCATATTTCGCTGAGTTCGAGCCCTTATGTTTCATCAGTTGTTTTGGTGAAGAAGAAGGACGGTATGCTGAGGATGTGTATCAATTACAAGGCCTTGAACAAGAAGAGGATGAAGAACCGCTACCCCATTCCGCAGATTGATGAGTTGATGGATGAGCTGAGGGGAGCCAAGTTCTTCTCCAAGATAGATTTGAGGTCGGGTACCATTAGATACGGGTGAGGGACAAGGATGTCCCTAAGATAGCTTTCAGGTGCCACTATGGGCACTTTGGGTTTTTGGTGATGCCCTTTGGGCTAACCAACGCTCCAACTACCTTCTAATTATGCATGAACCATGTGTTTTGTGGGCAGCTGAGAAAGTTTGTGCTGGTATTCTTAGATGACATATTGATTTACAGTTGAACTTCCGAGGAGCATCTACAACATGTGGAGACAGTGCTTCGCATATTGGAGGAGCAGTAGTTTTATGCGAAGTTGTCCAAGTGCGAGTTTGGGCCGACAAAGATGTTGTACATGGGGCACATCAAAGGCAATGATGGCGTGAGGGTGCATGAGGAGAAGATCAGGGCCATCCGGGATTGGGAAGAGCCCAAGAATGTCACGGAGTTGAGAGGATTTGTGGGCATTTGCACCTATTACTGAAAGTTTTTGAAGGGGCTTTCACAGTTGGCAGCGCCCCTCAATGATTTGAAGGAGGAAGCTTTCACTTGGACCTCTACAGCGCAAGAAGCATTTGATCGCCTCACACAGGTGATGAGTAATTTTTCGGTCCTTGCACTTCCAGATTTTACTAAGCCCTTCATTTTGTAGTGTGATGCATCCGATGAAGGAGTGGGGGTCGCACTGATGCAGGAGGGACATCCCATAGCCTTTGAGAGCCGGAAACTCTCGCCTCACGAAAGACTTTACCCCATATATGACAAGGATATGTTAGCCATCATGCATGAGCTAGCCAAGTTCAGGAAATACTTGATGGGGAACCGATTCAGGGTGAGGATAGACCACAATAGCCTCCAATTTTTTTTAGAACAGAGACAGCTTCAGGAGAGGCAGCAAAAGTGGGTTAGTAAGATTTAGGCTTATGACTTTGACATTGAGTATGTCAAAGGGAAGCATAACGTGGTGGTCGATGCTTTGTCGAGGAGGCCAACGTCCCTCTGACTAATGAGTATCGAGGCAGATTGGAAGGCCCAGCTGCTAGTTGAATACTCGAAGGATCGGTTTGCATGTGAGATTTTGGATGGATAGGTGACGAATGATCAGTATCGGGTCATGGATGAGGTGATTTACTATCGAGTCCCTAATCTATTTTATAGTTACTCCCAGTTGCGAGGGAAGATTTTGCATGCAGCCCGTGATTCTTCATTATCTGGGCACCAAGGGTTCACCAAGACCTACTGGACCATTAGAGAGAGGTTCTCATTGAAAGTCCTCAAGGAGGATGTTTTGAGACACGCCCGGGAGTGCTAGGTTTTCCAGAGGAATAAGGGGAAGTTCACCCATCCGACAGGACTGCTACACTCACTTCCCATCCCTGAAGGGAAGTGGGAGAGTATTTCAATGGATTTCGTCACCGGGTTTCCCATGGTGCAGGGCAAGGACTGTATCTTCGTCGTAATCGACAAATTGACGAAGTACGCACATTTCTTCACCATTTCAGCCCAATACACGGCCTCTCAAGTGGCCGAGTTATTTTTCAGGGACATTTTCAGATTGCATGGTCTCCCCAACACCATAGTCGGTGACCGAGATAGCAGGTTCATGGGTGGATTTTGGCAGGAGCTATTCCGATTAGTGGGCACTGAGCTCACACCGAGCACGAGCTACCATCCGCAAACAGATGGGCAGACTGAGATAGTTAACAAGTGGTTGGAGGGATACTTGTGTAACTATATCACAGGTAGCAGAGGGCTTGGTTACGATGGTTGCACTTGGGGAATACTGCTACAACACAACGTTCCACATGTCTATCGGTATGACTCATTTTTGTGCTTTATATGGTTATGATGCACTAACGTTTGTTGATGTTATGTTTGGAGTTAGCAAGGCCTCCAGGGCCAAACACTGGATCCAAGAGAGCCAAGACATTCTCAGGTCTCTCAAGGACAACTTGTTGACAGCCCAGAATCAGCAGAAGATGAACGCAGATAAAGGTCGCGTGGAGAGACAGTTTGAGGCGGGGAACTTGGTTTACCTTCGCCTCCAACCTTACAGGCAGCCTACGCTGAAGCAGAAAGGGGCGAAAAATCTCAAGCCTCGCTTCTATGGGCCATACAAAGTCATCCGAAGAGTGGGAGAGGTAGCATATGAGTTGGAGTTGCCTCGTGGGAGCTAGATACATAACATTTTCCATGTGTCTTGCCTGAAGAAGGCCTTGGGACAGCAGGTGACAGCAACCACCAAGTTGCCTCCTATAGATGATGAGGAGCACTTGGTGCTCCAGCCAGAGGCCATCTTAGACACTAGGGAGAGGCATTTGAGGAGTCGAGTGCTGAAGGAATACTTGATTCAGTGGAAGAACCTTCCAGATGAGGATGCCACTTGGGAAGGGGAGCAGATAATCCAGCATCCATCACTGCAGTTGCTTGAGGGCAAGCAACTTCTGGGCGGGGAAGACTATAATATTCGTAATTAGAAGTTTCGCTAATTAGAATATTAAATTTTACTACATTTTGCTATCTCTAATGTTAGGCAGAAATAAGGTGGGTCAGGGAGCCACAAATAATATTTGGAAAAGCTAAAGCCAATTTCTATAGTTCCTAAAGGAAAAATTGATGCTTTAGTAGGGTCCCAGTGGCCAGCATCGAATTGGAGGCAGCACCTTAGGTGGCAGCATGAGGAAGGCTCGGAAGAGGCAGCATTGGGAATGGCTCGATGAGGGGACTGCGTAGTCCATGGTGGGCCCAAGAGGAATGTTGAGGCTCACTTTACAAAAGGAAGGAAAGGCAACCTCATTCCTTGTTCATTCACTTACCTTTCTGATTGTCATTTTGACATAGCACGCTTGTTTCGGGTGCCAAGTCTGTAGTGTTGTTTAACACACGAGATTTTCAGGTGAAGATCTCAACATCTGCCTCGGGGGACTTCGAGTGCCTGCTCAGGAGAGGATATTCATCATTTTAAAGGAGCGTTTCACAGCCAGGATTGTAGGGAAAGCATTATCATTCCAGGGACTACGTGGAGGATGCAATGACTGCATAGTGGGGATGCAGTTCAGTAGGAGGGTTTTCTGGGAGGAGAAAAGAGAGTGGATTTGCAGCTGATATTTCGTGGGGAGGTTGAGTGCTTCCTAACAGGGTGTTTGCTCATTATTCAGGGCAGTTTGCAGTGATTTCTTCAGGTGAGGAGTTTCAGCCAACAGCGCAATGGAGTCAAGCCCAACAGGGGAAATTTTCCGAAGTCAAGCATTCCACAATTCCTTCACGGGTTTTTGTGGCTTTCTTGAGTAGAGTCAGGTGTCCAAATCCTGAAAGTTTTTGAACTGCATAGCAGGCCCTAACAGCATTTCAGTTGGAGTAGCAGCAACATTTCTAGTCAGTGACAGCGTAGAGAAAGTGTAGCAGCGCAGAGCAGGAATAACAACATAGAGCCGAAGTAACAACATAGAGCCGGAGTAGCAACGCAGAGCAGGAGTAACAGCACAGAGCCAGAGTAGTAGCAGTATTTCTAGGCAGCGCAATGCAGCACTAAAGCCACGCAGATCCATTTCCAAAGAGACATTCCACCTTGATTTGAGATGTATTTCAGCCTGCCTTGAGCAGGCCCAGGTGCACCCATTCCATCACCATTATTGTACTCATTTCAAGCACTAATAAAATGGCTTAGATCATGTTTTTGGCTCCAGTTTTCAAGTGCTAATGGTGTGATTTTATTTGGTGTAGTTTTTATTCTATTGCTGCTTTATATTACTGTCATTTTCCCATTTGGGATATTACACATTACATCTTAATTATAATTATAGGCAATCACTACAAAATAGAGTAAAATCCCATTGTATTCATAATAGCATTTTAAGATATAATGGGACAAACTATCTAGTAGAATATCCAAGCAATTTACAGACCACATACATGCTTTATACTCAATATTTCATTCTTTTAAATAAGCTTAGGATCATAGAACCAAATCTACTAAACTAGTGTGTTGTTTACGTCTTAATAAGAGAAGATATAATTTACAAATGGAAGCACAACTTACACCTCTACACAAGTCTCATCATTTACTCCCTGCTTAAAGTAAAGTGTCCCCAATTTCTATTGTAGGTGGGTAAATTGCTTCTCAAAACCAATTGGGAAATACACTTAGCTTAGATAGGTAGTTTTCCTTTTCATCAAACCATGTAGGTAGTTGTTTGATTTTGTCTTGAGGTTTTAGTTCAAACCTCAAGTAATGTATCGGATATCCTTAGACAAAGCATGCCAAAAACCTAGAATGGTTGCTTCAACATGGGAAACAAGAATCCCCTCTTCCAAATGTGACAGCTCATAAAATATCAATTGGTTAATGTTTATGAAATCATGGATGTTAAGTTGAGCTAGTAGGCTCAAGCAAAAGGCATTATAGTCCATTACTTGAGTGGTTGTGTAGAGTCTAAAGCAGATTGGTTTGAGCTTCTGATGTTATTTATTCCTAAATTGTTGCTTATATGACTATAGCCACACATGGTCGCCAACTTCAAAATGATGACTAAATACTGGATGGTCATAAAATCTTTTGTATTTGGTTTGTGTCTAAATCAGGCTATCATGCACCTTACCATGAACGTTGGCCAAATTTTACAGAAATGAAGCAGCTTCATCTTGCTTCTTCAGTGCACATGACATGAATGATGCAAGAGGAACAATCACTCGCTCATAAGGAGTTAAAGGTTGGATCATTTAGCACACCTCCAACAAAGAATGTCCTACAGATTCATGTTTTGTTCTATTGTAATTGCTATGAAAAATGTGAAGCACTTATTGAAAGTTACGTTTATGTGATAACAAAGACCATGGACCAAGGTTATGTGGATAATCTCAAAGTAGCCATCAATTGGAAGATGGAATGAAATGAAGATTTACAATTGGCAATCAATCATCTTCCATGATGACCATCAAAAGTGACTGAAATTTGGATTTATAATAAAAATTAATGGTGAGTGGTAGCTCAAAATGGCACCCAAACATGCCAAAAAGTAATTGTAGGGGCATCAATATACTTGTTGCAGGGTATGAAGACAACCATTTTTCAGAATCAAAAAATAATGACAAATATGCAATCATATGATTTCTCTAAGCTACGGACAAATTTCTAATAAAGACCATGGAAATAGAATTCCATGTCTTAAAGGAACTAACAAGTATTAATATAATCCATGATTCTAATTAAAAGGCTTGGATTGACTACACAAAGAGCACCTCTAAACGAAGTCCTCCACATGGTTCCTTGTTGACCAATACAAGTAAGGTGCTACCGTGCTACAATGTCTTATGAACATAAAAGCAACCCTCATAAGAAGAGTGAGCCTGCTTGAGAAAAAGTTTCCAAGCCAAAACGAATAGAGCATGGCACTAATGCACCTTATACAATAACCCATTTCCAAAAAATAGACAAGAAAGGAACTATATTGGCAAGTATGGGTTGTCAACAGGCCTCAAGAATCAAACCAAAGAGAGGATATCTTGGATAAACATCCTTCCATTCATCATATGCAGGGCACCAAACATCAATAATATTACAGAATTTTCACTACAGATCATCTGAGAAAGTCAACCACTTCGTTGGTGATTCCCTTCCTGTACTCTATCATCAAATGGAATTGTTGGAGATAGGGTGCCAACTTCATGTAACATGTTCTTGGATCTCAGATTGAGAATTCAAAAATTGGAGCGGTTGGTTATCAGTATGTAAAACAATATCCCTACCAATACAGAGTTATGCTCTTGTCTGAGAGCTTGGATCAAGGGTAGATTTCTTTGTTCTATGTACTATAATTGAGTTTGGCCTACAATAGAGATTCTAAATGGTATAGGATTCAAGATTTGACTTGGTTGGTTATCAGTGTGTAAAAGAAACTCCCAACAAATGCGTAGTTACTTTATTGCTTCAGAACATGGACAAAGGATAGATTTCATTGTCATATGTCTTATAGTTGATCTTGGCCTACAATAAAAATTTTAAATGATATGCCACTACATGGCCTCCTTATTTAGGTTGAAACTTATCACATTTGTAAAGCATCAGTTTTAACTTTCAATCTTAATTGAAGATCAGGGAGAGCGAGCATTAGTATGGAGTAAGAACATTTATATATAGGGGCATAGTCCTACATTTGGACACCTAAGGATCACAGTTCACGTATAAATCTATTCCTTATTATTATGACATGGACATAACCAGCATTACAGTCAAACCAGCTAAGAAAAACAATCAAGAATAACCAAATCTATGCACTAAAAGTTGGATAGCAACAAGAATCAACCCAATCATATTGATATTCTAGTCTAAGCCAAATGTGGAAAGCAAAAGCAAATTGAATGCAATTACAAAGGCTTGCTATCAAATAGCCAATAAAGAGATTTCCATTGGTTTAATATAAGGAAGTACATACAAACCTCTCATCCAATTTCCTTAAGCCAAATGTGGAAAACAAAACCAAATTGAATGTAATTACAAAGGCTTGCTATCAAATACATATGGCTTGCTATCAAATAGCCGATAAAGAGATTTCCATTGGTTTAATATAAGGAAGTAGATACAAACCTCTCATCCAATTTCCTTACAACTTAAGGTGAATCAGGTGCAAACTATCTATCACCGTAAGTCTCAACGCTTCAGTCTTCAAGCATATATTTTACATTATATCAAATTTTAATCAAGTTGCATGAAACACGATACAACCATTAGCCTTGCATGTTTATCAGAGAAATGAACGCTCAAAAAAGTAGCACACGGGACTTTATCCCAAGCAGTTAAACTAAGCTCAGCAAGCGTCTTTCAATCTGAGGAAAGCCATCTTAAACTCTAGTCCACATGTGAGTGTTTGCATTCTTTTTTGGCACAAGTGAAAAGTGGGGATGGGAGGATGCCTTCCCAAGATAGCAAGAGTGCACCCCCAAACTTTTCAAGGGGACAAGAGAGAGAGATGATTTGCCATAAAAATGTGTAGCTGCTTGTAAGCAATAGTCTTCACTATATAGTATTACGCACAACACTTAAACTTGCTAGTTTTAAAAAAGCTCAAGCAATTAAAAAAAGGGGCAAGTGGCATTACATTATTAGTGCCCAGACATGAGCAAAATGCATTTTAGCTTTAGGAAACCTAATTGTAACTATTTTCAATTTGCCGTAAGGTCCATGAAGGGTCTATGAGATGAGTGTTGAAATTTTGAGGTACAATCGGGTGTGCTCTAGCCCTGAAATTTTGTGGAAGGGCTAAGACACACGAGATCTCCAAAACCCAGAAAGCATTTGGAGAAATTTCATCTGGTGTATGAGATATTCAAATAATTAATTTTTTTAATGAGGACCCTAAGTCTAACTTAGGAAATTAGAAAAATTAAAGTGAATTAATTAAACACATGTGATGAAATGTTTTAAGTGACACGAATCAAGCAGTTTTTTAATCTGAGTCATCGATTAGAAAATAGATCACGGTCGTTGGTTTTCCAACGAGAAAAGTATAAAGCAAAGGCTTGGGGTCAGTTGGAGAACACACACACATTAGCAGAGCACTGAAGCTAAGTAAAATTTCTGGGATGAGGTTTTGCTGAGAAATTCGAAACGAGTTGCAGTGTGGTGAGGGGCAGAGATTGGCGAGGGATGAGTTGATCCAAGGCCAAGAATACAGCAAGACGAAGGGGCAGTGAGTACCAGTCAGCGCAGAGCTAGCCAGGAGGACGCAGTTCAGCGAGCTCCACGCAGAGACTGCACAGATGCTACGTAAGCCCATCCAGGGTGACGCAGACCCAACCAGCGCAGTGCAGCACCAACTAGGGTGACGCAGTCCCAGCCGGAGCAACGCAGAGGCAGTGCATCACCAGTCAAGGTGATGCAGTGGGGACGCTGGCCAGTGAGGGCTCACACAGAGGCTGCAAAGGCAGCACTGAGGGTTCCAGTAAGCTAGAAGGGGCTCGTGATTGGTAAATCCCGTTTGAGAGTGTGATACAGACATATCTTCTGTCTCCGAGAGAAAGGTACTTATTGTCGTGTAATTTCTCTGTAGGGCCAACCATGTTTGGTGCCCAGATTGTTGTATTCAGATTCAACATATTAATATAAACCCTCTACAGTTGTTGCGCCAGTTCTCCCACATTGGGTTTTTCCGGGGACATTTATCTGAAAAATCGTGTAATCATGTCACATGTGTGCATTGTTCAATAAATGATCTGTGGATGTGTAGGCTGCAGCCTGCAGTTAGTGTCTACTTTTGTGTTTTTCTGAATATTTCAGTTAAATAACTTGTTAAATGTTGATGAAACAAGTAGGTGAAGTTTCACATGGTATCAAAGCATTGCAAATCAAGCTGATCCACCAGCAGAGTGGTTGAAGAAGATTGTTGTAGAGAAGGCAACTAAAGCAGCAGAGTTCCTGAGAGTGCAGCGCAGCACCAGGATGACGCAGTCCCAACAAAGGCCACGCAGAGCCTGATGCAGAGCTAGCTGAGTGACCCAGAGGCAACGTAGAGCCTTCCAGAGTGATGCAGGGACCAGCCTGCACTGCGCAGAGGCTGCGCTGGGCCAGTCTGCTCACGCAGAGGCCAGCCAAAGGGACGCAGTCTAGTTTTGAGGTTGTTGTGCAGATTTGCTGCAGTTTGGAAGCGGAGCTTCGGATCTTCAGAGGTTGCTGGTGTGGTAGAGGTTATGTTAGTGCATAATCGTGCCTAACAAAGGTGACAAGAGCGGGAGGAGAATATTTGCTCAGCAGATCTGTGCCAAACAGATACGAGATTCGATCAGGAGGGTGATCGTATAGAACTAATTCAGTTGTTTTTGGCTGAGGATTTCCGAGGAGGGAAATCAATTGTCGGAGGGAGCAACTACTATAGAGGGTTTCTAATCGCCAAGAAACCCAGATCTAGTATTTATGTTGAGTGTTGCAGCAGAAAAAGGGAGAGGAGTATCTGTTTTGACATATTTGAGAAGAGATGATGTCTCATGGACTAAGAGATCATGACAGGTTGGACAGCATGTCCAACTTTGTTATTTGGAGGGCCAGGATCCTGACAGTCTTAGATGAGTACGGCATCAAGGACCATAATGAGAGAGTCCTAGTTGTGCCTATCGATGTAGATCCTTTGAAGAAATTCAAGGAGAATCAAGTGTGGGCAAAGCGCTTGATCATGGACAGAGTTAAAGATCATGTCGTGCCACATATTGCCGAGAAGGCCACGGCAAATGAAATGTGGACAGCTTTGGACACGATGTATCAGGGAGGCTCCGTCCAAAGAAAGATGCTTCTGGAGAATCAGATGCGGTTGTTCCAAATGAAGAAGGGTGAGGAGATAGATCATTTCCTCTTCAGACTTTAGACTATCCGGAATCAATTGATTGCCATGGGTACAAATCCCGATGAGGGGATCTTGGTGAAGACTGCCTTGAATGCAGTCACCGAGGAATGGGAAACGTTTTTCCAAAGCATCTTGGGCAGGGCAGCGTGACCATATTGGATGAACATGTGGGCAATCCTCCGTCAGGAGGAGATTAGGAGATTTACCAAGAGGCAAAGAAGCAGCAGCGGGACAGTCAAAGTAAAGAAAGAAGAGGATGAGGATGCAACCCTTGCATCAAAGGGACAAAGGCATCAAGGGAAGAAGAAGGGGGGCCTATCGAAGTTCTGGTGCTTTAATTGTGGCGAACTTGGACACTTCACCAGCCATTGTCCTAAGAAGAAGGACAAGGGATCTTCTAAATCCAAGGCAGCAGTAGCAAAGAGGGACAATGGGAGTGATGATGATGTAGCCATGAGTGCTCATGAGCCACGAAAGTAGGGCGACATTGATCTGTAGAGCAGCTACAGGTGGGGTGGCAGGCTCCTTGAGGTGCCCAACTCTTGGATCACATACGAGCTATAGGAGCCTTAAGACAGTAGTGGGACAAGTGGAGCAGTGGGTGCAGGAGATCACAGTGAAGCAGAGGGCAAAGTTGGGACGTTGTAGAAGGGTGCTGCATAGTGCAGAGGCAGCAGCAGCGTAGAGGGGCTGATGGGACTTCAGCAGCGCAGAGGGGCAATGCTTACGCAGTGCAGTGGCTTCAGGAGGACAGCGCAGTGCAGCAGCCAAGGGAGCTTCAGTGATGAGATGCAGCCCGACTGACTTGTCTGGCATTGATTGGGTAGGGGTCCTTCAGTTGCTTACTTCTTAGCAACTGAGTTGCAGTGCAGCAGTTGGTAGCACGATGCAGCAATTTGAGAGGGACTTGCAGTACGGATGTAGCAGTGACAGCGGTATGTGACATGGGCAACAGTACAGAAAGCATCAGCGCAGTGGATGGAGGGCAACAGGCCAAGCATCAAAAGCGCAGAGACCGATGTCGAGATCTGGCAATACTTGGTGTGGATGTATTGTTAGAGCACACTTCGTGCTAAGCATAGTATTAAAAACCGGTCGGGTCAAACTGGAAATTGATCAAACCATCCGGTCAAACCCCTAGCGAGTCAAAACTAGTCAAAAAACCCGGTTTAAACCCTTCTCTCGCTCAATTTCCTGGTCAAACCGGTGATGACCGGCCAGTTCCATCCTTAACCGGTCGGTCAGCTGCCAAGGCCACAAAGGGACCCACGCACAGAGTTTTGGTCGGTTTAGGGTTGTTTTGGAGGGAAGAGGAGGTTTGTTTCCCTCCAAAAACACCTTCTCCAATCCCTTTATAAGCAGGGGCAACCTCTCATTTGTCTCACACCATCTCATTTGGAGATTTTGAGAGTTTGATTGAGAGCTTGGAGACTGTTGAGTTTTTTTTGGAGTCGTGGAACAACATAGAGTTTGAGCTAAGTAGTAGCCATCATGCCTCCAAAAGCCAAGAATATTCCATGGGCTCATTGTGATATGAATGATGAAAAAATGATCTGCAAATATTGCCAAAAATCTATTGTAGGAGGGGGTGTATTTACAGGTTCAAGCAACACTTGGCTGGGATAGGAGGCCATGTAAAGCCATGTGGAGCACCAAATGAAGTAACAGGGCATATTAAGGTAGAATACCTTCAGAAGTTTGAGACTCAAGTCACTGAACCAATAGAGAAGTTTGTGACTAGAGCAGTTGCAAAGTTTGGTAGTCGAGACTCAACCACTGAGTTTGATCATGATGAGAAGTTTCAAGTGATAGTGTTGATTACTAATTAGTAATATCATATATGTAGATTTGTAGTAGACTGTAGGCCAATGGTCTCAATGCTCATAGCTTGTAGCATTGTTTTTGGACCTTATGGGTCATTTGGAGCCTCATTGCTTATGTATTTTTTCGATGATATGTATTGCACTCGGTGCCATTTTCATATATTCACCTTTACATGGTATACAAATGAGAAAACT
Source organism: Pinus albicaulis (assembly GCA_034641835.2). Lineage (NCBI taxonomy): Eukaryota > Viridiplantae > Streptophyta > Pinopsida > Pinales > Pinaceae > Pinus > Pinus albicaulis. The sequence continues at coordinate 359,440,320 of CM076577.1, forward strand.
TTGCATATTTTGTCTCTATTGGCTTGGAATCATGGTTGCAAATCTTAAAAATAGTTTTTTTTATTAAAAAATAATTATTTAATGTATTTTTTTAAAAACTGGTTCGTTTAGACCTGACCAGTACCGGTTAGATCGGTTCTAATCCGATTACCGGTTCATTAGGTCCACCGGTCCGGTCACCGGATCCGGTTTTTAATACTATGGTGCTAAGAGGGAGTGTTGACATTTTTACGTAGCATCGGGTGTGCTCTAGCCCTTAAATTTTGTGGAAGGGCTAAGACACACGAGATCTCCAAAACCCAAAAAGCGTTTGGAGAAATTTCATCCGGTGTATGAGATATTCAAATAATTAATTTTTTTAATGAGGACCCTAAGTCTAACTTTGGAAATTAGAAAAATTAAAGTAAATTAATTGAACAGATGTGATGAAATGTTCTAAGTAACGCAGATCAAGCAGTCTTTTAATCTGAGCCGTCGATTAGAGATTAGATCACAGTCATTGGTTTTCCAATGAGAAAAGTTTACAAGAAAGGCTTGGGGTCATTTGGAGAACACACACACATTGGCAGAGCACTGAAGCTAAGTCGAATTTCTAGGGCGGGGTTTTGCTAAGAAATTCAAAACGAGTTGTAGTGCAATGAGGGGCAGAGATCGGCGAGGGATGAGTTGATCCAAGGCCAAGAATACAACAATACGGAGGGGCAGTGAGTACCAGTCAGCGCAGATCCAGCCAGGAGGACACAGTTCAGCCAGCTCCATGCAAAGACTGTGCAGAGGTCGTGTAAGCCCAGCAAGGGTGACGTAGACCCAGCCAGTGCACCGTAGGGGCATCGCAGCACTAGCCAGGGTGACGTAGTCCCAGCCGAAGCAGTGCAGAGGCAGCACAGCGCCAGTTAAGGTGACACAGTGGGGACGTTGGCAAGTGAGGGCTGACACAGAGGTTGCAAAGGAAGCGTTGAGGGTTCCAGTGGGCTAGAAGGAGCTCGTGATCTGTAAATATCGTTTGAGGGTATGATAGAGCCATATTCTGTCTCTGTGTGAAAGGTACTTATTGCCGTGTAATTTCTATGTAGGACCAACCATGTCTGGTGCCCAGATTGTTGTATTCAGATTTTGCATAATAATATAAATCCTCTAGAGTCGCTGCATTGGTTTTCCCGCATTGGGTTTTTCCGAGGACATTTGTCCGAAAATTCTTATGTAATCTTGTCACATGTGTGCATTGTTCACTAAATGATATGTAGATGTGTAGGTTGCAGTTAGTGACTACTTTGGTGTTTTTCTGAATATTTTAGTTAAATACCTTGTTAAATGTTAATGAAACAAGTAGGTGAAGTAGATCTAGATACTGCAGTAGGGTTTCTGTTTTGAAACTTTCACAATGTGTACATGTCTATGTAACAGTTTTTCTTCCTCAGATTTCTTGTTTATGGTGATTATGTTAAAAGTCATTCCCTTCTCAACAAGTTCAACCGATTTTTTACAGTTATGTTTCAAAACACTATAAAACACTTTGGGATGCACATGCATGCATTTGATAATGAGAATAGATTCAAATTTCAGATAAAGCAGGCGATTGAATAGGAATTTATTTAACATTTAGTATCCAATCCAAGTCACTACCATCTGATTGTTTTCACGATGCTTGAGATTAGGATGGTGGAAGAACTGGACTTCAATAACTCATGGAGACTCATGTGCAATATGTAAAAGCTAAGATGACCCCAAAAATGAGAAGAACAAGAACAAGAACCACAAGCATTAAACCTTTCAAATGTTGCATTTCTTGGTTTGTTGCCACAAAAACTTTGCTCAGTATAATGATGTTGCTGAAAAGATAATAGTTAAATCAGCATAAACCCAAATCAAAACCCACATTTTCAGCTGGAATTTCCATAGATTTAGATTTAGATTTATATTAAATAATAACATGATTTAAAAAAAAATGGAAGAGGAAAACAATGATATTATCCAATCATGAATGTCCATCATCAAAATTGAAGATACATGCATGGAACATCCCCGAAATCTGCACAAAACATCTTGGGTTTGTCCAACAAGTCCTCAATCCCTATGGATTTCCCTGACTCTCCCTATTACACCTCATATTGTACGAGATTCCACTTTGTGATTTTCATCACATTGATGGAGATTTGTTGTTGGTTCAATGGAGGTGTTTAGCTTGGGGAAGTCTCAAGTCTCCTTGGATGGATGATCATACTCACTACTTGTTAGTCTTCTCACATGTGCCTGCCTTGTTTATCACCCACTGGTTGAACTTTGGATGGTTGTGGAGGATAATACATCATTATGGTGTGGATGGTATAATGTTTATCTTTGATATGGATAATGGTCTAAGCCCCAGAAGGGATTAGATAATGGTGTTAGGAGGTAGATGCTTCATGATGTTGTTGATGTTTCCTAGTGGCTTGGTGTGTTGATGTATGATGTTGGTGTCTCTAGGAGTTGGTAGTCTACATGGTCCTCATGTGTTGGATGTGTTATAGGTAACACACTTGATGATTGGAAGGGTTAATATTTGTTATATTCCCTCCTCTTATGATGTTGCCATGATGAAATGATTCATGTTGCCTTTGTGGATTTTCCCAGGTAATATACCTTAATCATGTAACATTTGTTAGCCATCATATGGAGAGAAATATGTTTGATGATGTTAGTACCCTCATTGATATGTTATTTCCTAGGTTAGAGTTAAAGGGGGGGTACTACATACGATTTAATGGTGGTAACCTTTTTCTTGAGGATGGATGATGACTTTTGATGTAATAATCCCTTGGTGGTAATGCACCTTAGGTTAGGTTGTATGTTTTGTTCTTATCATGTAGAACATCTTTTATTTACATGTTCAACACTTTAATAGAACACACCCTTCATTGGCACACATGTTCATGGTTATTTAATCAGTTGATGACTATTTAAAGGGGCCTATTGTTTTATTTCAACATTAAACTTTGTGCACACATGTCGAGGTCAATTTAACTGTTCAATGATTAAATTAACCTAATTTGTCCAAAATAAGGTTAACAGCTTGGGCACCCTACCTCATTGGTTTTCATTTCATTTAAAGGGATTAGTCGAGTTGGTTGAGGCTTTCTAGCCACCTCACACCCACCTTCTTTCAACACAATTTCAAAGCATGTAACATCTTTATTTGCTTCTTGGATAGGTTGTCGACTTCATGGTGCACTCTCTTGGGTTGGTTAGACATCTTTATGACATGGCATATGGAGGAATATTTTTATTCAAGCATCGGTGAGAGCTAAGCACCTTGAGACACTTCTCCTAAGGTGCACTTCAATAGAGAGTATTTTATTACTTGTTGGGTGGTTAAGATAGTTACATAGTACAACATTCTAGTGTCCACCTCTCCTAAGGGCTCTCTCTTTATTGCATGGTTATTTTAGCGACACTCTTTTCCTTTATTTACATGTTCAACACTTTAATAGAACACACCCTTCATTGGCACACATGTTCATGGTTATTTAATCAGTTGATGACTATTTAAAGGGGCCTATTGTTTTATTTCAACATTAAACTTTGTGCACACATGTCGAGGTCAATTTAACTGTTCAATGATTAAATTAACCTAATTTGTCCAAAATAAGGTTAACAGCTTGGGCACCCTACCTCATTGGTTTTCATTTCCCATTTAAAGGGATTAGTTGGAGTTGGTTGACGCTTTCTAGCAGTACACCCACCTTCTTCAACACAATTTCCAAAGCATGCAATATCTTTTATTTGTTTCTTGGATAGGTTGTCGCACTTCTCTAGGGTGCACTCTCTTGGGTTGGTTAGACATCTTTATGACATGGCATATGGAGGAATATTTTATTCGTTTACTGGTGAGAGCTAAGCACCCTTTGCACATTCTCCTAAGGTGCACTTCAATAGAGAGTATTTTATTACTTGTTGGGTGGTTAAGATAGTTACATAGCACAACATTCTAGTGTCCACCTCTCCTAAGGGCTCTCTCATCTTTATTGCATGGTTATTTTAGCGACACTTCTTTTCCTTTGACCTCCATTGGAGAGCACCCTTACCTCTTTTACTTGGCACATATATTATTTTAATGGAGGTGGTTATGGAGGACTTTTATTTGGAGGCATGTGGCATACCTAGGGGGCACACATGTGGCTTTTTCATGCATTTACTTGGTCCTACTACTATTTTTTAGTAGATCCTTGGAAGATGCACTTTTGGAGACATTTCTTGCTATTCTCAAAGATATATAATTTATGGTGTTTTAGCATGGTGAAAAACCTAATTCACCCTTAGCTCCTTGGATTTGTATCGGTGGTGGTGTTCCACTTGCTAATTTGCGCTATTGACTACTACATTTCTTGTGGAGCACTCTATATACTTGGCATCGTGCACATTCATCCATAGAGTTGGTTGCCTTGGGATACACATATGGTATTGGTTGCATTCATCTTGTTCAGCTCATTATTTTTGGAGGAGGTTTTTATAAAGCATTCTCCTAGGAGGATTATTATATTGTTTATTCTCTCATGCATCCTAGAGGGCACACGTAATGAGTTCTCCTAGGTGAACCTAGGAACACATCCTACTATGTGAAGATTTATTTTATTATATTACAGGAATACTTCCTTGGAAGGCACATCCATGTGGACACTTTGCATTTGACTTAGTTTTCTGCCTATTTTGATGATGTGTCCCCTTCATGAGCATAATTTGGTGCATACCTCTCTCTATTATTAGATGGGGTCAGTTGGATTGTAAAGGCTCATGTCCACGTGTTTGATTGGTTAACCATAGATCGAGGATAGATATAACTACTCCAGTATTATAATATTTGCTTGGCTTGTCACAGAGTTAAAGAGGAGACACACTCTATAAAGAGGAGCTCTCTCCCCATTGTAAAGGTTGTTTCGAATTTTTTGGGATTGAGGAATTTTACTTTCAAATATCGTTTATTGTTGCAAAAACCCCATGTAACTAGTCATGATGGCCTTTGCAATGGAGCATCCACCATTTATATAATATAAAGTGAGGATTTCATCCCTCTTATATTCATTGTTGTTATATTAAGCTTGCATTTAACAAACTAGGTTGTTGTTTGAAATAGTATAAACTTTACCTTCATGGCTTTGTTTTAGAGTGCCATTCCTAGCTCTCCAAAGATGGTTTTATGTGTTAAGTTTTAGCAAGCTAAGGCTAATTTGTGGCATGCATAGTAGCCCTTTATTTGCCTTACATATTCACACAATCACCCTCTTCCATGACTCTTTTATTCCATTTTTCCCAAGATTATGTAGACACAAATCTTGGGGTTTTCCTTCACCTTTCCCTTCTTATACTACTCTTTAATCCATTATATCACTCCCATACATTTTGCTAAAGTTTACTCTTCCTATGTCACCTAAGAACCCCACTCCATAGCCTTACTAATCTTACTTAGGGTGTTGAGATGGCAATTGGAAGACTTTCAAAGTCACACCAAGCTAGTACTTGTTGCTTGGGTGCTAAATCTAGCTGTAACATTTTGGCCCCATTCCCAAGGATTAAGTCCATTTCAAAAATTGTGTAGGTTTTATATATTGGTTTTATCAGCACATGTCTTGAAGATCTCTTCACATATGGCAGCTCCACAAAGGAACAATGCCCTTGCTCCTTGAAGAATTTTTAAGGCATTGTTGATTGTTGAGGTGAGGCTTACATTGGTGGCTCCACATCATTGGTATGAGGTATGATAATCATGTATATTTCAGATTTTTCAGGTTTCAAGTGAAGAAAATCATGACCCCAATTTGCAAGGGATTGGAAGCAAGGTTGTTTGGTCCTTTAGATTTCTCATGCATTCATGGATATCCATAAATTCCATTATGAACTATGAAAGAATCATGCTCCCACGATTCTATGGAAATTGTAATGAGTTTTTTTGTTGAGTTTTGTAGCTATGGTCAGTCTTCATAATGTATCACTTGTACTTGTAATGATAAAAATATAAATTATATTCGTAAAAGAAAATTTTATTTGAAGCATGTTCTTCATGCTTGCAAGAAAAAGGAAATATTTTTTTGTTATATTCAAAACAAGATTTCATAAGGTATGCTCTTCATGACCTTATCAAAGTGGGAAAAACAAAAATTTGAAATTTGTATCTTGCCTCCACAAGTGACCAAGTCAGCCCTCCAAGAGACATGTCAGCCTGTCCATGAGAGACACCCACTCGCGTGATTGGAAGGCTATAAGTAGCCTAATCATATATCTCCAAGAGTGTACTACGGATCAACATACCTCTGTTCCATGCGAAGCAGACAAGGAATATAAGGCCAAAAGTAGGAGGAGAATATTCACTCTATCTGCCCTTGCTCTAGAAATCTAAGCAAGCTGAAATCTGGACGTGTTCTCCGTGGTATATTTTCTGTGGCATAGTGCGAAGTCTGAGGCAGAGTTGCAGGATGAATTTCGGCCCTCTTGTAGACCTGATGCAGACCTTGTTGCAGAGATTCTGTGGACAGAATTGAGGATACTTGTCTTGGATTTTGTGGAGAGCTGGGTTGGCTCTTGGTGGATGGTAATCTTGCTGGTTAGTTGACTTTAATGTATCTTTTGTTTCATTGATTCTCTAAGGAAAAGGTTGGCTGCGTTTTCCCCCATTGTGGGTTTTCCCAGGGTAAAAGTTAAAACCTTCTTGTCTCTTTGTGCATTGTGATCTCCATTGCTCTAGTGTTTCTATGGTTGAATTTTTGAATGTGTAATTACTTAGTGATCCATTGAAAGAGCTAAATAATCATCTATATCATTGGAATTAATTATCAAGCTTCAGAAATAAGTACGTGCATCTATTGTACTGGAAAAATCAACATTTGTTTTCCTCTAGTTGCATCTTTCATGGATTTTATTGAAAAAAAGTTGTCCATGAAGATGTGATTATGAAAAAATTTGCACCTTTTATGATAAAGAATGTAAGAGAATGGTATTGTAATCTCAATCCAAAGAAGATGTCTTCATTTTGTTATCTCGTCATAGTTTTTCAAAAAAATTCAATCAATGTAGAGGATCACATGGAAGGATTAAATGATGTTTTTCCTTCGACTGAAATTTGTAAAGACATAAGAGGGAATGGATTTTTTGGTTGAATATGGTAAGAAAAGCCCTATTGGACAACTTAAGGATAAAAAGGCGTCATGGATGTTTTGGTTAAATACGTTAGAAAAAACATGGTGTACAAAATTTTGTAAATGAATTGCAAGAGGTTATTGAAAAGTGTATTGCAACTCCATACGAAGAAGAGGGCAGCCAAGAGAATGAAGCGAATATTGCAGATTTTGGGCATCTTGGGAAGCCACATAAGATGTTACTTTTCTGCAGAAAATTTTAGTATTTTTCAGCCATATGTGATAATAGAAATCGCAGATTCTTTGGAACATGTGCACATTTTTTAATACAGCTATGTAAATTTATTTCAGCCATGTATGTCTTTCATTCTCACATTTTTTATGCATAAATTTTCAACTGAAAAATATATTTTGGGGGCTGATTTTTGTTTCAAGTAGCATGCTTTTTAGATTGTCATATTTTGCAGAAATTTTCAACCTTCTATTATGACCAAAAATGCTAAAACTTTTCAATCTTTGGAGCATATTAGTCATGATAAAAGTACTGGAAATTTTCAGCCATCATCTTATTCAAACTTCTGTGAAAACATGTATGATTTTTCAGCTAGAAATCATGTTTTAAGTGCTGGAAATTGTTTGGATGGAAAGATACCGAGTGCATATTTTATCACAATCAGTTCCAACCATCCAATTGTGTGCATAATTATATTTCCAGATCTGAAATTCATTTTCTACCTCTTCCATATGCTTGGTTGAAGACATTCATTGTTGGAGCAGCCTACATCCTCTTTGCTTAAGGTTGTTCTTGATGTTTGTCATGCAAATCAGCTTTTGGAGAGGCACATATTTCATGATTTCTAGGTTGATGATGGGCTACCATGTACATAATCCAATCCCTATTTCAATGCTCTTCAACATTGAATTGACTTATAATGTACTGAAACATGTTATTGTGTGTTCATATTTTTGTATGGGCTACCATCTTTGTAACGTAACTTATTTTACAGCCATGTTGTAAATAACACTTTTGCATATATTCATGTAATCATTGATGTCACCTTGTTTCGGATAATTGCCAAGCATAAAGGTTGGATCCATGACATCAAGATGATACTTGGATGGTTGCATTGGTTATTTGATTTCATTTAGCCTCTTGTTTCATCTTTAGGTTAAGAGTAGTGTAAGATGAATAAGATCAACAAATGTGAGCAATAGCTTACTTTCATGCATTTTTTTGGCATTGTTGCGGTTGATGTGTGTAGCACCGGACAGGAACTTCCGCACAGGTCTAAGTGTAAACGTGTGGAGGTTGTCCAAAGTCTTTACTTTAGTAATTCACTTTAATTAAAAGAATTATTAAAGTAAAGTATTTTTTATAAAAGTGAGTCTAATCTAATAAAAGATGAAGGTTTTTACACTAGTGAATTAGATGAATACTAACCATTGATCAAGTGAGGTGAGGTCTAATCTCAACCAAAAATTACTTTGGAGCTTAGGGTTAGTTGATTTGGACATAAGTCAAGATAATAAAAGCAAGGCTAGGTGAAGGAAAAAGACACAGAACTTTTTGGACAAGGAAGTGATAAAGGATCTTTGCTCTAGTGTTTAGGAGAGAGTGATAAAGGACTTTCACTCACAGGAATTCAATCCAAAGGAGGAGAGTGCAAGTAAGAAATAGATAAAGGAGAAGACCCAACCACCAGAAATTGAAGGATAAATTTCTGGGCAGCCTCATAGCTGATAGAGGGCAGTTTGCAGCGCTGTACAAGCATTATTTTGGTACAGTCGTGCCGTACAGCAGGATAGTCGTGTCATAAGCAGGGCTCCAGGCCATACAATAGCTGCAAGCAACCAGAAAGAGGTTGTGGGCCATACAGCAGCAGCAGGAAACAGCAAACAAGGCGCCGGCAGGTCATATGGGCAGCTCCAGCAGGGTTTTCTTCAGTAAGAAATTCACCAGGTTTTGTTGTAATTTGTATTTTTCTCAGTGGGCCATTTTCCCAGGTAAGTAGCCCTTCTATGCTTCGATAATTACTTTAATGAGAATCAGATTTGAAGGGCAGAAAATGATTGTGTTTGTGTGGAAATTGATCTATTTGCTTCCACTGAAATTTTATTTTTACCAGTTGAAAAATCCCAATAGTGCATTTGAATTAATTTTCAGCAAATATATTAATAGGAAATAATTTGCCAATTTACTGGGGTAAGGAAATTTAATAATTGTAACCAAAATTTGAACTCTTGGTGATGTGTGTGTGCGCGTGCACGTGTGTGTGGATGTTGAAAAGTATCCATCCCACAACATTCAACTAGAGATTTATGGGGTTCTCATGCACTCTCAATAAGTGTGTATGTTGCTAAGTTGGAGCCTATTGTTACACCTCATATTGTATGAGGTCTTACCTTGTGATTTTCATCACATTAATGGATATTTGTTGTCAGTTCTTGTTACAGAAAAATCTAGCATCTTAGTGCAAAGGCTGACTAGGCAACCTAGAATAAGTGCAACAATGGGAATGTCACCATTGTCACCTCAGCAACAACTCCCCTCCTTTTAATTATGGACACACTCCAGCACAAGAGAGGTTTCCCTAGTAGATCTTAGGGATCAAATAACCCAATTAACTCAAGCTAACTTCCCCTTAAGGGTTCTACAATGATTCCACCAAGGATGAGGATATAAGAGATTAGGGTTTAAGGAGGCTTTAAAGTTCTGATGGCTCAATCTCGAGGTTTAGGTCAACAAATAGAGGCTCAAATTCGTTCCCAAACACACATTCAAGAAATCACACTTGGATGTCAACAAACAGCTCTTTAGATCAGAATTTGCAGCAATATAATAGTTTATAACAGCAGCAAATGTACCTAATGGTCATTGAACTACCTTCATTTGGTGAGAAATCTAATCAAGTGGATTACTAACCAATGAGTGGACGAGAGGCATCCAAGAAGCTGTGGTCTAAGGATCATAAGAGGCAGCTGGCAGGAAATATACATATTAGAAGAGTTTTCTCCTAGGATTACCCCAGTATATACATGGGTAGCAGTTCCTTTGAGGTCTCTAACTAGGGGGAGTCTCACTTCTCCCTTTTTATTTTGTCAGTTAACCCACAAGGGAATTTGAACTAGTGACCTTTTCGCAAGGAATGCCTTAACAATACACCCATTCACCATCAATTCAAGTCTTGTGGGCAGTCTCACTTCCCCTTGGTTGGTTAATCCTGGTCGCCAATTGGCGGTCTTCTCACATTTCATCACCTTGCTGATCTTCCATTGGTTGCACTTTTGGATGCTTGTGCAGCATACTATCTCATTATGGTGTGGATTGGTATATATGCTTATCTTCGTTATGAATAATGGACTAGGCCCCACAAGGGGTTACATGATGGTGTTAGGAGCAAGATGTTTTATGATGTTGTTGATGTTTCTTAGCGACATGATATGTTGATGCATGATGTTGGTGTCACTAGAAAGAGGTGTTCTACACGATCATCACGCGTTGAATGTGTGATCGTGAACATGCTTGATAATTGGATGGTTTAGAATTTTGTTATGTTCCCTTCTCTTATGATGTTGCTATGGTGGAATGATTCATGTTGTCTTTATCGGATTTTCCTAGGCAATATAACTTAATGATGTAACATATGCAAGACATCCCCTAGGGGGGAATATCTTTGATGATGTTAGTACCCTCACTGATATGTTATTTCCTAAGTTAGAGTTAGAGAAGGGGTGAAAGGAGGGGGGGGGGGGTGGTTACTATATATGATTTGATGGTAATCTAACCTTTTTGCCAAGGTTGGATGAATACTTTTGAAGTAATTATCCCTTGGTGGCCATGAACCTTAGGTTGGGCTTTATGTTTTGATGTTATCATGGTGAGGTTTCACTAGGGAGAACATATTTTATTCACAATGCACAACACTTTATTAGCATGAACCCTTCACTGGCACACATGTTCATGGTAATTTAATCAATTGGTGACTATTTGGAACGGGGGACTATGGTTTTATTTCAGTAATAACCTTTGTGCACACATGTTGAGGTTGATTTAACAATTCAATGGTTAAATCAATCTTATTTATCTAGATTAAGGCTAATAGCATAAGTGCCCTACTTCATTGGCTTCCATTTCACACTCGAAGGGGTTAGTTGGAGTTGACTAATGCTTTATAGTAGTGCACCCCGCTTCTTCAACACAATTTCCAAGGAATGCAATATTTTTTTTGTTTCTTGGAGAGGTTGGCACACTTCTTGAGGGTGCACTCTCTTGGGTTGGTTAGACATTCTAATGACATGGCATATGGAGGAATATTCTATTCGTTTACTAGTGAGATCTAACCAACCTTGGCACATTCTCCTAGGGCGCACTTCATTAGGGAGTATTTTGTTATTTGTTGGGTGGTTAAGGTAGTTACATAACACATTTCTATATTGCACCTCTCCTAGGTACTCTCTCATCTTTATTGCATGGTTATTTCAGCTACACTTGTCCTTTGACCTTCATTGGAGAGCATCCTCACCTCTTTGACTTAGAATATATATTATTTTATTACAGTGATTATGAAGGACTTCTATTGGGAGGCATTGTTGAGTCATGAAAATGACCATCTTTTCACATTTTTACATCTTTTCGCAACCTTTCCCTTGACTTTCATCCTTTTCTGCCTTCCCAAAACCTTGTTTTACTCCATTGTTATGCTTAAATGTGGGATTGTGCTCAATATTTTCCAATCCATTTATTTTAGTATTTTAAGTGAGTATATGATTAAATATTAAAAAAATAACATGTTATCACTTACCTTTGAAATTGGGTAAGTTTGGTGATGGTTACAAGTATATTTTGAGATTCCAACAATGCAAATTTTTGCCACTAAGGTTTAAATTCAAATTTCCTCTTCAACCCTTGAAGATTTGATGAGGATTTGGAAGGACTACTCAAGTATCTTGGATTGAGAAGAATAATGGAAGATTTGTTATCAAATATTTTAGAGAGAATTGTGGGAAGATTTTTAGAGATATCACTTGTTAATTATTAGTAAATGGTTGTAGCAACATCATAGATATGTGGATTTGGATTTATTACTTATTTTAGTTTTTATATAAATAAGAGTGCCCACTACACTCCAAAGAGAGGACTCTTGGAGCATATGCCCAACTTATGATGCAATGGAATAAATCTTCTTAATATTTCCTTCAAACTAGATTGACATTCTCTAGTTTTAAATGTAGTATGTTTTGATTTAGTTTATGATGTTATAGAATAGCATGCTCCTTTGTTCTTCGAAGAATTGAGCTCACTCCAAGAGTCCAAATAGAACATGGTGGCATATATTTCATTTTAAATTATCTTATTTATTTTATGCAATCTCATTTCATAGTTAGTTTTTACACTGATGCAAGTGTGGTGTGTTTCCTTTTATCAAAGCTTGCTAACAACAAGGCCAATAATCCATGGAAAATAATGCAAGGAGATAATCAAGTGATAGCAAGATCCCTGCTCAACAACATGATAGATTCCAAGTACATTCACATTTCCAGGATTGATTAAGCTTGCTTTTGCTTGCAACTAGTTTGGCGAGTTGTGAAGCAGTGTGGCTTCGAAAGTTGCTCACAGGATTATTTGATTAGGTGTTGGAGACGATTGTGATGACAAGTCGAAGCACATTGAGATCAAGTACCACTACATTTGAGATATGTTACAGAAGGGAGCAGTGAGACTCCAATACATTTCTACGGACAAGAAAGTTGTTGACATTCTCACAAAGCCTCTATCCCAAATGAACTTTGTCTACTTCAGGGAGACGCTTGGAGTGGTTGAGATTCGAGAATGCTTCCCTTGGGTAGAGGGAGTGTTGATGTTGTAGCATCAAGGGCAAACAATCTCCCTAGGTCAAGGGAATTTACCAAGTGCCATGTAATGTGGCTAGGTGTAATATTCCAAATTAGCAGTTAAGCTAATTGGAATATTAATTTTGATTAATTTTTTCCTTTCCTAATGTTGAACAGGAATAAAGTGGGTAGGGGACCCAGAAATGACATTTTGCCAAAATAAAGGCACTTTCTAAAGTTCCTAATGGAAAACTTGCAGCTCTGGTGGTGGGGTCGAGTTGTCCCTAAGTGGCAGCGTGAAGGGGGCATGAAGAAGGCAGTGCAAGAATGGTTGGAGAGAGAAAGCGTGTGAGTGGCTCAAGGAGAGGCAGCGCAGGCCAAGGTGGGGCTGAAGGAGTACGTTGAGCCTCAATTGACAAAAGGAAGGAGAAAGCTCTCATTCCTCATTCATTCAACTATTTCCTTCTTGTTATTTTGACAGAACACGCTTCAGCCAGAGAGCCAAGTCTGCAGTGTTGTTTGGCACACGAGATCTTCAAGCAGAGATCTCAACCTTTGCCTCGGAGGACTTCGAGTTCCCGCTCAGGAGAGGAGTTCCACACCTTGCAAGGGTATTTTCCATCAACAACATCAAGAGGAAGCGTAGCCATTTCTGTACTACGCAGTGGAGGACGCAGTGCAGAGAGGAGTTGGTTCTAGTAGCTTGGAGAGTAGGCAATTCACAACAAGAGATTTGGAGGGGAGGCTAGTCACCTCCTAGCAAGTATTATTATAGCATTCCGGAGGCATTTTCCAACACTTCCTTCAGTAGTTCGAATCCCCCAGCAGTTCATTGAGGCAAGCCCAAGAGGGCCAATTTCCGGGGTCGAGCTTTTGGCAAACCATTTTTGGGTTTTTGTGGGTTTGATGAGTAGAATCCAATGTCAAATTTCCAGAATTTTCTGAGCAAGGGAAGCAGCCTATCCAACAGTTTGAAGTCAGCCAGCAGTAGCATTTCTGGGCTAGGCAGCGCAGAGACAGAGTCACGCAGAGCCATTTCTAGAAGGAGATTCAGCTTGTGTTTGAGTTGTTCTTCAGCCTGCCCTGAGCAGGCCCAGGTGCCACCACTATTGTAGTCATTCCAATCAAATTAATAAAATGGCTCAACAGTTGTTTTTGGCTCGAGTTTATGTGTTTAATGGTGTATTTTCTTTGTTATAGCTTTTAGTCTATTGTGCTTAATATTACTGTCTATTCCCAATTTGGGATATTACAGTGGTATCAGAGCTCATAGACTTGGCTCAGCATGTGGAGCACGCAGTCTATGACACTAGAGAGCAGAGAGAATGTGACTTACCGGAGGTAGAGATATAGCAGCAGAGAAAGGAGGCTCGAAATCACTCCAGATCAGGTTGATAGCATTTTGGAGGTTGTAGAGAGAGAAATGGAGCACGCAAATGATGGGAAGAAAGAGGAGAAGGAATTTTCTCACCTTCTTCTAAAGTCAGTTCAAGACCTCTCCAAGAGGATTGAGGAGATGGGCCAAAGGCTTAGCCATGGTAGCAAGGGAAAGGGAGTTCAAGGGGAATTCCAGATTGGAGAATGGTCAGGCACTTCACAGCACTAGTCACGCCTTACACTACTTTGCCAAATGTACCCTACACTCCACCACAATCCACCATTCCCACATTCCTAGCTTCAAGGACAGGAGGACAACAGGAGCTGGAAGAGGCTCATTATAGAGATTTTTTCATAGAGTACCAATCCTATGGGCTAGAATTCGGAAGGGCCATTACATTCAATGAGTTTTGCCAGCTGAAGAACAGCAACAAACCCAAAGGCCAAGCCAGAGGAGGGTACACGCAGGGAAGTGAATTGTAGCGTACCGTAGGTAGGTTTTTCCTTTCGACATTTGATGGGTCCTCGAAGAGTTCAGCTAAAGCATGGGTGGAGAATCTGGATATTTATTTCCAACTCAATCAGATGACTGAGATGGAGGCCATCAAGGTGGCTACACTTCACCTAGAGGGAGAATCCCATGATTGGTGGTTTCATGGGTTGACCACACTAGGTCACGCAAGGGTGACAACGAATGATGACTTCACAAGGAGTGTTGGAGAGATTCGACAGGAAGGATCCCGAAGAGCATTTTGGAGAATTGACCAAACTCAAGCAAACAGGGAGTCTGGAGGCATATGTTCATATATGGGCTAGCAGAACCATTGCGTGGGTTGGTGAGGTCAACCCGACCCACTACGCTCCAAGATGTAGTTGGGAGAGCATGGGATCATCAGGATGCACCACCGAGGGCTAAAGCCCCTATGCCCAACAAACCAGTCTCCGAACAAAAGGGAAGAGATGCGAGAGCTCCAACCTCGAGAGGGAACCAGGGTCGAGAATCACTAGATGATGACACTAGGGGATATTTGAGGAGGAAGAAGCTTTGCTTCACGTGCCAAGAGCCATGGGCACTGGGTCACAGGGGTGCAGGAGGGAAGGCACACTACATCGAGGTCTTCTCAGGCAGCGAGGGAGAAGAGGAGACACTCTTTACGATGGGAGGTGAAGACAGCACAGTATCTCAGGAGAAGGGTCTCCACCTCCACCAGCATCAGGACGATCAGTGTTTGCACCGACCAGAGGGGTCCTTGCATCTTTGCGTGGGATGCCCAAATACTTGACCCTGAGGAACAGGGGAACAGTTCAGGACAGCGTGTTTCAGTGCTTGTGGACAGTGGAGCCACGCACAACTTCATAGATGCCCAGACGGTGCAGAGAAGGGGCATCCAGAAAGAGGGATTTGAGGGACTTTATGTGCTAGTACCGGGAGCTGGGACCGTGTAGTGCATGCGTTATGTTCCAACCTTGACAATGACCATGGGGACCTACTCAGTGACAAATCATTTCTTTGTGGATGACATTCCAGACACCAACATAGTGTTGGGGTCCAAAGGCTTTACACCATTGGTAGGGTCACTACAAATTGGCAGAAGCTGGAAATGGAGTTCCTGGACAAGGACGGGAAACAGGTGATGCTTAGGGGCATGCACTCGTACCCACCTCAGATAGTCTTTGTGCATAGGATAGAGGCAGATTTCAGACAGGAAGATATAGAATGGGCAGTTGAGTTGAGAATTTCGGAGGCAGATGGTACAGCTAAACCCACTCATCCTGATATACAGGCCATCCTCGACCAATACTCCATGGTTTTCAGGGACATTCCACCAAGGCAGCCACCTAACCAAGGATTTGAGCACACCATTGAGCTAGATGGAGTATAAAAACTTAGTTTAACTGGAAATGTATATATTACTATTGATAAAAGATGAGATGGTTACAATTGGGAGAGGCCAAGGCTTCAAATACAGCCTTATGGCATCCCTTGGTGAAGGGGCATGATCTTTGATCATGCCCTTTTACTTAAATAAACCTAAGACAACCTAGGACAATTACACTAAATAATAATTAATAAATTATACATAACATTGCCCCTCTCTTAAAAGATGCTTTGTCCTCAAAGCATACACAATGCCGGATGTTGTTGACGAAATGCTTTAGTTTCCCAAGAGGCTTCTTCTTCGGGCAAATCCTTCCACTTGATCAAGTAGTCCATGAGAACACGAGATCGTAGCTTCTTTTCTCGGGTAGATAGGATACCTTCGGGCTCCAAAAGGAGCCTTCCTTCATCATCTAAAAATGGAAGTGTCGTTTGGGCTGACTGATGGTCACCAAGTGCTTTTTTCAAGCAGGACACATGGAAGACGTTGTGAACACGACTTGTATCGGGAAGGCTCAAAGCATAAGCGACTTGACTGATCTTTTTGTTGATTTGATACGGTCCATAGAACTTTGGGGCTAATTTATGTTTCCCTTTTTGTTTCAGGGACAATTGCTTGTAAGGTTGGAGCTTGACAAACACCCAGTCTCCAACTTCAAATGATCGCTCAGTTCTATTGCAGTCAGCTTGTTGCTTCATAAGATTTCGTGAAATATTCAGATTTTCTTTTAGGACTTGGACGATCTTTTGGTTTTCTTCTCGCTGGTTTTTAACTACTGGTAGGTTTGACTGCACTGAAGCGAGATCTTTCCATTTCGGGGGCTCGTATCCATACAATGCTTGGAATGGAGTCATTTTTGTTGATGTATGGTAAGTAAAATTATACCACCATTCAGCGAGATGCAACCATTGAACCCACTTATTTTGTTTTTCTGTAGCACAACGACGTAGGTAAGCTTCCAAACATCTATTGACAACCTCTGTTTGTCCATCTGTTTGTGGGCGGTAAGCTGAGCTCATGCTTAGGTAGGTTCCTATATGTTTGAACAATTCTTTCCAAAAATTTCCCTTAGATTTTGCATCTCTGTCGCTCACAATGACTTTCGGGAATCCGTGTAGTTTATAAATATGTTTGCAGAATATCTCAACAATTTGCTTTGCAGAGTCCGTTTTCTTTATAACAATAAAGTGAGCATATTTAATGAGTCTATCGACTACTACGAAGATCTTATCCTTTCCATCAGATATAGGTAACCCTTCAATAAAATCCATTGATATTTCTTCCCATTTCTGATTCGGAATATTTAAGGGATGAAGTAACCTAGGTATCATAATATTTTCACTTTTATTTCTTTGATATTTGTCACATTCTGCTACATATTTTTGAATATCGTGAACCATACCCTTCCATAAAAATGATTGACGTGCATTGTAGTAGGTTTTAAAATATCCTACATGCCCGGATGACATGGAATCATGTGATTCCTTGAGTATTTTTGATATAAACTTAGAATTGGGGTGTAGATAAATTCTTCCTTTGTACCATAAAATATTGTTCTTCCATTCAAATTTTGAGTTTCCTGGGAGATTATTGATTATAGCCGACATTTCTGGATCTTTGGCGTACTCACTTTGAATCTCATTAAGCCATTCAGGAACAACAACCGAGACTGCAAGTAGTGTAGGTTCTTCGTCCTTCCTAGACAGGGTATCTGCTACGACATTGTCTTTCCCCTTGTGTAATATCACCATGTCGAAGGCAACAATTTTTTCAATCCACTTTTGTTGTTCTTCAGAGAGTGTTTTTTGTTGCAGGAGATATTGAAGACTGTTATGATCTGTTCGGATGGAAAATTTACTCACTAACAGGTATCGTCTCCATTTGGCCAATGCGAGCATAATTGCGAGCATTTCCTTGTTGTATGTGGATTTGAGACGTTCTCTCTTATTGAGCTTCCTGCTTTCAAAAGCGATAGGGTGCCCTTCTTGCATTAGTACTGCACCTATACCGAATCCCGAGGCATCACATTCGATGATAAATGGTTTAGAGAAATTGAGAGTTGCCAATACCGGTGCATTAGACATTACTTCCTTCAATTCTTCTAAACACTTTTTTGCTTCTTCATTCCATTGAAACGAATTTTTCTCTAAAACATTTGTAAGAGGTGCAGTTATGTGTGCATAGTCTTTGATAAATCTTCGATAGTATCCCGTTAATCCTAAGAATCCTCTTAGCTTGGATATATTCACTGGTTTATTCCATTCCTTTATAGCCTTGATTTTAGAAGGGTCCACTTTTACCCCTTCATGGGATATTATGTGTCCCAGATATTCGACTTCTTCTTTTCCAAAGGTGCATTTGGATTTCTTGGCATAAAACTGATGATCTTCCAATAACGTAAGAACTTTATCCAAGTGCTGCAAGTGCTCTTTCCAAGTTTTACTATAAATTAAAATATCATCAAAAAATACCAGTACAAATTTCCTAAGATATGGACGAAATAATTCGTTCATAGTAGCTTGGAACGTAGCTAGTGCATTTGTTAACCCAAACGGCATTACTTTAAACTCGTAGTGACCTTTGTGTGTTTGGAACACAGTTTTTGGTATATCTTCCAACCTGATTCTGATCTAGTAATAGCCTGACCTTAAGTCTAACTTAGAGAAGTATTTTGCGCTATGTAGCTCATTTAGCATTTCATCAATAAAGGGAATTGGAAACTTATTTTTAATTGTTATCTTATTTAATCCTCTATAGTCAATGCATAGCCGGAATGATCCATTCTTCTTTCTTACCAATATAACTGGGGCAACATATGGACTCTTGCTTTTTGAGATGACCCCACATTTTAAAAGGTCTTGGATTATCTTCTCAATTTCAGTCTTTTGCTGATGCAGGTAGCGATAAGGTTTGATGTTGACAGGGTCTGATCCTGCTTTGACTTCTATTGTATGTTCGATTTCCCTGTTAGGAGGCATTTTCATTGGCAAGTCTTGGAATACTTTTTCGTGTTTCCGAATTAGTCCTTGTACTTCTGGTGACCCTTCGCTAATCATCTTTGTAGATAGTATCTCTAACTGATGACATTGTACTATATAGGCTGGCGCTCCTTTTCGAATCATCTTCATCATTTGGGATGACGATACGATTTGATTTTGTGGTGCTTGGAATCCATATAACTTGTGCTTCTGCCCTTCCCACTTAAAGCTTATAAACTGCTTTTGATAATTGGCAGAATAAGTACCTACGGTTTGTAGCCATTGAATTCCTAAGATCACATCTACTCCTCCTAGTGGTACGATATAGAATGGAGATTCTAAACTAAAGTCTTTAATCTATAATTTGACTTTATGGCATTTCCCTACCTGCTCAATCTTCTTACCATCAGCCACCATTACCTTCATATTAGGCATGGGAAAAGTAAAGATGTTGATTCTTTTGGCCATGGTTGAATCTAGAAAATTGTGGGTGTTGCCAATGTCAATGAGAACCATTACGTTGTTTTTCTTAATATGTCCTCTTAATTTTAGTGTCTGAGGTTGTGATATACCTGTCATAGCTGATAATGACACTTGCAGAATGCTTTCGTCATCTACTTCTGGAGAGAACTTTGGGCTGTCTTTCATTCCTTCTACCTCTGAATCATCATTGTTAGAGTCATTAGTTGCTTCACAATTATATAGATTTTTTTCTTTTCCATTAGCACACCTGTGCTTAGGGTCCCACTTTTCGCCACAAGGTTTGCACTTGCCCTCTCTCATCCTTTTTATTTCCATGTTAGATTTATCTCCTTCACGAAGATGTGGTGGGACATATTTTATGTTATCTATATTTGTAGATTGTGGAAACCTTCGTCTCGAATATACTCTTTCTGGTTTTGCCCAATATAACTTTTCAAATTTCTTTTCAACAACTTTTGCTTTTTGTCTTGCTAGTTCTACTGATGTAATGTCGTGAAGCTCGAGCTCTACTTTTATATGGGTTTTAAGTCCTGAAATGAAAAACTGGACTAAACGAGATTCTGACAATCCAGGTACCCATGTCACTAAGGTCTCCCATTCTCGAGTGTACTCATCCACATCTCCTTTTAGGCGTAATTTGATGAATGTTGAAAAAATATCTTCTTCCTTTATGCCTTGCAATCTTTTAAAGAACGCATCCTTAAAGTTTCTCCAACTAATAGCAAGCGTCGTCTTTTTCCGCCACATATACCAATTATATGCTTCTCCTTCCATTTTCATGGAAGCATGCTTAATTTTTTGTCATCACTGTTAATGTCGTAAATCTCAAAATATTCTTCGGCTTTATTAAGCCATGCAACGCTATTTTTTTCATTACTGTCGAACTTGGGTAGCTCGATTTTTGCTCTACGTTGGTATGCTAACGGTGGAGCGAGAGGGGGGTATTGATTAGCAAATGCATTCCAAAGCTGCTTATTTTGAAAATTTGCATTATTATCTTCTTGATGGTGTGGGGATGATGTTTTGTGAGAGTCGGTTTTTTCATGATGATCTTCTGAATTTCTTGAATCGGCTTGATTATGTTCACTATTCAGGAATATTGGTCCTTGCGTCTGATTTATCTTGTCGCAGATGTCGGTTAGCTTTTGCATTGCTTGGCTATGATTTTCTATCGACTCGCTATGGTTTAACCAAATTTGTCTTTCTATCCGATTTGTCGTATCTTGAAACTTTTTGATGTCGTTGGAATGTCTCGTAACTTTACCCTCGAGATCGACTAATCTTTTGGAGAAGTCATCGGAATTATTATTGATCTTACTCTCAAGATCAGTCAAATTTTTTTGGAATTCGGCCATGGACATTGATGAAGACATTGAGCGTGTATGAGGTGGTGAATATTTATCTGCCAGTTTTTTTTTTTATTAATAATGATAATAATAATTAAATAATAATAATTATTATTATTATTATTTTTATTTTTATTTTCTTTTCTTTTTTTAACTAAGTTTTATATAAAAATTAATTTTAAATTAAAGTATATATAAAAATTGAATTAAATTGCATTAACTATTTATATCATTATCTATATATATATATATATATATAAACGGTCACAGCCACGCCCAAAGACATGACTATTCCAAAAAAAAAAAAAATCTTTAAAAAAAAGGATTTTGTGGTGTTTGCGGCAGAAATGACAGCGTGGAGGGAGGGCATCGGGGGAGATGGTGGCAGGGATGACAGCGGCAGAAGTGACAACGTGGAGGGAGGGTAGCAGGGGAGATGGCGGCGGGGATGACAACGGCAAGAGTGACAGCGGAAGGGTCGACGGCCGATGGTCAATGGCGAATGGCGGCAGGGAAAGGCAGCGGTAGGGTTGACGGCAGATGGTGGCAGCGGCTGTTTTGGACGCGGGAATGTATGGGTAGCAGAAATGATAAGGAGCAGTGGCGGGGAGATAGAGGGGGCAGGAAAGAACAGCAGCAGAGCGAGGGACGACAGATGGAGGGCGGAGCAGAGGGATGGAAAAAGACGGGGAAACAGCAGGGAGAGGGACAGCGATGATGGTGGTGTCGAAGAGGTAAGGTAGTAGCGGGGAAGGAATAGGAAGACGGTGGGTAAAAAAAAACAGCGGACTAAAATTCGATGGGGGTGGAGGGCTGGATGGACAGTGAAAAAAATTCGATGGCGGTGTGGACGGACAGTGAATTTGATCAAACAGATCCTGAAGAGCGATTGCTCCGATACCAATGGAGTATAAAAATTCAGTTTAACTGGAAATGTATATATTATTATTGAAAAAAGATGAGATGGTTATGATTGGGAGAGGCCAAGGCTTTAAATACAGCATTATGGCGTCCCTTGGTGAAGGGGCATGATCTTTGATCATGCTCTTTTACTTAAATAAACCTAAGACAACCTAGGACAATTACACTAAATAATAATTAATAAATTATACATAACACTAGAGCCAGGAATTCAGGCCATGATCTCTACTCCGTAGAGGCACCCCAAGGCCTACCGGGATGAGATGGAGAGGACCATACATGAGCTTTTGGCCTTGGGGCTTATTCGATCAAGTTCGAGCCCCTTTGCTTCATCAATTATTTTGGTGAAGAAGAAGGATGGTACGTTAAGAATATGTATCGATTACAATGCCCTGAACAAGAAGAAAATGAAGAACCACTACCCCATTCAGCGGATAAATGAGTTGATGGATGAGTTGAGGGGGGCCAAGTTCTTTTCCAAAATTGATTTGAGATCAGGGTACCACCAGATTCGAGTGAGGGGCAAGGATGTCCCCAAGGCAGTGTTTCGATGCCATTATGGGCACTTTGAGTTTTTGGTGATGCCTTTGGGCTAACCAACACTCCATCGATATTACAGTCTTGTATGAACCACGTTTTTCGTGGCCAACTGAAGAAGTTCGCGCTAGTCTTCTTCGATGACATCTTGATCTACAGCCGAACATGGGAGGATCACTTGTAACATGTGGAGGCAATGCTGCATATTTTGGAGCATAAGTTTTATGCCAAGCTATCCAAGTGTGAATTTGGACTGACAAAGATGCTATACTTGGGCCACATTATAGGGGAGGACAGTGTACAAGTGCACGAGGAGAAGATCAGGGCCATCAGAGATTGGCCAAAGCCTAGGAATGCCACCGAGTTGAGGGGATTTTGGGCATCTACACCTATTACAGGAAGTTCATGAAGGGCTTCTCTCAGCTAGTTGCGCCCCTCACGAATTTGACCAGGAAAGGAGCATTCACTTAGACCCCCACAGCGCAGGAGGCTTTTGACCGCCTCAAGCAGGTGATGAGTAGTTGCCCAGTACTTGCACTCCCTGATTTCACCAAGCCATTTGTCTTGGAGTGCGATGCATCTAGGGTGGGAGTAGGGGCACTGTTGATGCAGGATGGGCACCCCATTGCTTTCGAGAGTTGGAAGCTCTTGCCTCATGAGAGGCAATACCCCATATATGACAAAGAGATGTTGGCCATCATGCATGCAATAGCCAAGTTCAGGCAGTACTTGGTGGGGAACCAGTTCAAGGTTAAGATAGATCATAACAGCGTCTGGTATTTCCTAGAGCAGAGGCAGTTGCAGGAAAGACAAAGAGAAGTAGGGCAATAAGATTCAGGCCTACAACTTTGACATCGATTGTGTCAAAGGGAAGAATAATGTGGTGGTTGATGCCTTGTCTCGGAGGCCAGCGTCCCTCTCCTTGATGAGTATAGACGCAGACTGAAAGGCGCAGTTACTGGTGGAGTAGTCGAAGGACTAGTTTGCATGCGAGGTGCTCAATGGACTAGTGACAGATGACCGATACCGCGTGATGGATGAGGTCATTTATTATCAGGACCGAATCCTTTTGACAGCCAACTCCTAGTTGCAGGAGAAGATCCTACAGGCAACTCATGAATCCCCACTATCAGGGCACCAGGGGTTCACCAAAACCTACCAAGCCATCAGAGAGAGGTTCTCCTGGAAGGGCCTCAAGGAGGATGTACTTCGACATGTCCAGGAGTGTATAGTTTTTCAAAGGAACAAGGGGGAGTTGACCCATCAGGCAGGACTGTTGCAGTGAGTTCCCATTTCGGAGGGGAAGTGGGAGAGCATATCGATGGATTTTATCATTGGGTTTCCCATGGTGCAGGGTAAGGACTGGATCTTCGTCGCAGTTGACAGACTAACGAAGTTTGCACATTTTTTTTGCAATTTCATCGCACTACACAGCTTCACAGGTGGTCGAGTTGTTCTTCAGAGACATTTTCATTTTGCATGGTCTTCCCAAGACCATAGTGAGTGACCGGGACAACAGGTTTATGGGAGGATTTTGGCAGGAGTTATTATGATTGGTGGGCACAAAGCTCACATCAAGCACGAGCTACCATCCACAGACCGATGGGCAGACAGAGATAGTGAACAAGTGGTTGGAAGGCTACTTATAGAACTACATCACAGGGCATCAGAACGCCTGGCTGTAATGGCTGCACTTGGGGGAGTACTACTACAACACCACTTTCCACATGTCTATTGGTATGTCTCCCTTCTGTGCTTTGTATGGCTATGGTGCACTGACATTTGTTGATGCCATGTTTGGAGCTAGTAAGGCCCCAAGGGCCAAAGAATGGAAATAAGAGAGTCAGGATATCCTCAAGGCTCTCAAGGACAACTTGAGGACAGTGCAGAACCAGCAAAAGGTGTATGAAAACCAGGGTCGCGTCGAGAGGCAGTTCGAGGTAGGGGACTTGGTGTACCTTCGACTTTGGCTATACAAACAGTCTACACTAAAGCAAAAGGGACCGAGAAGCTCAAGCCTCGCTTCTATGGACCTGACAGAGTTATCAGACGAGTTGGGGAGGTATCATATGAGCTGGAGTTGCAACAGGGGAGCAGGATCCATAACATATTCCATGTATCTTGCCTAAAGAAGGCTTTAGGACAGCAGGCATCAGCAGCTACTGAGCTCCCTCCTATAGATGATGAGGGTCATTTGGTGCTTCAGCCAAAGGCCATCCTAGATACCAGAGAAGGCACTTGAGGAGCAGGGTGGTGAAGGAATACTTGATCAGATGGAGGAACCTTCCAGATGAAGATGCCACTTGGGAGGGGGAACAGATTCTTCAACACACATCTTTGCAATTGCTTGAGGACAAGCAACATTTTGGCGGGGAGTATAATATTCCACAGTAGTAGTTAAGCTAATTGGAATATTAATTTTGATTAATTTTTGCCTTTCCTAATGTTGAATAGGAATAAAGTGGGTAGGGGACCCACAAATGACATTTTGTCAAAATAAAGCCACTTTCTAAAGTTCCTAAGGGAAAAATTGCGGCTCTAGTGATGGGGTCGAGTTGTTCCTAGGTGGCAACGTGAAGGGGGCACGATGAAGGCAGTGCAGGAATGGTTGGAGAGAGGCAATGTGTGAGTGGCTCAAGGAGAGGCAGCACAGGACAAGGTGGGGCCCAAGGCATGCGTTGAGTCTCAATTGACGAAAGGAAGGAGAGAGTTGTCATTCCTCATTCATTCAACTATTTCCTTCTTGTCATTTTGACAGATCATGCTTCAGCCAGAGAGCCAAGTCCACAGTGTTGTTTAGCACACGAGATCTTCAAGTAGAGATCTCAACCTCTGCCTCGGGGGAATTCGAGTGCCCGCTCAGGAGAGGAGTTCCACACCTTGTGAGGAGATTTTCCATCAGCAGCATCAGGAGGAATCATAGCCATTTCTAGACTACACAAAGGAGGAGACTATGCAGTGGAGGACGCAGTGCAGAGAGCAGTTGGTTCTGGGAGATTGGAGAGA
The DNA here is from genome assembly GCA_034641835.2 of Pinus albicaulis. NCBI lineage: Eukaryota > Viridiplantae > Streptophyta > Pinopsida > Pinales > Pinaceae > Pinus > Pinus albicaulis. The sequence continues at coordinate 359,465,783 of CM076577.1, forward strand.
AGAGATTCACAGCAAGAGATTTTGAGGGGAGGCTAGTCACCTCCTACCAGGGATTATTGCAGCATTCTGGAGGCATTTTCCAACAGTTCCTTCATGTAGTTTGATTCCCCCAACAATTCATTGAGACAAAGCCCAAGAGGGCCAATTTCCAGGGTCGAGCTTTCATCAAACCATTTACGGGTTTCTGTGGGTTTGATGAGTAAATTCTAGTGTCCAATTCCCAGAATTTTTTGAGCAAGGGAAGCAGCCTATCCAGCAGTTCGAAGTCAGCCAACAGCATCATTTCTGGGCTAGGCGGCGCAGAGACAGAGTCACGAAGAGCCATTTCCAGGTGGAGATTCAGCTTTTGTTTGAGTTGTTCTTCAGCCTACCTTGAGCAGGCCCATGTGCAAACCTGCTAGTACCACTATTGTACTGATTCCAAGCAAATTAATAAAATGGCTCAGCAGTTGTTTTTGCCTCCAGTTTATGTGTTTAATGATGTATTTTCTTTGTCGTAGTTTTTAGTCTATTGTGCTTAATATTACTGTCTATTCCTAATTTGGGATATTACACTAGGAAGAATGGCCCAGAGAGCATCAGGGCCTGGAGTGCTCCCTTGGTCAAAAGGTCCTGACCATATTGCCAAGAGTTACTTGGCTAGTGGTAGAGGGAGTGACCCAAAGCATCGGACAAGTGTTTTACCATTCAAATATTGTGTGACAACATGAGAGAATGGTAAATTGGCCCAGGGTTTCACGATTGGTCATGGAAACTAACTTGGTTCTAAGAGACGACTTAGACAGTTGGTGACCCAAAACTAGTCTTGTGTTTACTCCAATCAAGGGGTACCTAACCATATCGCCAAAGGCATTTGGCTAGTGGGTGACTAGATCCTTTGCAAACATAGTTTTAAAACCAGGTCGAACCGAATCGGAATCGGCCGAGTCGACCGAGCCGAAGGGTAGGCCGGTCCGACTCGGCGATTGAATCGGTCAGGCGGTTAGTTTGTTACCGAGCCGGCCGGTTTTTTGACCGACTCGGCCGGCTCGGCCTGGTCCAACTTAACTCGGCTGAGTTGTTCCAACCGGTCGATGGGCCCAAAAACATGAAAAAAAATGGACTTCAAAATGGAATTTTATCTGCTGTTAGGTTTTTTTTAGGCTTTCTAACTCCTCGCCATCCTATTTAACTAACCCAACCCCTCTCAATACTTCACATCTTTCTCATTCAATTTGCTTGAGCATTTGTGAGGATTTTCTGAAGAGTTGTGGAGTTGGTTTTAGAGCAGCTTTGAGGAGTCTTTTGGGCAAGCTTTGGAGCAGCAGTGAGGAGCTTATTGGGCAAGCTTTGGAGCAGCATTGAGCTAGAGGAGGCTAGAGGCTAGAGGTATTTATTTTTTCTCTTCTAAAATATGTCTTTGTTTGTTTTATTTATTTAGCAAATCTGAAAATGGTAAACATAGTTTTTGGTGAAAGAAATGAACATAGAATGAATAGTTTTTTTTGTTTTCATTTTTAGATTTAAACATTTTCTTTCCAAGTCAAAAACCTAGTCCAAAATGGCCCCTAGAGTGAAAGATGCTACTTGGGCATATGCTGAAATGGTTGGTGATCAAATGTATTGCAAATTTGTAAGAAAAAAATTGAGGGTGGAGGGGGCATTCATAGGCTGAAACTACATTTGGCTGGTCTTAAAGGCCAAATTACTTCATGTGAAGCACAAAACATTAGGGAAATTAGGAAGCAATTGAAAGAACAATTTGAGAAGTTTGAGCAAGAGAAAAATAGGCAAAAACAAATACAGGCTGGAATTGGGAGGAAGAGGAATCTACAACATATGATCGCTGCCAACTCAAGTTTTGAATCTTTTAATTATGAGGGTTCTTCATCTATCCCTTCCACTGATGCATCAAAAAACCCCTTTCGCTATGTTCCTCCCTCTATGGAGTCTATTTCTGAAAAGGGTAAGGGTGCAATGAGAAATAAGGGTACTATCAAACGTTTTTTTGTGCCCTCATCTCCCTCTGATAGTGCAACTGCATATGGTCCTAGTCCTCCAACTATGTAACTCACTTTAGATGCTCATTGGAAAAAAGAATTGAGAGATGTTGCTTGTGATTACATTGCTAGATGGTGGTATGATGCTGATATTCCCTTCAATGCTACTCGTTCACCATATTATGAACCTATTTTTGATGCCATATATGCTGCTAGAAAGGGCTTCAAACCTCCTACTATGCATGAGTTAAGAGGATCTTTTTTGCAAAGAGAGATTTCAAACATTGATGATTATTTGAAAGAGTTCAAAAACTCATGGGCACGTACAAGATGTACCATCATGTCAGATGGATGGACTGATCAGAGGAACCGTACCATCATAAACTTTCTTGTCTTTTGCCCACGGGGAACCATGTTTCTAAAATCAGTTGATGCATCTAATGGGGTGAAAGATGCACAGTTTTTGTTACAGCTTTTGGATGAGGTTGTTTAAGAGGTGGGAGTGGCAAATGTTGTTCAAATCATCACAGACAATGCCTCTAACTATGTTCTTGCTGGTAAATTGTTAGAGGAAAAACACCCAACCATCTTTTGGACCCCATGTGCTGCACATTGCATAGACCTCATGCTTGAGGATATTGGCAAAATAGGCTGGATCAAGAACACTATAGAGCATGCCAAATGCATCACAAAATATATTTACAATCACTCATGGATTCTGAATCTGGTGAGGAGAAACACAAGGGGCAAGGAAATTATTAGGCCTGCCATCACTAGATTTGCAACACATTTTTTGACATTGCAATCTATGCTTGCCCAACATAGAAACTTGCAAAAGTTGTTTTCTAGTGATGAATGGAATGAATGTCAGTGGGCTCGCAAACAAGATGGCAAAGATGTGAAAAGGAAAGTCAATGAAGAAATATTTTGGAAAAAGGCAGTAGAGATTGTGAAACTTGTTGAGCCACTGGTTAAGGTGTTGCGCTTGGTGGATGGGGAAATATTGGCTATGGGCTTCATTTATGAGGCTATGGATCAAGCAAAGGAGCAAATAAGGGCAGCATACAAGGACAGAGTGGCTAAGTATGGGCCCATTTGGAAAATCATTGATCAGAGATGGAACAATCAACTCCATCGCCCGATACATGCAGCTGGGAAAGTCAATGAAGAAATATTTTGGAAAAAGACAGTAAAGATTGTGAAACTTGCTGAGCCACTGGTTAAGGTGTTGCGCTTGGTGGATGGGGAAATATTGGCTATGGGCTTCATTTATGAGGCTATGGATCAAGCAAAGGAGCAAATAAGGGCAGCATACCAGGACAGAGTGGCTAAGTATGGGCCCATTTGGCAAATCATTGATCAGAGATGGAACAATCAACTCCATCGCCCGATACATGCAGCTGGGTATTTTCTGAACCCAAGGTATCATTATAAAGCTCAGGAAACAAGAGCTTTGACTGGGGAGGTTAGAGATGGATTGATTGATTGCATTGATCGCATGATCCCCACATAGAGTGAGTAGTTGAAGATACACAATTAGATCACTATGTTCAGCCAAGCCACTGGTACCTTTGGCAAGAACCTTGCAAGGATTGCAAGGGAATCAGATGAGCCAAGTAAACAAAGAATTTCAATTTTCAAATTTATATTTTATAATTTATTATTTTGTATAATTGTTTATAATTTCAATTTCAAAGTTGGATATAAATTGTTGAGCTAACTGAAACTCATTTTTTGCAGCACAATGGTGGGAGGCATTTGGTAGCCACTGTCCTGAATTGCAGAGGTTTGCAATCTGCATTTTGAGTCAAACTTGCAGTGCTTCTGAGTGTGAGCGCAATTGGTCTATCTTTGAGAGGATTCACACAAAGAAGAGAAACCGTTTGGAGCAAAAACGGTTAAATGATCTAGTGTATGTCCAGTACAACCTCCGACTAAGACGCAACCAATTGCTGAACAAAAGAGCTGATTCAGATCCCATTGTGTTGGAGGATATTGATCCAACATCAGATTGGGTAGTGGAGTCTTGTCCACCAGATTTTGACATAGATGGGGGGATTCCGAGTGACTTCGATTTAGAGATAGAGGCGGCTATGCTCAATGTAGATCCACTAGTAGTAAACCCAGTCCCAAGCCATCCAGTTGCAAGTGCAAGCACTTCCTCTAGTTAGCCACGATGGAGACGCATAACTCGTCTATCTGATTCTCAAGGTGGTAAGGGCAAGGGTATAGTTCTAGTTGAGGATGTTGATTCAGAGGAGGAGGCGGAGCGAGCGTTTTCCCCGTCTGGTTCAGAGTTTGAGGAAGAGGACATTGACTTGTCACAGTCAGATGACTAGCAGTAGTTACTAGTGACTATTCAAGTTTTGTTGTAGAGGCCATTTAGAGCCTCCTTAGTTATGTTTTTTGTTTTGATCTCTATATCATCATCATGTATTGGTCCTTGGACAATGCACTGGGTGCAATTTTGATATAATGGATATATTCATGAGCCTACTTTGATCATATGTTGTCTTTTGTCTACATTGTAATGCTTTGTGTCCGGAAACATGAATAAAAATATTTAAATTTATGTTTTTGTACAAAAAAATTAATATTTAATGTATTTTTTACAAAAACCGAGTCATTGAAACCAAGTCGACCAAGTCATTACCGATTCGGAGTCGGAGTCCGAGCCGACCCTCGGCCTGGTCGGAACCCGATTCCGTTTTTTAAAACACTATTTGGAAAGGATATTTTGGCTAGTGGGTAACTAGATCCTTTGCATAATGTTGATGTTGGATGCTTTCCACATGGTTCTAGAATAGAACATGAAGTGGATGGATATATTAACATAGTAGGCTCATTCAATCTTTTCTTGGGAAGGAGAAAATTTTCAACAAAGTGGACATTTTAGGAACTCAAGGTGAATACCTCCCTAGCTAAGAGGGAGTGTTGATTTTTGAGTAGTTGTAACTTGTAGGGGTATTCCCCAACTACATATGTTGCCACCTTGAAAGAAAAAGAAAATTTAATTTAAATTATAAATTTTGGAGCACATGTAGACCAAAAAATGACAGGTCGGCCCCACAAGTGAAAGGGTGTAACTTTCGGTGAAAAGTCACCCACTTGAACTAATCTAAATACAAGAGTGACTCCTCCACTTTACTCACTCATTTAACTCATATATTATGCTCTAATCGACACATGCGAAGGAGAGACGAGATTTGAAGTTTGACCAACACATGGCATGCGGTGACCAATGTTGACTGAAGATTTTTTAGATTTGTTTAACCGATTTTTCTAGGCCAGTTTGATCACAGAAAAGTTAAGTTGACCAAACCTTTTCTGGGGCAGAGTTGATCGAGTTTCTGGATAGTTGACCAAGCTACTTCTGGGCAGTTTGACCAAATTGACCAGCTGTTGCAAGAAACCGAATTTCGACCTGTTTGACCAAGTTTGACTAGAGCTATAATTTTTGTCTAAGTTGACCAAATTTGACTTAAAAATCAGATTGTACTTTTTTTGAATTGAACAATTTCTCCTATGAAGAGGTTGTTGGGTTTTTCCGAAGGTTGGGTTTTCCCAAGGTAAATTTGTGTCTCTTTTGTGCTTGGTTGTCTCTTTATATTACTATTCATATTTTCTATGTATAATTGCTTAATGATACATGTTACATAAGATAACTAGATTAAGAAATCATTGGAAAGTAATTATCAATTTAGAAGATCAAAATTCTCTTTAGAAAATCAATAGAAAGTAGATCATCTCTCCACAAATGCGCTCTCCAAGATAATCCAAAAATAGCAAGAAGGAAACTTTCCACATGTGTTCCCTCCAAGAATAGTCTCCAAAAATAGAAAAAAAAACATGTACAAGAGCTTGCTAAGTCACACATGTGACCCTCATCATATGTCGCGTGCCTCCCAAAAACAAACCTCAATATACACCCTAAATAAAATAATATATATGCCAAGTCAAATAGGTGACGACACTCTTTAATGAAGGTCAAAAGATTCCAAGTGTAGCTCAAATATCCATGCAATAAATATGAGAGAGTGCTTAGGATAGGTGTGTCCTAGAAAACCATAACTACCTTAACAACCCCCAAAATTATAGATATTTTTCATGTGAAGTACACCCCAAAACAATGTGTCAAACTAGTAAGAACTCAATTAAAAAATACCCATGCGTCCAACCCAAGAGAATGCACCCTAGAGAAGTGCGTTGTAATATCCCAAATTGGTATTAAACAGTAATAAAAGGAAAAATAGACAAGAAACTACGGCAAAAAAAACACACCATTAAACACAGAATATGGAGCCAAAATCAGTCTTGAGCCATTTTATTATTATGTCGGAAAAGAGTACAAGTATGGTGCTGAAAAGATTGCAATTGGGCCTACTCAAAGCAAGCTAAAACAAAACTCAAACCCAAGCTAAATCTCCTACTAGAGTGGCTTGGCGTGCCTCTATCTCTGCGTTGCCCAGCCCATAAATGTTGTTGCTACTCCATTGAATTTGCTGCTAGGGCCTGGAATAATGCTCAGAAAATTCCAGGTTTTTAACCATGGTCTCTGCTCAAGAAACCCACAATAACCCACGAAGGATTTTGCCAAATATTGACCTCAGAATTTCGGCCCATTTTCCCCTAGCTCCTCTAGCTGTCGATTGAGTTAGGATCTCTGTTTGACACCTCCAATCTGCCCATAAAATTCTTCCAAATTAATCTCGGCTTCTCCTCAATAAGCCCAGAAAAAACCCGCGAAGGAATTCCAGAAAGGCTGACCCCTGAAATTCACCCTCTAGGGATGGCAACGCTCTCCTGCTGGGTACGATGGCCTCTATGATGAAAACACTGAAAGAAAGGCCTCCAACTCTCTGAAAAACTCAACTATGGAAGGGTTGATCCCCTCACAATCTCCCGGACTGAAATCTCATGAAATTCTCCTCCCTCATAGATGATCTCCTCTATGACTACGTAATCTCCCTAGAAGACTGCGCTGCCCTGGAAATGATCTGGAAAACCCGACAGAGAAAATATAGATCTGCAACTTACCGGTTGTTCTGAAGCCAAAATATTGGTTGATCCACACCCTCAAACGAAATTTTCAGGACTCAGCCAAAACTAGGCCCCAGAAACCCCAGCGCTGCCCCTGAAGCCTCAGCGTCAGCCTCTGCAACCTCTGCGTCCCTCTACGCTGGCCTGGAAAGGGCTGCATAACCCAAAACTGGGTGGCGTTGCCCCTAAGGGTCTATGCGTAACCTCTGAGGGTTTCCAGCTGCCTAACGCTGCCCTGGGAGTGACTGCGCAGCACCTGCGTAGTTGAAGTTGCCTTTGTGCTACGCAGTTGCTGCCCTCTCTGTTGTTGCTGCTTCTTTGCACTGCCTCTTCGCGCTGATCTCTGCCTCTTGCTGATTCTAGGCACTGGGATCAGACCATCCCCTTTGCCTAAACTCCCCTCTCTACAGTTGAAACACTTCTGGAAATTCTTAGCAAACCACGCCCTAGAATTCCATCTTAGCTTCAGTGCTCTGCCTCTGTGTGTCTTTACAAATGACCTCAATCCTTTCCTTTATACTTTTCACGTTGGGAAACCAATGGTCGTGATCAGATCTTGAATCAATGGCTAAGTTTAAAAGAAAGCTTGATCCGTGTGACTTGGGACGATTTCATCACATGTTTAATTTTAATTAACTTTAATTATTTAATTTTCCTAAGTTTTGACTAAGGAAATACATTAAAATAATTAATTAATTAAATATCTCCCAAACCAGATGAAATTTCCCAAATCCCTTTTAGGGTCTTGTAGATCATGTGCACTCTAGTCCCTCCACAAATTTTGGGAGCTAGAACTCATCCGATGCTACCTCCACTACACAAAATCTCAACATCTTCATCTTGGGCTTAGCCTCCCTATATGGGATCCAAGCCCTCCAGAGCGTCATGATGGCACTTGTAGGGTGTGCGTTGAGAGCCATAGGCCTCCTCCACAATAGAGCATTGATTGCCATGCCATGGGCTTCTTCAGCACGACCTATTACTTGTTCTCTTAGGGTACATTACTTGTTCTTCAGCACTACTGAGTAAACTCTGAAATGAGGGTAGCATTCCCACTCGAAAATCCCTTGTATTGAGCAACACAAGTTGTCTTGGCTAAGCAACTCAAGAGAACTAGAGTTGAATTGTAAAATGATCAAAGATACCAAATGGCGGCCTCCAAGCTCTATTTATAATTGTTGGCCCTCTCTCCCTTGGTGGTCTCCACCTTCCACTATTTCGCACCCCTTCCTCTCTCTCTCTCTTCTCACTAGTACAAATTGCTCCATTGGGTCGAATTTCCTTCTCTTGTGGTACCCACATTCCACTAGAGCTGTAATTTTCTATTTCTCCCAAGTCCCATACACCAAAAATGTCTCCAATGCCAAGAATACAAAATTGTGCTATGCTTAGCGTCTCCCCAATAAACTCCATTAATCTCCTCAAATGAAAAATCAAAATTGGGTATATCACACCCAGGGAAACAGGGAGGGCTTGTATCATTATTCTAGCCCTTATTGATGAAGCATGGACATGTTAAATCTAGTTGGAAAGCCATGAGACCATTCATTGTGCCCCATGTTACTTGGGGGCGCCACAGATGTTTTGCTTGGAAACCAAGGGAGAGCCCTCCTCTTCGATTGGGCACATGGAGGACTTATCTCAGCCTCATTAGGAAGGCTTGTTCAATACTTTTGAGCTATTTGGTGGGATTGTCACCAATTTTATTGTTATTTGGCACATTAGAGTCATTATTAGGGCCTCATTAGGCCAATTAGACCAATCAAATTGATAGGAGGCTCATCATTTGGATTTGGATATCTCTTGTAAACAGAATTTTGACCTGTAATTGATGGACGAAAATGGAGATTTTTTATGCATTTTGATGTTTGGATTTTCGTTTTTCTTATCTTGGAGCTTCTTCTTGCAATTGTGATGGATAGATATACTCGCATCTTCTTGTAAGTACAATTTTGATGCTATTTTCATCGTTGTTGCAATGTCTAATGTATGGAGTATATTTTGATTGTATTATTTCTGCCCTAATGTAATGTGCAATTCCTAAAAGCACTAGATTATTGGATTATTGCATGTGTTATTCATTTGCAGGTGTGAATGAATGTTCTTGTGGGTTGGTTTGATCTTGCAATCTTGAAACTCCATCATCTCTTGCCAAAACGAAGTATAAATTCCTTGTTGTTGGGTCGCTGCCTCACTAAGGCTAACGAAGGCTACTTAGGACTCCATGAAAGAGTGAATTTCCTTCCTCAAATTTGATCTTGACTCCATTTCTCCCAATTGTTCAAGCATTGGTCCTTATCCAAGTTGATCACACCAAATTTCTTATTTCCTCTCTTTCTCCCATTTTTCTGCAATAACCCTAGATCTCTTCAGGCTTATAGTGCAAAATGTATTAGGATGGTCATTTTGAAGAGTAAATTGGCATGCTACTGCATTGGGGCCTTCTCTAGATGCCCTCCAATTTTGAAGCAAATCCAGTGGCTAGATTTGGAGAAACCTCAAGCCCTAGCTCCAACACCAAATTCTTCTCCTAGGCTTCTTTGGTTAGTGACTTTCCCAGTGTCATTTGCTCAAGAAAACTCATTGGAATTTGATCAATTATTCACCCCTATCATCCTTGCTTGACCTAGGTATCTTATTGACCTTGATTTTGCAAACCCTAAGCCTGACTTGGTTTCCCTAGGTCTCTCTTGTGGTCTCAAATCTTTGTATGATCTCTATTTCCCAAAACCCTAAGAGAGGTCCTTTTATACCCTCAGGAAGCTTTGATCTAGGTATATCCCTTACATTGAATATCCCTTCATCCTAGGTCTAGGTTTCCTCCCTATAATTTTTTCTTGAAGAGCCCTTACCTTGCTTTTGAAGCAAGCAAACCATTATCTTAGCATCTCCTTTGAATGGGCTTTGGAAATCACACCATACCTAGTCATTGACCTTATAGCTCTAGTGATTTCCTTCCTACCGGGACTCCTCACATAAGTGAAAGTTCGTAAAGAGCAGGGGGCACTGACTAAGGTGACACTGGGTCCTTGTCCCATTATTGTCATTTGGCCTAGTAGTTGTCCCTTAGGTACCCCTCCTAGGGCCCCTACTAGATTGAGCGGAAACAGACTCAATACCCATGAGTGGTTGTAGATGTATTTTAAGATACACTTGGCATGCTCTACAGTGTTCTTTACCCACTCCATTTTGCCTATGTCCTCAAGCATGAGGCCTATGCATGTGCAGCACATGGAGTCCAAAATATGGTCCTATCTTTGGACTCTAACATTTTTCCAACAAGAACATTGTTTGAAGCATTATCTGTGATAACTTGCACAACATTCTTCTCCCTCATTGTCCTAATCATCTCATCCAAAAGCTCAACTAGAAGGTTTGCATCCTTGACCCTACCAAATGCATTAACAAATATCAAAAACATGGTTCTTTCAGGGAAAAAAACAACAAAATTAATGATAGTGTGGTTCTTTCCGTCAGTCCATACATCTGCCATGATGGAACAACTTGTTTTGGCCCATGACTCTCTATACTCAATCAAATATTCTTCAATGGAATATAAAAAAATAAATAAATAAATATTGTAAAAGATTACCCCTTTAAGTCATGCAAATTAGGGCCTTTGAAGCCCTTCCTTGCAAATATAAGAATCTCACATAACTTGGTAATAAAGTGAGCCGGTAGCATTAAAGGGGATATCTGCATCATACCACCATTTAGCAATGTATTGAAAAGAAACTTCTTTGCATTGCTTTTTCCAATGGTTATCCAAATTGGGTTGAGTTAGCCTTGGTTGGGAGGAAGTGGGCATTAGCAAAGGCAGTGACGGGGGAGGTTGAGAAATAACTCTTTATGTTCATCTTTTTCTTACCTTTAGATTGTTGGCCTTGATTGTAAGACCCAAGAGCAGGAGAAAAAAATGGAAGGAGTAATGGATATTGGTGGAAGGGATAGAAGAGGAGTCTTGAATCTCAAAATCTTCACAACCCCCTGCTCTCATGGTTTGTACAAGTTCCTTCTTCCTTGCACTTTCTTCTTGGATAGACTTATCCCTAGCCTTATGCTCTTCAAACTTCTTAAACCTCTCAAGGAATTCTACCCTGATATGCCCTATTAGTTCATTTGGTGTTTTACATGGCTTTACTTGGCCTCTTATCCCAACCAAGAGTTATTTCAAACTGTGAATATCCCCCTCCAACAAATTTTTGGCCATATTTGTAGATCATTTTTCCATCAATCATATCACAATGAGCCCATGTAGTATCCTTGGTCGTTGAGGCCATGGTGGCTGAAGAAATGTTTGAAATTTGTAAACGAAATAAATATGCAAATTTTTTTAAATCCAACCAAGTAAAATGGAAAACCTAAGATAAATTCGGAAAAAAAGGGCAAATTTAGACTACAAATAGGCAGAAACTTAAAACGTGAAAACTGAAAATTGAAACTTGAAAGAACCAAAAATAAAAGGAATTCATGGATAGTGATGAAATGTAGATTTTTTCAAGTGAAAAGCCTTACCTGAAAATGAAAACTAATTTCCTTGCCCTCCCCCTGAAGATGCCAACTCCACTAGATAGCTCCAAAGCAACTCCAAGATGACAAACATAGCCCAAACTCTCTGTTCTTACCAGTGTTGCGAACATCGCGATTATTTCGCCCACACGATAAAATCGCCTATTTTTCGGTGATTATTTTATTTCAAAAAAATCGATTTTTACGAAAAAAATCGCAAAAAAAAATTGTGATTCGACCCCAAAGAATTGAGGACCCATCAAACAGCGACTCAATAAGTTAGAAAATCGATTTTTTTGTCATTTTCGCAGACAGAGGGCAAGAGAGAGAGCTAAAGAGAAGGAGAAGTCATTTACAAGGGCAAAAGAGGAGAAAAGTGAAGGAATTTAGCATCCCAAGCCAAAAATATTAAAGTTTGGACCAAGTTTCTTCAGCAAATGCGTGGTTTCCCGGTATGGGCATCAAATTTGGGTTTTTTTTTGTTTTTTCTTGTTTCTCCATGGGCTTCTATCACCCATATATTTTCCATGATTTTCGTTTGCACTCTTTTTTTTTTTTTTTTAAAAGAGAGAGAGATTATTTTGGTCAAAAATGCAAAAATTTGGTTGTTAGATTTATTTGTTTCATTTCTTCTTGTGCCCCTAGTTTCTTTCCATCAATTTTTCTTGGATTTGAATATGTATTTTTTGCCATTATTATTGCATTTGAGTTGAGGGAATTTTTTTGGTAAAAAATTCAAAATGTTACAAGTAAAATTGTAAATTTTATTTTTATTTTTTAACTTGCAATTCTTTTTTTTCAAATTTCAAACTTCATCTTACATTAAAACTCAAGAGTTCAACAAATTTACAAACATGCCAGGGAAATTGGACCTTATGTGGGAATTTGGTGAACCTGATGGAGGATTTGACAGATCAAATTTGACTTGCAAGTTATGTGGACACCATATGACAAGGGAGGTATACAGATTGAAGTAGCGCCTTACACAACTTCCTGGACAAGACGTAGGGCCTTGCACAAATACAAATCCAGAAATCATCCGAAGAGCCCTCAAATCATTGGAAGGAATAGAAACAACTAAACTTATCAAGGGAACTATGAAGACTCAAATAACAAAGGGTGTAGTGTCAGGATTGGGAGGTGACCATGAGAGTGGTACTGGTTCTTCACCATTAAGATCTTCTACACCCAACCTCGCAGCTGCCTCATCATATTTTGTTCCTAAAACCACACCTAGTGCACAACCATATGTCTCAATTATTTAAAAAATGAAGAAGAAAGAAGTTGACAAGTTGTTGGACAAGCTTTTTTTTTAGTAATATTCCTTTTAGTGTTGCCAGGAACAATCCCTTTTACCAGGCCGCGGTTGATGATATTGTTGTTATTGGCCCAAGGTACAAAGCCCCTTCATATGATGACTATAGAGGGCGCATTATTCAAATTTAAATGGTTAATTACACCAAGAGATTGGAGGAGTTAAGGGCATCATGGGCACACACAAGATGCACAGTGATTTCAAATGGTTGGACCAATCAAAAGGGTAGAACCCTTATTAACTTCTTGGTCAGCTGTCCCAAGGGGACAATGTTTATGAAATTTCTTGATGCATCTGCAAATATCAAAGATGCACCATTATTATGTGATTTATTAGATGTGTTCATTTTGGAGGTGAGTCCACAACATGTTGTCCAAGTCATAACAGACAATGCTACAAATTATGTTGTTGCTGGCAAGATACTTATGGAGAGGCATCCTAGCTTATTTTGGACACCTTGTGCTGCACACTGCATTGATTTGATGTTGAAGAATAGAGAAAAATTTCCTTTGGTCAAGGATATTGTTGAATCATCAAAAAACATTACAAAATTTATATATAATCATGCATTTGTGCTTCATTTGATGATAACATTCACCAACAACAAGGAGTTGGTGCGCCCTACCATTACACGGTTTGCCACCAGTTTCATATCTATTCAATCCCTCCTGAATTCTATGTGAGATGTAAAGCGAATGTTTCTTTCAGAGAAGTGGTGTGCTTTGACATATAGCCGCAAACTAGAGAGAAAGGCCATATGCAGGTTAGTTTCATATCAGGGAAGCTTCTGGGCGAGAGTGAGAGGTGTGCAGCATTACTGAACCTTTGGTAAAGGTTCTTAGATTAGTTGATGGAGAGAAGCCTGCAATGGACTACTTATGTGAATCCATGGATAGGGCCAAAGAAGCCATTCATAACTACTATGAAGATAAGGGGGATTAGGCTTTTCAGAAATAACTTCTTGTATGGGAAGTGACTGATGAGCGATGGAACAACATACTCTATCGTCCCATTCCTGCTGCAGGGATCTTCTTGAACCCCGCATTTTCTTACTCTTATGGTTTTTTATTTGATGTTGACGTCATGGATGGATTCTTCAATTGTGTTCAGAAGATGGTGTCATCTCCAACAGAACGTGCAGAAATCTCCAAAGAAATGTAGATACACAGAATGGTAGGTGGCACATTTAGCTTTGACATGACTATACAGGATAGAATACTAAAATGCCAGGTAAGATTTATTTTGTTTCAAAATTCATTTTCTTCAAGTTCATAACTTCATACTTTGTTTCAACTTTCATTTCAAATTTTCATTATTTTTCTTATGTTTATAGTTTTATAAGTTTATCTTATTTGTTGTAGATGCATGGTGGAGGAGCTACGGTGGCAGAATACCAAAACTCCAAAGGCTTGCGGCTTGCCATTAGAATACTCGACCAAACATGTAACTCTTCAGGATGCAAGTGCAATTGGAGTGTATTTGAAAAAATACATACCAAAAAGCGCAACAGGTTAAAATATTCCAATTGATTTTTTGAATTCATTAAATAATTTTTTTTATAATTATTAATTTATTCTTTATATTATATAATTTATTAATTTATAACCCTTGTACAGGTTAGAGTCTCAGCGCCTCAATGACATGGTCTACGTCTAATACAATCTTAAATTGTGGGAAAGACAACTTGAGAGGACACTTGATATGGAGGCCATCTCTTTAGATGCGATTGACACCACACCACTGTTGCATGGAGGGTTAAGGTCGAGAGGCCTATCATGGAGTCAACCCCTGGTTGGATAGAGCAGGAACAAGAGCAGGAGCAGGAGGTGACACCACCTACCCCTGTCACCGGTAGAGGACGTGTTGTGAAACCAACTCCAAAAATAGAAGAAAAGAGATATTAACACCTTAGAAATAAGCCACTTCGAGGGGGCAACCTCCAATACATTACATGAATGAATAATTCCTGGATAATACACATGACAAAACCTCCTTTCTATATATAGGAGTCCATGGGGCCACAATGTAATCCTAGTGGGGCCACAATGTAATCCTAGCCGACCTAACAATAATAATTTAAGGGCATAATAATAACAATATGGGGGTTACAGGGGTACAACAATAACAATAAGGGGGGAGACACTAACATAATAAAGGATTACACTATTAATATAGGGACTTAACATGCCCCTCTCCTTCAAACAAGTGTTGTCCTCAACGCTTGATTATTTCTTGATGCTTCTGTATAAAATTCTCATCCTCCCATGTGGAATCTTCTACAGGAAATTTCTTCCACTCTGTCGGTATGTCTGTACTGGGACTATACGGTCGAGTCTTTGTTTCGTGATCGTCTTGTAACTTCTTTCGATGTGATGTTGATCTTCCGTTGTTTCATTAGATTCTGCACTAAAGTTAGGTTATCCTTTGAGAGTTGGAGAACTTGTTGTTGATGCTCGATGTGATCTTCCACTAATTTATCATTCATATTAGCTATTATTTGATCCTTAAAACCATAAAACTTAGCCTCCATTTCTGTTTTAAACCATCTATGTCATCTTCAGTTGCTCTTCGTAAGATCGAAATTTGTTGCACTTGATACCATAATTTTGATATCTCATACTGCAATTCTTCCTCTTCATCCATCATAGTATAGCTTTTCGAGGGCTTAATGGGTATGGAATTATTTTTTGGAGGCATTATAGAACCCAACACTGATAAAAATTCTAAAATATTCCCTTGGAATCACTTCAAACTGCTTTTTCAAACAAACGTTATGCAATTTTCAAAACCGAATACACACCTTTTTCTTGCTTTTGAGAAGCTCGATATTGAAACTGAATTATCTATATGATTTTGGATCCTCAATAACTGAACTTCGACCCTGTAGTAGTCCTCTGAAGCTTCTTTCAAATTCCACAAGTCTGACTTGATTTGGATTCTTCAAGACAAAGTTATGTCAATCTCCCACAATGACCTAATTATGGACTGATTCAGTAGAGCGAACTTATACGACTTGCCACGTGTCACTATTTGCTCCTTTGGCTCTGAAATTTATAGACAGGAAACTACATTCCGTGTACTTCCAGTCACTTTTTACAGAATTCCAATCCGATGCTCAGGGAGAGAGTTATGAAGCTTTTCCCACGATCACCTCTTTGAGATGAAATTCGAGAACCTGAAAAAAGACCTAACTTCCACAGATCATATCTCTGAAAATATTGCGAACCAAGATCTGAAATTTTGCGACAATGTTCCTCGGGATTTCGACTTCGTACTCTAAAAATTTCAGCTTCTGAAACTTCGTAGAAACAACGTTATAGCGAAAATTCCACGATGACCTGCTTAGGTTAAATTCAAAAGCCTGCAAAATGACCTAAATTCCACAGATTATATCTCCGAAAATATTGTGAACCAAGCTCTGAAATTTTGCGACAATCTTCCTCAGGATTTTGGCTTCGCACACTAAAAATTTTAACTTCTAGACCTTCGTAGAAAACAACTTATAGTGAAAATGCCACGATGACCTGTTTGGAGGAGCGAAACCCTAGAATCCCAAGCTCTGATACCAAATGTTGTGAAACCAGCTCCAGAAATAGAAGAAAAGAGATATCAACACCTTAGAAATAAGCCACTTCGAGGGGGCAACCTCCAATACATTACATGAATGAACAATTCTTGGATGATACAAATGACAAAACCTCATTTCTATATATAGGAGTCCAAGGGGCCACAATGTAATCCTAGTGGGGCCACAATGTAATCCTAGCCGACCTAACAATAATAATTTAAGTGCACAATAATAACAATATGGGGGTTACAGGGGTACAACAATAACAATAAGGGGGGATACACTAACACAATAAAGGACTACACTATTAATATAGGGACTTAACAAGACGTGGTCTACCTCCTATAGCTCCTGGTGCTTCAAATTCTAGAACACAACAGAGTCCATTGCCATCCCCACCAGCTTCTTCATCTAGGGGGAAAGTTGTTACATTTTCTCACAAGAGGGCAGAGGAAATCAGTGATATTAGTTATTTGGTTCATTTCTTTGTATATGACATTATGACTCGTGATATGAGATGCATTATTATATTTTTTGTTCATATTGTGAGGCTGAGTTGGTAATCAAGACTTAGTATTCAGGACATGATTCATTGTTATGCGTGACGTAGCACTAGACATGATATTACACATCTTACTTATTACTTTTTTTTTCATATCTCTGTGTCAATGCATTTATTTTATGTTGTGGATGCTTTAGATATTAAAAAAATTGAAAAAAATGAATATTTTGCATGTGCTGACTTTTTCCCGATTTTTACGATTTTTCAGATTTTTTCCCCTCGCCGATTTAATCGAACTTGATTGATCCTTCTAAAGTGAGTTCAAGTTCTTCTTATTAATAGGCTTCACATGGTGGTCGAGTACCTCTTTATGAGGTCGACTTGTCCTTTCATGTAGGTCGACTTGTTGCAGCTAGGTTGATTTGTCTTGGAGGGTCTTTTATGACTCAAATAATTCTTTTTACATAATACAAGATGCCCAAAGGGGTCTACCGTCTAACATATTACAATGACTCAATTGACTCCTAGAATTTATGACAAAGCCCTACGAGCACTCAATGGGTGCTTGTCCTTTAAATAAAATGACCTTGAGCATGAAACCCATGCTTCAAAATAATAATAATAAAAATTCTTTTTCTCAAATACATAAAATCATGATTACATTAGACACTATGAAGAACGAACCTAGTTACAATTTTCAACACACAATAGTCTTCAAGTGTGTGTAACAATCATCCAAGGACAGTCAACTTCCCTCTATGTATATGAGGGTAACCATGTCGATTTTTTCCAAATTTAGACTAAAAGCCAATGTTCCACCAAGTTTTTGAGACAAAGGAATTCAAGAACGAGGAGACACGCAAGAGGCACATGTGGGAGCACCACCAAATTTTAGGGTAAATTCAGCGGGGGCAGGCAGAGGTTAGGGTACGTGTGTATATATCATAGTATTCAAAACCAAAACCAGTCACCGCACCGGTTCAATTGTCAAACCAGTTTTCGAACTAGAACCAGATAAACCAAACTAGTCATATTTCAATGAATCGGTCTATAAAAAAATAAATAAAATAATTAATTTTTAATGAAAAAAACTATTTTTAAGATTTAAAACCATGATTCCAAACCAATATATTTAAAACAATCATTCCAAACCAATAGAGACAAAATATACGAAGTTTTCTCATCTATATACCATGTAAAGGTGAATATATCAAAATGGCACTGAGTGCAATACATACCAACAACAAAATACATGATTAATGAGGCTCTAAATGGCCTCTAGAGTCCGAAAACAATGTTACAAGCTTTGGGGCCACTGGCCTACAACAAGTTTATATATCAGTGATCAACATGATCACTCCTCATCATGATCAAACTCATCACCACAATTAGACTTGGGATAATCAACATGAGCTACATAAACATCATCTGGCTCGACATCTAAGGACTCCTCGGACTCCTCTTCAACCTCAATAGTAGTAGTAGCAACAACAAAACTAGACATCAAATCTACAAATCATTGATCAACATGATCGCTCATGAAACTCATCATTGATTTAGCACAACTAGAAATGGGATCATCAACAAGAGCCACATAAACATCATCTACCTCAAAGTCTTTAGACTTGGACTACTCAACCTTATAATATGGCAGAAATTGAAAAAGTTTAACATGCCTAATCAATGACTTTGGTTTGAGTGAAGGGTTCATCTCCTCAACCTTATAATATGCAAAAAAAGGTTTAGCATGCATACCCAATTATTTTCCTTCGAGTGAAGAGTACATTTTTGTTAAGGCCATGGTAGAGGAGTTCAACAAGCAATTACCACCAACATCAATGAAGTTCAAAAATCAATGCTACCAACATCAAGGTACTTAAAGGGCTTCATGCTCTTTATCAAATGCAAATCTCATACCCTCACGCATGACAGAATCAATTAGAAATATTACAATCCCCTAAATCTTGAAATCCTGAAAGCCATGAACTCTGATGGATTTTGAGTGATATCTAAAAATCTAGTTTCTCCATATGAAATCCAATGAGGTTGAAACCACTCTTAAACATCCTTAGTCACTTCATGGTAATGTTAAAAATTTAAGTAAAAGAATGTCACTTTTACTTTAAGAATTTAACATTACCATTAATTGCTAGCATTGCTAGGGTTGAGAATCGAGATGTCCGAGGCAAATGAGAGGGGAGGCATCCTTTTAAATCCTTGGTGGGGTTGTTTTTGGAGGGAAATAGCCCCAAGTTTCCCTCAAAACCACTTTGAAAAGCCAAAAAACAACTCGCGTGGGGTCCGCAAACGAGCTGGCAATAAACTAGCCAGTTTATATGTAGTATGCTAGGGCAATTTTTCTTAGGGCTTCCTGTAATAATAAGACCTCTCCCTTGACTATGGCAATGCACTTTAATATAGTAATTCGTCTTTCAATGAGACAATGCTAAGTCCTTCCAACAATGTGGTAAATAAAACATTTAATAATTCCCAAAAATTCAATTAATAAAACATAGTACAACGGACCCCACCACATTAATTTCCAAAATCGAAATATACCAAAGAACCAAATTTTGAAGCATGCCTTCGATTAAAACCAAACCAAAAACATATCCAAGGTTCCAACTTTGAACACGGTAACGTGCATTTGTCGACATCGATATTATGGAGGGTGTTGTCCTTTGAGCACGTTGATATCCTCGGGACTTCAGTATTCCCCTAGATGAACTCCTCTGAATTTTCCTTCGTTATTCCCTCTGGATTATGTTGTCACGCTCGTACTTTGTTTTCGACTACGATCATACCTACCTCGTATTTCCAGCTCGGCTTCAAACGTCACAATTTCGACTTCAGACGTCACGATTATGGTTGCAGACTGCCTCACCAATGCTACCAATTCTTCATCCGATGAACAATTTTGCTGCAGGTCGAGGTCCTATACACTTACTCTGGTGCGATTACAGTGCCTTAACTACTCGGCAGATCTGATTAGTTCTTGTATTAACCCCACAGTCAGCAAATTGGTGCTTGTTCAAGTGCTACAACAAATAGGAACCCTCGCTAGGCAACTAGACATGATTGATTTGGTGCTAGGGTTTCTGTGCACAAAAGATCCGCTTCTCTATGAGGAATTCATTCAAGGTTCCAAAACGATTTCGATTAAGGACAGGAACGCTCGTGGATGTTAAGTGCCTTGTTTAAGAGTCGGCTTCTGTTGAGCAATCTTTGCTTATTCAAGGGGCCCCCACAGGTCAGGAAAACACCTCTAATCCAAGCGTTTACCACAAACGAATTCTTCATTGTTTTTTCCTTACACAGAGTTCACTCCACAGGATGATTCGCAGACCATGAAGACCTCAGTTCTTCCTGATTGAGCACCTGCTCAAAACCAAAACCCTGAAAATTGTTGCCAACCAAAAACCCTTGTCCCAAAGAACAAAAAATTGATCTCAAAACTGTGTCCTCCTTCAAGATATTCCTATGCAAAGTAGAAAGTGGGGAAGTGTCAACTAGGGTGGAATCTTTCACCACCGAAACTGACAAATTAGGAAGGGGTTATAAAACCCTCAGAGCTAATGCTCACAAACAGAATCAGATGATCCACAATGATGATCCTATTATCACATGCAAGATTTCTTTGAAATCATCTCTCCTAAGTTTGACATTTCAATTTGAGGTTCTAAAACAACATTGATTTGCCAGCTTTAAACAAGTGTTTCTTTTAATTTGATAGCGCTCGTCATTACGATATAAATAAAAAGCGCTTGCAATCTCGATCATTTCGCAGTGCTTGATAGCCAATTATTATCACCATTTTGATTATAGACAAACAATAATATAAATTTTGCAAAAAGTTGTATTTATGGTCTTAAAAGTGCCTATTTGGCTCTCAGGCTGATGTGCCGGGTATTAGTGGCTTATGTTAAGAGATATTGGGCTCGAACTGAGCACCAGCCAAAACACCACAAGTTTCGAGCCAAGTGCCCAAGACCAAGTGCCAAGCCAAAGGGAGGAGCCCACAAGGGCATTGTATAGTGCACAATGCGTCAAAGCATGTTGGGAACAAAGGGTATTACAAGGAGCTATTATCCTTTCCCTTAACCAATGTGGGATAAATCCCATTGAGAAATATAAAAAAAAACATGCAGCGCATGAGTCCAAACTCTAATGCACCCAAGTGCTTGTCTGCAAGAGGTTTATGCCCTCGTGTGGAGAAATCATCGAGTTTGACTTGACCTTTTGTTGAGTCATCCTTGGGAATAAGGCAACGGTGTCAAGGGTTGGATGAAGAACGCTTGGAATAGTGCTCAGTCAAAAGAAAAAATGTAGATTTATCATCGATCGGTTCAAGGTTTGACCATCAAATCTGGCACCCATTGTCACGAGATAACACAGATCATCCAAGTATTGATGTGAATTACTAAATTCACCAACTAATCTCACCGGCGATCATGTGTTAAGCACTCAGCATTATGAAGCATTCGGATCCCATCAGGAGAAGACTGGCAAAAGAGGTGTTTTTAAAATCAGCAGGGTTTGTGTTAAGGGTTGATCGAAATGGAGTTGTTTCATCTCCTCTGACAAATAAATCTCATACAGAATTTGATCCATTTCTTAAGCTACTACATTATTGGCATACATACATTAAATGATCACGCAGCCAGTCATGTTTCTGCCTCTGCAGTATTGGAGCCTTAAGAAATTCTATGATACCTCAGTGGACGAAGCTACAAATTTGGTACATGATGTTTTGATAAACTATCGCAGGTGTTGCTATTGGAGTACTTGCTATTGTAGGACTGAGATATGTACCTGATCAGTTCAGTTCCACAAAGAATCTAAAGGAAATTCCATCCTCGACCATAATAGGTGATAATCTTGATTATGAAGTAGCAAAAATGGATGCCAGAATTTGTTGGAAGCAGAACATCATGTGATTGGTTGAGAGAATGTTACAGCTTGACAATGGGTTTGATGAAAAACTTTACATGCAAACTACACAGCCCTTATTGTTACCCACCATGCCAGAAATGTCTTATATGGACATTTGTTATACCAAAGTAGTGGTTAGCAAGGAATATCATCAGATATTAATGTGATTTCTGAAGCTGTAGATCTAATAGTTTTTAGTGCTCTATTCTGTTTGTTATTCAAGGTTACGAGATTTGTAAGCATGATTAGGGGAGTTAATTGAAATGGCGATAGCACAATGAATATTTCCTCTTTTTTAAATTTTTAATTAAGTTTGGAATAACTTCAGTAGCGGTGATTTGTGTTGGTGGAAAGTCAATCTTAAACTTTCCAAGAACTCCTGAATACCTAGAGACAATGGGGGTAACAGTTGTCAGATATGCTAGTGATAAGTCTCCCGCTTTCTTCACGTAAAGAAATGGCTGCAACGACCCTTTTTATGTCAATTTTCCAGATCAGTGTGCTAAACTAATTGGTTCAAGCATTGAACTGGGCCTTGAAAGTGAATCATTAATTGGAGTACTTACTCCAGGGGCTAGTGAAGTTGTTGGAGCTATTTTCCTTCAATTGCAAGATTCTGAAGAGGAAATTGAAAGTGGTTGTGCAACATGGATTGTGTTTCGATAATGGTTTCTCAAAGTGTGCTACTTATAATTTTCGATTATCTGAACTTGTTTAGTCTCAATGATTACAAGCATTCTTCAGTTTTCTACGAAGTTTTCAAAGTGATAATATGTGACAAGATTGTTTTCTCCAATCACTAACATAGCAATCAACACCATAATCTAAGTGAATCGAGCTAAATGGTGGCTGAGATTACGAAGGAGCAATTTTTTTAGCAACAAAATCAGCAATTAAAGATCAGTTGGGGACATATGGCAGAGATTTTCAAGTACAAAATCAGCACTCGAAGACTAAGAAGATCATCAGTCAAAAGGACACCTAACAGCTAAAAGTCAACAGTCAAAGCAATTTGTTCCAGCTTCAAAGCATAAGATCAGTGAACAAAAGATTAGGTAGCAGAGCTTGAAGGTATGAAATCAGCAGCTGGAGATTGTTTGCAGATTACAAGGAGGAAAATCAGTGTTCAAATATTAACACTCGACAAGATAGCAGCATTCCAGTATCTGAAGATATTCAACTTTATTACCTTGAGCAGTTCAAGACACTAAGATTTATTTGTATTTTAATTGATTTTGTTTCCTAGAAATTAAAGACAGATAGGATAATGTATGGGTCTATATATTCTATCAGTTGTAATAGAAAAAGAGTTGGGATCTAAGGAAAGGTCCTGGAGTTCTCTGTATCAGACTTTGATTGAGATTAATAAAGCTGTTCAAGACTTGAGTATTGAAGTTTGTCATATCAGAGATTCATGCGACATGTTTTCCTAGTCTGTATTTCTTATATGTGAATGTGTTCCTTTGAAGCAATTCATTTGATGTTTATTTTCAGTATTTGAGTAAGGGTAAATGAATTAGAATTCATCTCTGATGCCCTTTTTCGTAGTATTTAAATACTTGTCACATTTCTATCTAAAATCAGTGTAGAATTAATCATTTGCTAGATGCTCTGCCCTGGTGGATTGTCTCCACTTATCAACCTGCACCTTTTCATGCTCTAAGTATCTAAGGAAAGTGTATCTACCTTGCCTTTGAGATTTGCTTACTACCTAAAACAGTTTCTTGTCAGTTTCCATTAAATCTCAGCCTGTTTGACTCCATGCCCAATGGACTTACCTCTCTTCCCTACCACAGTCATTTTGAAACCCTTCCTTACAAAAGATCTAGCCATTGTACTGATTAAATAACCAGTTATTGAGGTGACACTGGGTGACTGAGTTATAAGAGAGAACCCTCTCTGGATCGGAAGGGCTAGCTTCCGATCTCCAAGACTGGTTAATGTTACCTCGGGATTTGCCTTTACACAGCAGGGTAAAATTCCAAGTGATAACAGATCCAAAATGAACACAATCCTTCTTTATTCATAGATTTCTTAGAGGGCTTCATCTTCCTTAAGTGATTGAGTAAACCTTACTCCAAACCCCAGCTTTGGGTTTTTTAAGCCCAGCTGCCCCAAAACTTGCCCAGCAATGAGTATTTTGGGGATTTTTCCCCTTTTAGGTGGACTATAGCCTACGAGAACGGATAGGCTAATGAGTCTCATTTGTCCTCAATTTGTAGGGGATATTATAGTCCCCCTGCCTGAAATTGCTTGCCCTCAAGCAATTGCAAGTTCGGGTGCAGCAAAATTTGTTCTCCTTCCCACGTCGCATCCTCCTCTGGTAAATTTTTCCATCTTATGAGATATTCTAGAATTACTCTTCCTCTTAACTTCTTTTCTCGCACAGCCATGATCATTTCTGGAATCAGTTCCAATTGCCCCTCTTCATCTAATGGTGGCAGTTCAACAGAGGTGGTGACTTGTTCACCCACAACCTTTTTGAGGCAGGACACATGGAATACAATGTGGATTCTGCTGTCACTCGGTAGCTCCAACTCATATGCCACCTCGCCCACACTACAGACAACTTTGTAAGGCCCATAAAATCTCGGCTTAAATTTTTCTGCCCTGCTCTTCTTGAGTGTAGATTGTCTATATGGTTGCAATCACAAGAAAACAAGATCTCCTACCTCAAAACTGCGCATTGTTTGATGTTGGTATGCGTACAACTTCTGTCAATTTGAGCAACCTATATGTTTTCTTTGAGTACCCTGAGAATGTCCTGACTCTCCTATATCCAATCTTCAGCAAGAGGTGCCTTGTCTCCAAAAATTCTATCAATGAAGGATGGTGCGTAATATCCATACAGAGCTATGAAGGGCGCCATCCCAATGGATAAGTGGTAGGTGGTGTTGTAGCAATGCTCTCAAAGGTACAACCACTTAATCCATGCCTTTTGTTGACCCATCACATAGTTGTGTGTGTGAAAATTCCGCTACTTGGAATCCTACTGCAACAATTGATTATATTTCTTCTATTTGTTATTTAATAGAACAAATTATTTATCGTGTACTATGGTAAATATCGAAATAAAATACAATGCAGTCTTCACAATTAAAAAAAATTGCGGAAGGTAAATGCAAGGAAAAATGCTAGCACAAGTACAATCACAATGACAGTTATTTTTGGAGGGTTTCTTTATTATTTTTCAGCAAAATCTCTTGTACAAAATACAACCAGTTCAATAGAAGAAGAATGTCTATGAGAAATTTACAAACAATTTTTCTCACGCTCCACAGTGAAATGCTAACCCTAGAGAGGCCCTATAGCCTCACTACGTCAACCTCTGCGCAGTCCCAACGTCACAGCCTATGCGCTGTCCCTGTCACTACATCACAACCTCTGTGTTGTCCCTCCTTTGCGCTACTTCCTCCGACATGATCCTGCACTCTCAACTATTGTTGATGCCCTCTCTCTTGAACCTGCAACTCTCCCTCTGAATCGATTATCTCTTGTCGAACTTCAGCCAGTGAGAAAATCGATCTTCTTGGGCAACTGAGTATCTGCCTGGTATATTTCCAAATTCCCATCGAAGTCCTTATAATCTTCTCGTTGAGAAATCAATGGCCCGAATTAAAACATAATCAAGGGCTAAGATTAACTTGACTTGATATTTGTCTTTTTCTAGAAGATTCACACCCAGTTCTATTAATACACTTTAATTATTTTAATTCCCTTAGTTTAGACTTAGGCTGCCATTAAAAATAATTAATTATTTTAATAAAACCTCATCTGGTGGAATTTCCCAAAATGTTTTCTGAATATTTTGTGAATATTTTGGAATACATGTGTCTAAGCCTCCTTGCAAAATTTTAGACTTAGAGCACATCTGATGCTACCAGAAATAAACACTCCCTCTTAGCAAGGAATGTGCTCTAGTAATACAACCTGCCAAAGCATCACCCCGACTCTGTAACATCTCCCTCTGCGTTGCTGATGTCTGACACTGTTGTCCACCAACTACCGCGTTGTTGCATCTACGATGTTGCTGACCCTGCATATTGCTGCCAACTACTGCATCTGCACTGCAACTCCATCTCATCTGTCGTTGCTATAACTGAGAACCCATATGTTTCTGCTACTAAAACGAGTTCTCTACCATACCCATCTGCTCCCTGAACTGAATGAACTTAGCTCTTCCTAGATGTGAGTACGTTTGCTCCCTGATCTCATGTGGGGACATACTGCAGCTGCACTGCCTCACGCTGAACACAGTCTCTGATAAGGTGACATCTGATATCTATGTATTTCAACCGATCGTGAAATATTGGATTCTCATAGAGATTGATACAACTTTGATTATCACAGTAAATATTGGATGCTTCCATTCTTTGCTTGAACATGCTCACAAGTTGCTTCCTAAGCCATATAGCTTCCCACGTTGTTGTGTTGGTTGCCATATATTTTGCTTCCGCTGAGCTCAGAGCTACCGACTCAATCTGTGAACCCGCTCAATCTGACATCATCTCCTCAGGTGTATTTCAACCCATATCTGATTGTTCCACGCACATATATGAGAATGTGCCTAGTTGCTGCCCAATGTACCCTTTTTGGTTCCACCATGAACTGACTAAGGGTGTTGACAGCGAAACAAATGGCTGGCCTGGTGTTGACCATATACATGAGTGACCTAATGAGTTGTCTGTACAAGGTTGGGAATCACGATTGCCATTAGACCAAAACTCGTAGGTGTTAGTCAACGATCGCATCGCCAGAGATAAGGATCCACGAGAGGCGGTTAGCCCATGTCACGAAACGCACGGGGAGTGTTGGTTAATCCAATGTCCAACAATCTCCCCCCCAACGCAAGCCGAGTGTGTATCGAACTCATGACCTACACTCTGATAACACTTGTTAGAAATACTGAGAGGGGGGTGAATCAGTATTTCTTTTCAATTGTTATTTTTACCAGTTAGATCACTTATATTTAGAACACAAAATGAACAGTATGAATAAATGCTTTTATTAATTTCTTCTTTACAATAAATCAAGTACAATATATGTAGGGCTCCAACCCTAGATGAAGACACCAATCTTCAATCTCCCAGGCTCCAACCTGTATTTGCCAAGCACCAGCTTGGACTTCCAAGGCTCCAACCTTGTCAATTCTGAGGCACCAACCTCAAGGGCTCCAACCCTATATTTGGTACAGGCTCCAACCTAGTCTCTTGAGGACTCCTATCCTCTAGGGCTCCAACCCTATCTTCCAAAGCACCAACCTTGTCAATTCTGAGGCACCAACCTCAAGGGCTCCAACCCTATCTTCCAAGGCACCAACCTTGTCTCTATGAGGCTCCAACCTCCTGCTTCATTTCGTCAAGATATATTTGGTTATACTTACGTCTCCCAATGTCTTCTTCAACGAGTCCTATCAATATTCACTTAGTCTTCATTGTAGTCTCCACATTACGTCATCAATGACAACCTTATCAACATAGAAGGTGTCATCACTACTCTTCATCGTACCCAAACAATTTCTCCAAGGTTACTTCATGATGGCCTCATTGCATCATGGTCTCCAATAATATCTCCAAGACCTTCAAGGTGTCTTCAATAGGCAACCCAAGTTCTACACCTGCTCTAAGCCTCTTCAAGGGCTTCTTCAAGAACTCTCTAAGGTAGTCTTTACAATGCTTGTCCACCAAGATATTTCTCCACAAGCTCCTCAGTAGGTGCTCCAAGACATTTTTCAAGGTCTGCACCTAGTTTGCTGGCTTCAATCCTTCTCCATAATAAGACTCTTCAAATATGCTTCTAAAACATAGCTCAAATGTTGCTCTCACCAAATCTTCAAGATTTGCTATGATCAAGACTTCAAGTTCTCCAAGTTCTAGGCTCCAAGTAAGCTTCCAAAGTTCACAGCTATGTCTGCTCAAAGATGCCTTCAAAGATAACCTTTTAGATCTGCTCCAAGGGTGACTGTGCCAAACTGAGCTTCAAATTTAAGTTATCCGAGCTAGTCCAAGCTAAGTTATCCGAGCTAAGTTTTTGGACCAATGTCCTCGGAAAAACACAATGTGGGAAAATCGGTGCAGCAGTTGAGGGTTTATATATTATGCAGTAATTTTTCTAAATACAAACTGGATGCCTTGCTGGCTATCCTCACAGAGAATCTGACTAACAAAGAGCTTGTGAGATTACCTCATACAATGACACTTGAAGCCCAACTGGCCAAAACCCCGGATTGGCAAGCCCTCCACAACCTCTACGCGATCACTACATAGTCTCTACATCACTCTGCATAGCGTTTGCATGCCGGCTCTTCTGCTGGCTAGATCTGACCCTCTAGCCCCTCTGGTCTCACACCCCGACTCTCCGGCACTGGATCTGACTAATCCTCAACTAAATCACGGACTTCCTTTGGGCTACTGTGTTGCCTCTGTGTAGCTGTTGCGCTGCCTCTGCTGGTACTGCTCTTTGTCTTCTCTGTTGTGTATTCTTGTAATATCCCAAATATCAAATTCTAAATAAATCAACACATCACACAACACAACACAACATAGAGAGTGGAAACTCATTGTGAATCTGAATGGATTACGATTGTATCATTGTTGTCCTTGATGGCAACCCACTGAATGAAGATGAAGACATGAGATTGTTGGCATGTGTTGTCCTTGATGGCAATACACCTGATGAAGTTATTCTAGACTTGATGGACTTGGTAAATAATGTAAATCTAATGTGATATGATGTTTATTGACAATATGATGTAGAGAGTTGCTCTTGAATGGCAACCCACCTAATGAAGATGATGGAAACTTACTTGATGAAGTTGTGCTTGATAGAATATGTCTTGATGAACCTGTTTAAAGAAGTCAATCTGATGTATCTACAGTGAGTACAGAAGAGAATGAAGAAAGGAATTCAATATATGCTATATCTATGATGAAAAGAGTATGTCTCAAGGCATACGCGGATTTGTCTAGGAGAAGTTGCGTATGCACGCGGGAAAGAACGTTCCAAGTCGCGTATGGGAAAAAGCGCTCATACAGTGCAAAACCAGGGGTAACCACCATGGTATTGACCCATTGTATTGGGTAATGATTCGTCTAAATGACCCCGTCCAAGAATACCATCGGAAGTAATGTAGTTTCGGGCTCATAGTATTGTTTTGCCTCATGGTATTGAAAAATGGTCTCATGGTATTGTTTTGGCTCATGGTATTGAAAAATGGGTTCATGGTATTGAAAAAGGGGCTCATGGTATTGAAAAAGGGAGAACCTATATAAAGAGAAGAAATTCATTGTACAAATCATGAGTGTGGGTGCAAGATGTCTAAGCTTGAATGAATACTTCTCTCTAAAGTATATCTGAATGGAAAGGGTTAAAGGTTTGATGATAGATCTGAATCTATGATGCACCTATGAATAAATGATGAAGCGGAATATCTAGATCTGAAATGTATCTGTATTTGCTGGATCTGTTTATGAAGTGATTAGATATGTGATGAGACGAACATCTGTCTGAAGTAAAGGGTTGAATCTGACCTGAATATCTGATCTGAAGAAGTATGCAGCTCTGTAATGGTTGAAGATATATACACTACTTTATTACAGTGGAAGCGCGTATATACGCGTGTTTTATGAAGTGAAAGCGCATATGAGTAGTAAAATCTGTTCTGAAGTTTGTACAGAGGTATACGCTGGTTTATGTGAACGTAAGCGCGTATATACGCGACATCAGAGAAAGGAAAGCGCGTATGCAAACTAGGGTTCTTTGAAATGCAGCATTATGAAATGTACGTGCATTACCATTTGGTTTCTGGATATCTGTCGATGGAAGTTATATGTATCAGTTTTCATGTTTGTTGATAGCTAAAAGTATGGACAGGGTCCAGTCTGAAAATATGATGAAATATGGCCTGCAAGTGGTGTTCGATTGAAGTTGTTGGATCCAGTGTGAAAATTGATGAAACGTGGTCCATAAAGGTGCTGAGGGTTGTAGCTTTCAGTCAGGGGGTCGTAGCTCCCTTCCAGGTGAGGCTGGTAAACGAGATCGGGGGTCGTAGCTCCCTTCCAGGAGAGGCTGGTAAACGAGTCAGGGGGTCGTAGCTCCCTTCCAGGAGAGGCTGGTAAACGAGCGCAGGTGGGTGCCTGCGTGCTGGTCAAGTCTGCGCCAGCACATATGTTGTAAGATGTTTTCTCTATAATAAAATATTGAAGGCTGAGCAACTGCAGCGGTGGTTTTCTCCCGACTTAGGTTTCCACCTAAAATCCTGGTGTTCATGTGTGATGCTTATGTGTGATGGTTTATTCTGTTCTTACTGCACATGTTTACTGTTTATAGAACATCTAATGAATGAATGATGGAATGATATAAGTGAAGAATTAATGGCATAATTAGATCTCTGTGTATACGTGAGTTTTATGAAGGATATCCGCGTGTATACGCTAGTTGGCTTCAGCAAAGTAGCGTATGGGTTTTAGAGCATGAAAAAGTAAAAAGTTTCAGTTTGCCCTAAATACTGATTCACCCCCCCCTCTCAGTATTTTTCCCAACAATTGGTATCAGAGGCAGGTTCTTCTGCAGAAGCTTGATCGCTTGAAGGAGATCCGTCGCAATGGGAAGTCTTGAAGGAGTAATGTCTATAAAGCCACCTTTATTCAATGGAAGCAATCTGATATTCTGGAAGGTACGAACAAAAGCATATCTGCAAAGTCTTGGTGCAGATGTATGGGCAATCGTGGAAGAAGGTTATCAATACCCGGCAAGTATTCCTACTGATGCAGCAGAAAGGAAGAAGTATGAAATCAATGCCAAAGCGGTGAATGTCTTATTAGGAAGCATGTCTGAACCAGAATTTGCTAAGGTGATGCAGCTAAATTCAGCAAAAGAAATATGGGACAAAATCATTCTAAGCTATGAAGGAGACACAAAGGTAAAAAGTGCAAAACTCCAAACTCTTAGAATTGAATATGAAAATTTGAAGATGCATAGTGATGAAAGTGTTGCAAGTTTCTTTCTTCGTCTAGATGATATTGTAAATCGGATGAGAAATTTGGGTGAAACCATAACTGATACTACTCTGGTGGAAAAAGTCTTAAGATCCTTGACTTCAAAATTTGACTCTAAAGTTTCAGCTATTGAAGAAAGGCAAGATCTTCAAACTCTTACTATTGTTCAATTACATGGTATTCTGACTGCTTTTGAAATGAGACAAGGAGGTCCTTCTCAAATCAAAGAAGCTACTTTTAAGGTATCGGCAAGAGGAAAAGAAAAGGAAGTTGTCAAAGAATCCAGCTATATATCCGATGAAGAAGAAGCGAATTTCGTGAGAAAACTCCAACTAGGAACTGGAAGATTCAAAGGTAAGCTTCCCTTCAAATGTTTTGAGTGTGGAAAAGTTGGTCATGTTGCTAAATGTCCTTATAAA
This sequence comes from Pinus albicaulis, assembly GCA_034641835.2. Classification (NCBI taxonomy): domain Eukaryota; kingdom Viridiplantae; phylum Streptophyta; class Pinopsida; order Pinales; family Pinaceae; genus Pinus; species Pinus albicaulis. The sequence goes on from CM076577.1 coordinate 359,497,043, forward strand.
GAAAAACATGGTAAAGGAAAACAATTTGAAAAGAGGAAGAGTTATTATGCAAATGAAGATGATGATGAAGTGTCCAGTGAAGATGAAGAAGATTCTGACCAAGCTCTACAAGTTCTCATGGCAAAGAAGCAAAAGAAGAAGGTTACTCGAGGAAAGGAGATACCTCAGAAATCATTTATAGCAAAAATTGAAGAAGATGAAACAGATTCTGACGAAGCTCTATAAGTGCTCATGGCAAAGAGGAAAAAGAAGAAGGCTACTCGAAGCAAGGAGATATCTCATAAAATTGAAGAAGATGAATCTGATAGTGATTTGGGCCCTTGTAATCTTCTTTGTGCAAGCAATGGTGTAGAAAGTGAAAGTAAAGTTGTGGATCTAGAACAAGCTATCAAGATCAAAGTTGAAGAACAACAAAAAGAAATTGATAAGAAAGATTCTATCTACAAAGAGATGATCTCTCAAATGAAAGATCAAATAGAAATGCTGAATGGACAGGTGGACAAGTATCAAAGGTTTCATACTTATGCATCCAATCGAATTAAAGAACTAGAAGCGGAAATCAACGATCTAAATGCAGATCTCGAAAAATCAAGCAAGAAGAATGAAGGACTTGAAGCTGCAATCATCTTTCTACAAACAGATCTTGAAGCATCAAATAAGAAGATTGAGGAACCTCTACAAACATTTGAAAAGGAAGGCCTTGAAGCAGAAATCATCTCTCTCAAAGAAGATCTGGAAAAATCAAATAAGAAGAATGAAGAGTTGCAACAAACATGTGAAGAAAACGAAAATTGGTTGAAAGAAGAGATTCTAAATCTGAATGATCAAGTAGAAGATGGAAGAAGGAAAGAAGAAAGCATGACGAAGCAATGTCAAGCCTTGGAGGTTGAGGTAAACATTCTCAAAGGTAAATTAGAAGAAAAGGTTAAACTTTTGAGGTTTCAAGATAGTACTAAGATTTTGGACAATATTCTGAGTAATCAAAGGTCTCCTACTATCAAACTTGGTCTTGGTTTTCATGAAGCTGTTAAAGGAGAATCTAGCTCACAAGGAAGTGCTAAAAATTCAGAGGATGTCAATGCAAAACCTGAAGTGTTGAAAGAAACAAAAGGTCAACCAACAATGATGAAATCTCAAAGGAAATCAGTCAATAAAGTTGAATGCTTTAAATATCATAATTATGGGCATGTTGCAGCAAATTGCAGGAGCAGATCATTTCAGCCTCAATCAAACAGTTACTACATAGAAAGGTACTCTAGTTTCTTCAAGGGATATTGTTTTTCATGTAACAAGTATGGACATAAAGCAACTGATTGTAAAAGGAGGAAGATTAGAAATACTCATTATGATTCTTATGCTTATTTTTCTGGACACATGAGATGTTATTCTTGTAACAAGTATGGACATGTAGAAAAGGAATGCAGGTTGAACAGATCTGAGAAAGTGGACAATTTTCAGCACACAGTTAGGAAGTTCAAGCAAATTTGGAAAAAGAAGGAGGACCAATCAGAAACGTAGGGAATTCTGACCCTACTGCAGTCACCCGCTTTTGAAGCTTACTTCTCTGATTGACTGCAGGAATGATGTGGGATACATTATGAGATTTAGTAATGTATCGTCACAAGGGGAACAATGTATGATGACTCTCATGGTTGATTTGATTTTTTTCTGATTATATGTATTTCTGACAGAGCATCTGGTATGAAGAAGACAGGTACAGGAAGTGCAAGTTCAGGGTGAGATGAAGGAATGTGAAAAATTTCTATGCTTCACTTTCCATACGCGGGTTCTATTAACAAAAGTCGCGTGTACACGCGAGTTTCATCAAACACAGTTGCTTATGCATTGATGATAAGAGAATTTATATGCTAGCTGAAGATCTGGAGCAGAGGTTCAGGGGGAGCATCAGTCTAATTGTTAATAACTGTATTATTGATTCTATATCAGCTTAATTTCTCATTTTTAAATAATGATGACATGATACTTGGTTACTTATGTTGAAGATTATGGATGAGTCCTGGTTACTTGATGATGAAGAGTATTTGTTACTGAGATGAAAGTCTTATAAATCAGAGATAAGGATAGATCATGCAAAGATTGTTGCTGATGACTTGCTGGTAAAGGTATTCAGGTTGCACTAGTTAAGGAGGAGCACTAGTTCAGGGGGAGCAGCAGGTTGAATACTAATGATTGCATTGTTGGCAATATGACTGCTTATTCTTGGTTATTCTGATACTCATGCTTAATGATGACTTGGTACATGGTTTATTATGATGAGATTTTGATACCGGTTTACTGAAAAGTATCTTTTGTGTTCACACATGGATGAGTTGGAAGTCGTTTGATTCAGAAATAAATCATGCAGAGCTTTGTTACTATGGTTGAGATCTTTTGCCTACATATGTTACTTCATGTTAAATATTGAAGATCTTGATGATATTGGACCACATGGATGATTGCTTAACACATATTTGAAGATGTTGTTTTGGTATGATAATCTCTCTTGGAAAGATTGTATTGATGCTGCAAAGAATATGAAGGCTTGGTTACTAATGTGCTTATGCTACAACCGTTGGATGACGCTTGAAGACACAACTGCATTGTTCTATCTATCTGTAGTCTAGGGAAGCATTCAAAAGAAGCTGAACACTGTCTTTTTCTCACAGAGGATTAGATCTGGTTAAAATTTAGAAGATGGAATTGGATATGCAGGTTTCCTGAAACACAGTCGCGTATATACGCGAGTTCATGCACATAAAACCGCGTATGTCTGATTGCTGACAAATTTCTGTTTGGGGTCAGCTCTCTTCAGCACAGCTGCAGTGCTGTTTGGTATCTCTGATACTGTTTGGTATCTCTGGTGGTGTTTCAGTTCTCATAATTCTATTTCTAATGTTTTGATAAAGATGCCTTGATGATTTGTTGATGAAAGTGTTCAGGATGCACAAACTAAGGGGGAGCCTTAGTCATATGGAAAGGATGCTTGAATGCACAGATTCAGGGGGAGCATTAGCTTTGTTGAGTATAATGCACTGTTGGCATTATGATGGTTCTGAAATATGTTCTCTTTCTTGAGGACTTTCTGGTGTTGGTCATAAATGGTCATATTTGTAATTTGATGAAAAGGTCTTGTTGAGACCCATGATGTAAAATTGTAATATTCAGTCATGTAAGGACTTGTAAAATTTGTAAACCCACTTGGTTGGGTAGCTGAGTCAAATTTTGTAAACCCACTTGGTTGGGTAGTTGAATTGAAATGTGTAAACCCACTTGGTTGGGTATTTGAGTCTCATATGTAAATCCACTTGGTTGGATATTTGATGTAAGTATGAGTCTTTGGTGATAGGAAGTTCATAGAGTCATGTACTTCATTGAAACATATGTTTGAAGATTCAGCATGAACTCAGGGGGAGCTTGGTCACTTCAGTATATATCAGATCTGCAGAACGCTTCTTCCACATGCGGAGAAAAGGGGGAGAGTATGTTGGTTTTGATCCACCCTTTTCCCTTGATGTCAAAGGGGGAGAGTGACATGGTGTTTGACTGAAGAGAAATAATGGTGTCAAAGAATGGGGAGAGTGACATGGTGTCATTGTATTCTTAATGTACCTATCTATTGTGGTGATCAAACACCATCGTGGTTGCCATCAAGTCCAAAGGGGGAGATTGTTGGCAATATGATGCAGAGTGTTGTCCTTGATGGCAACCCACTGAATGAAGATGAAGACATGAGATTGTTGACATGTGTTGTCCTTGATGGCAATCCACCTGATGAAGTTATTCTTGACTTGATGACCTTGGTAAATGATGTAAATCTAATGTGATATGATTTTTGTTGACAATATGATGTAGAGAGTTGTTCTTATCCTTGGATATTACCTAATGAATCTGATGGCAGCTTGCTTGATGAACCTTTTTTAAAGATGATACGATGTATCTACAGTGTGTACAGAAGGCAATGAAGAAAGGAATTTAGAATGTGCTCAAAGTATGATAAAAAGAGTATGTCTCAAGGCATACGCGGATATGTCTAAGGGAAGTCGCGTATGCACGCGGGAAACAACGTTCCAAGTCGCGTATGGGCAAAAGCGCTCATAAAGTGCAAAACCAGGGGTAACCACCATGGTATTGACCCATTGTATTGGGTAATGATTCGTCTAAATGACCCCGTCCAAGAATACCATCAGAAGTAATGTAGTTTTGGGCTCATGGTATTTTTTTGGCTCATGGTATTGAAAAATGGTCTCATGGTATTGTTTTGGCTCATGGTATTGAAAAATGGGCTCATGGTATTGTTTTGGCTCATGGTATTGAAAAATGGGCTCATGGTATTGTTTTGGCTCATGGTATTGAAAAAATGGGCTCATGGTATTGTTTTGGCTCATGGTATTAAAAAAAGGGGCTCATGGTATTGAAAAAGGGAAAACCTATATAAAGAGAAGAAATTCATTGTGCAAATCATGAGTGTGGGTGCAAGATGTCTAAGCTTGAATGAATACTTCTCTCTGAAGTATATCTGAATGGAAAGGGTTAAAGGTTTGATGATAGATCTGAATCTATGATGCACCTATGAAGAAATGATGAAGCAGAATATCTAGATCTGAAATGTATCTGTATTTGCTGGATCTGTTTATGAAGTGATTAGATCTGTGATGAGGCGAACATTTGTCTGAAGTAAAGGGTTGAATCTGAACTGAATATCTGATCTGAAGTAGTATGCAGCTCTGTAATGGTTGAAGATCTATACGCTACTTTATTACAGTGGAAGCGCGTATATACGCGTGTTTTATGAAGTGAGCGACGTATGAGTAGTAAAATACGTTACGAGAAGTTTATGTGAGGTATCTGTGGTTTATGTGAAGCGACGTATACGCGACATGATGAAAGGAAACGTATGCAAACTAGGGTTTCTTTGAAGTACGTGGTATGAAATGTCGATACGTTACTGTGGTTCTGATATGCAATCGATGAGTTATATGTATCGATTTAATGTATGTTTGTGCTTGAAAGTATGGAAAGGGTTCAGTTTGAAAATATGATGAAATGTGGCCTGCAAGTGGTGTTCTATTGAAGTTGTTGGATCCGGTGTGAAAATTGATGAAACGTGGTCCAAGGTGGTGCTGAGGGTTGTAGCCTTCAGTCAGGGGGTTGTAGCTCCCTTCCAGGTGAGGCTGGTAAACGAGATCGGAGGGTCGTAGCTCCCTTCCAGGAGAGGCTGGTAAACGAGTCAGGGGGTTGGAGCTCCCTTCCAGGAGAGAGGTGAGTAAGCAGTAGGTCGGTGCACCAACGTCTTTAGTGGGAGTGCATGACACATATGTTGTAGATGTTTTCTTTATAATAAATATTGAATACTGAGACGACGGCAGCGGTGGTTTTCTCCCAAATTGGGTTTCCACCTAAAAATCCTGGTGTTCATGTGTGTGATGATTATTCTGTTCTTTCTACACCAGTTTAATGTTTCCTAAAATATCTGATGCAATGATCTGAGTTAAGAATTGAATGCATAATTAGATCTCTGGTCATACGCGAGTTCTGCAAAGGATATCCGCGTATATACGCTAGTTGGCTTCAGCGAAGTAGCGTATGGGTTTTAGAGCATGAATAAGTAAAAAGTTTGAATATGCAGTAAATACTGATTCACCCCCCCCTCTGATGTATTTTTCCCCATGATTCACCACATAAATATTACCACGAGGTTTGCCCGTCCGGGATCAATAATAGAGCTGCCCGAGACAGGGTTCTCAACCAAACATAATAAAGATAAAATAATCCCAGGAATGCCCTAAATGCCTAGCTTCTCTTGTTTTTATAGGCAGTTATAGATGAAAGACAGCAGAAATACCATCAAGAAATACCATGGGGAAATACCATGGGTTAAAACCATGGGTCAATTCTATCCCCTTTGACGGGATCAAGAAAGGGAATATTACAAATCCTCCCGTCCAAAGATTGCTTGTCCTCAAGCGATCCACTTCTATCCACAACAGAAGCATTTGTACATTAATACCAAGATCCCATACAATCCGATGTGCCCTCCACGTTGAATGATCCTGAATGGATCCTTCAATACCTGGATCCCAAGCAATCCTTTGGCCAATCATTTCCCCAATGGATTCTCCTGGATCCCAATGCCACCTGAATACTGGGACCTGTGGGTTATGGTACCATTTCAACCCTCCATCGTTGTCCGCACCAAAGGGCCCAAGCTGCAATATGCCCTCGGCTATGAGTATCCTCCCCTCAAAATGCATGATTCTCTCCTCATTTGATTCTCCTTGAGTGTATTCATCCTGGACCTCTTCACATGTGAGGATGAGTTGTCCATCCTTTCTGGTTGTCAAACATGGAGGTACTGGTGGACTGTTGTCTATACCTGATTACCCATACCCTTTATGGATGTCCTCCATTGTATTTATAGATTCAACTACCACATCATCGACGGGAATTGCATCCTTCCTTTCGTCATGTACTTTTTCAAGTTGATTGATCAGCTTGTCCTGCAAGTTTCTCTGAAGAGCATGGTGTTGTTGTTCACCATTTGTATTTGACTGCTCAGATCCTTCATAGGTCCTCTCCTGAAAACCAACGAACCCATCAATGGATGAATCCCCATGATCTGAAGAAGTCTCTAATTTTGTTATCCTTGTTGCCTCCTTATTGTCTGGACATGAATGGTCAAGTGCCCAAACTCCCTTGCATACAAAGCATAAGCCTTTCCTCCTTAGTTCATTCTTGCTGTCTCCAAAAATCTTTGTTAGTTCCTCCTTGGTTAAATTCTTTCTAAGTAGTTTGATGCTCTGTTTGATCAACCCCTCAACTAGTTCATAAGCAGCAGGTGATGCAATTAGCTCCTTCCTCCAAATGGCCAACAATTTTGATCTCAATTGTTCGCAGATGGCCCTATCTTCTCCTAAGATCGGAGACATGATATTTTTCATGTCTGTTTTGATGTAGTTTGGATGAGATATTGTAATTCCATTGCAGAAGTATTGGAGCATTTGAAGGATTAAATCATCACACTCTAGATCCAGCATAAGCATACCAAATCTGAATTTCGCCATGCGTTCCAAAATTGTGCGCTTCTGGAAAAAAAGTAAGAATGGTGGTGTTGTGTTGTCCAACCCTTGGAGTGCTTCTACCATTACTCGAAAAGTCCTCCTCATGATGTCATCATTGTAGGGCAATAGTGGTGTTGTTAAGGCTATTATTTTACTGAGACAAGAAGCGACGGTGAGTCTAACATTTTCACAAGAATGCTCCAAGAACCTAGGTTGTATCAAAGCAAGCATGGATGGCTTCAAGGCCCAGCTTGACCCTTCCCATTCTGATTTATCTATCAAGCTCAAAGCCGCATTTAATCTATCTAGCTGTAGGAGAACATCTTTTGACTTTGTACCCTGCAATTTGGATCCAAGTTCGAAGAGACACTTGCTTGTTACATCTTCCTTTCGGATATCTTTTGACTGCTGAAGAATAACATGGACCTTTCGAGAGAAAGGCCCGTCGCTCTGTTCTTGCTTCTGATTTGTATGTTGTTGCCATCTTTGATCCACAGAAGTATTGTAGCCCAAATAATCGACTGATATATCATTATGTTGATTCTTGTGGCGTTTCCAAAAACAAAATGATGACATTGGCATCAATGGATCTCAATACTTCGCTAATGAGAAACCTGAGAATGATCCCTGTCTAGCAATAGCTTCCCAACCTTTCAACAATGACCATATTTGCAAGAAAGACATGAATAAATATCATGGGTACATTCATAATATTCCATACAAATGAATAAATATCATGGGTACATTTATTCATAAGAGGCCATATACAAGCTATAAATGATTTTTTTTTTAATCATGCCTTCAAATATTTTCACAAATTTAACGCACAGACATATAATGATTTTCCCTTCACTTATATCTCCCAATAAAATAATTTACTGCAAAATAAAAATCAAACTAGGGTGATAAATATCACCGAAGTGAGAAATACTGGCTAGGGTGAAAAATAAATTTCACCGAAGTTCCTTGCGTAAAATTCTCAGGTTGGCAGGATGCACAACTCTGATACCACTGTAATATCCCAAATATCAAAATTCTAAATAAATCAACATCCACCTTTATTCTTATAGAAATTGAAGCTCAATTGCTTGAATCCACAGATAAGTTCCACATAAATATTACCACGAGGTTTCGTCCAGGATCAATAATAGGTAGCGGCGGGTTCTCAACCCAGGCTTATAATAAAGATAAAATAATCCAAAATGCCTAAATGCTACTTCTCTCCCTTTTATAAACCGATGGTCAATACCAACAAGAAATACCATGGGTCAATACCCAACAGAAAATGCCATCATAAAAATACCATGGGAAATACCATCAGGTTAAAGCCCACCAGGTCTAATTCCTCACTTTGACGGGATGAAAATATTACAATTCTCTAGCTCAGAAATAGACTTTCCAACTGGAATAATTGCCCCTCTCTGCAAAGAATCTCTTGATTGATCTTTTCTCTGAGCACTGCTCACTTCAGAAATTCGATCTCAGTGTATTTTCCAAATGACCCTTCAAGTCCTTATAATCTTCTTGTTGAGACTTCAACGAGCAAGATTAAATCGTTAATCAATGGCTAAGATTAACTTTTGACTTGATCTTCATCTTCACTAGAAGATTCAAACTATGTTTTATTAATACCCTTTAATTATTTTATTTTCCTAAGTTTAGACTTAGGTTCCCTTTAAAAACAATTAATTATTTTAATAAAATACACACTGAGTGGAATTTTCACAAACGATTTCTGGGTTCTTTGAAATACATGTGCCTAAGCCTCCCTACAAATTTTGAGACTTAGAGCACATCTGATGCTACCCAAATCAACACTCCCTCTTAGCGAGGAATGTGCTCTAGCAATACGCCCTGCTGAGTACTGCTCTGATTTTGCAACATCTCCCTCTGCGCTGATGATGTCAGGCACTGTTGCCCACCAACACTGCATTGCTACATCCGTGTTGTTGTTGACCCTGCATGTTGTTGCCAATAGCTACTGCACTGCAACTTTGTTGCTTATTGCAACAGAAAAACATCCAAGCACTGAACTAAGTGTTCAGTAGGATGCATCTCGTACTGAAGATCTGACTGCTACTAGTCTCTGCATTGTCCCTCTGAAGTTGTTGCATTGTTGTTGACTCTATGTTGTGCCTCCCTGCACTGTTGTCAATTATGCTCTGCGTTGCTCAAACTTTGACGCTCACTAACCATTGCACTGTCACTTTTGCACCAACTGGCACTCGTCACTCCTACATCTGATTTGGGCTCCCGTAGCAAGGTAATGATCCGAGAGGTGGACTCCTCAAGGATCCTACCCAGCTACAACTTGTTGTGCTATAGCTCTAGATCACCCTAACGATCCCTTGGTGATATGTGAGCAATCATCGCGAACTCCTCATCAATCCTTGCAGATGCAGCCTAGAAATCATGCTTCTCCTCTTTGTCTCTCTTCTTGAGAGGATATTGTGTAGCGTAATGTCCCATCTCGCCACACCGGAAGCACTTGATCTTTGAGATGTCTTTCTTACGTCTCTGCTGCTCCTACTACTCCTTTGATGCAAGGGTTGCATTCTCCTCCTCCTCCTTCGGCTTCTTCCCACTACAGTTGTTGCCCTCAAGTTGGCACTTGAGTAAGTCCCTCCTCATCTCTTCCTGTTGAAGAGTTGCCCACATTGCCTCCCACTCCGGAAAATTCTCTCTGCCCAAGATGCTTTGGACAAAGACTTGATAGTCTTCGGACACTGAGTTGAGGGCCAATCTGACAATCTTTGTGGCTTGAGGAGTTGCTCCTATAGCTGCCAGCTAATCTCAGTTCTCTTGAAGTCTAAATAGGAACGGATCAATGCGCTCACCCTTCTGCATCCTTGTAGTCCACAATTTCTCCTCCAAGAAAATCTTTCGCTACTCGGAAGATCCCAGATATAGCTTCTCCAGGACCTGCCACATTTCTCTAGCAGTCCCTTTGGTAGTGATGTGACACATGACATGATCTCTCACTCTGTCGAGGATTAAGCGTTTTGCCTTTGCCATATCTTTCTTGTATTCTTTTAGTGGATCTGTGTCTACTGGTACAACTACCACACCATTGATGAAGGCTTTGAGATCATGTTCATCCAGCAAGCATCTGATCCTTGCCTGTCAGATCACATAGTTGGAGGCTCCCTCCAACCGATCTTGATCTCTCAACCCACTTGTTTCCATCTCTTCCAACTGAAAAGTAAATAGAACTAGCTCCCTATCTCTCCTCTGTGCAGATGCTGCCCTAGCCTAAGCACTCCCTACGGGATATAGTAAATCTGCCACACAATATTGTTGCTTAGCTATCTAGAACTAGAATTGCCCTGCTTTGCATACTCTGAGGAAGGAAATTCCCCACACGTTGTCGATCTGCTGCTTCTAACCCTCTGCGCGGTTGGCTCTACGCACTCCCCGCTGGAGCAAGCCAAATAATTCATGAACTCTGCTGCTTCCACACTGGAAATCAAAGTCTCTTGGGCATGAAACTCTCTGAGGTCAGAAATCCCCAAAATGTCTTCAACTACTCTCTCTTGACGCTTTCTGCACCAGCAATCAATACTTTACAGAAAACTGTGTCCCTCCAACTGATGATCTGCGTTGAAACTGCTATGTTGCTCCCTCTGCCTCGGACAAACTGCAATCTGGAAAATCCTACCTCTCTGTTGGCTCACTCAGAGAGAGATTTTCTTGCAACGACTAGCCCTCTTGGCTTGGACTTTGCAATCACCTGGGAGATTGATCTGCTGCTTACGCAGCTCTTTGATCCCCGACTTCTCCTTCAACGTTGGATCTACTAGATTTTTTCTTTTGCTCCACCTGCACTCAGTTTAAACAAGCTTTGATACCATGTGAAAATTCGTATTACCCAGAATCCTACTGCAACATTGATGAGAAATCTCCTATCTGTTAATTCCTTTTAACAAATTATTTACGATAAACAGCAAAATCTCATATACTATATAGCGTTCACAAATTAACTGTGGAAGAAATACAAGTGTGGAAACAAAATCTGAACAAGAGTAGATCATAGACACATTTGACACGGTTGTTTTTGGACCAATGTCCCCGAAAAAACCCAATGTGGGAAAATTGGTGCAGCAACTAAGGGTTTATATATTATGCCGTAATTTTTATGACTACAAACTGGATGCCTTGTTGGCTATCCTCACAGAGAATATGACTAACAAGGAGCTTGTGAGATTACCTCACACACTGACACTCGAAGCCCAACTGGCCAAAATGTCACACTAGCAAGCCCACCACAACCTCTACGTAGTCTTTGTGTCACTCTGCATGGGGACTCTGTGGCTTCTGCAATCTGGCACTTCTGCTGGCTAGATCTGACCCTCTGGCCCCTTTTGGTCTCACACCCCGGCTCTCTGGCACTGCATCTGACTAATCCTCAGCTGAATCACAGACTTCCTCTGGGCTACTGTGTTGCCTCTGTTGGCTTTGCATAGCTACTACGCTGCCTCTGCTGGTACAGCTCTCTGTCTTCTCTGATGTGTATTCTTTAGCTCAGGAATAGACTTGCCAACTAGAATTACTGCCCCTCTCTTCAAAGAATCTCTTGATCGATCTTTCCTCTGAGCACTGCTCACTTCCAAAATTCGATCTCTTGATCCTCTTTATGTATTTTCCAAATGACCATTCAAGTCCTTATAATCTTCTCGTTGAGACTTTAACGGCCATGATTAAATCGTTAATCAATGGCTAAGATTAACTTTTGACTTGATCTTCGTCTTCTCTAGAACATTCACAATGTTTTATTAATACCCTTTAGTTATTTAATTTTCCTAAGTTTAGACTTAAGGTCCCTTTAAAAATAAATAATTATTTTAATAAAACACACTCTCAGTGGAATTTTCACAAACGATATCTGGGTTCTTTGAAATACATGTGCCTAAGCCTCCCTGCAAATTTTGAGACTTCGAGCACATCCGATGCTACCCAAATCAACATCAAGTGGTAGCAGGAAATGGAAAGAATAGAAGAACAAAGCAAAGATAGTGATAAGAAGACTTGTGTCGAACTTTGGACTCGGAAGGATTTGATATTCTTTGTGCTGAAAAGAAGTCAATTGTGACTTCCAATATGAAGATGGCTAGAAGTACCAAATGAAGGATTACCTCAGCAAGACGGAGAAGAATATGAAGTCAGGCACCTTGTGTATGGTACGCTCAAATTAATGGCTATTTAGAACGATGTTGATTCGTGGTTGAAGCGAAGCCCATGATTTTAATGATCAATTTTTTACTGGGGCTAAGGACCCCTTTGTCCAATGTAAGAGGGAGTTGATTGAAGGATCTTGGTCCAATCCATTACTACCTAGGATTGAAAATGTGGCATAATCCTGTTGAATTCTTCGTTGAGATCCTTCAAAGATTTTGCATAATGGACTGTAAGTCCATGGGCACCTCCATGATAATAAATTTGAAGTAGCTGTCAGACTTTCTTGTTAACTTGTTTGATCCTTTTGATTGGCTCATTGAACTATCTATTGCATGGATTTGCAAATTCTGATTGGGACGGATGTTCTGAAGAGCACTTCTTGATGTTGTCTTAGCTTGGAAATCATGGATGAGTATTGTGCGGACCTCTATTGCATTTAGCACCCTTGAAGTTGAGTTTGACCAAGAAACCTTACGGTTGGGGAGGTTGATTCTAAGGCTTGGAGTGATCTATTGGGTCATTGTGTTTGACCAAGAGATTAGCAGGCTTGGTCGCGGACACTAATTTTGAGTACTCTCCCTTAGGTCACTGCATTTGACTGAAAGAACATATGGTCGGGGAGATTGACGCTTTTGACATCGAGATTAGGATTCCTTCCTTGGGTCATGGACCGAGAGACTATATAGTCAAGGAGTTTGAAATTGATATAGGGACTCCTCCCTTAGGTCATTGAGCTTGACCGAGAGACCCTTGTTTATGGTCGAGGAGATGGACCCAATGTACTCTCTTAGGCCATTGAGTTTGACCAAGAGACCATTGGTATGGTCAGAGAGTTTGATCCTGATTACTCCCTTGAGTCATTCTGTTTGACTGAGAGACCAATAGCTTGGTCGAGGAGATTGATGTTGAGGTCTCTCTCATGGGTCAATGATTTTGACTAAGAGACCAGTGGGATGGTCGGAGAGACTGACTTTAGGTCATTGAGATTGACTAAGAAACCATTTCATATGGTTGGAAAGTTTGGCTTCAAGAAAAAATATTGATTGATCCCATTGGGTTTTGGCATATGCGATGAACTTGACGCTATGAACCTTTCCTTATGGTTAGACATGTACATCTGACTTTTTGATCTCTCCCTTAAGTCATTACCGAGAGACCAGTGGATTGGTCAGGGAGATTGATCTTCAGAGAGAATGAAAAGTACCTCCCTAGCTAAGAGGGAGTGTTGAACATGTAGCTTCGGTCGATATTTTCATCAATAAAATCAAGAAAGAAAAATTTGACTTTATATTTTTGGTTTATGATCCCACAAGTGTCCAAGTCAGCCCCTCCAAGATCATGTCGGCTTGCCCCAAGAGACACACCTCTTGACATGGATGAAACTAAATATAAAGCCTATTCGCTCTCCTTCAAGGCAGAGTTTCGGATCATCTCATATGAGGCCTAAGGTAGATTGTTTGTGGAACCTATGCGGACCTAGGGCATTATAGCCCTATGGAACAATGCGAACATGAGGCAATATATACTTTGTTGAATAGTGTGGATTTGTGGCCTAAATCTCTAAGGAACCTTGCGGACCAGTGGCACTATATTTCTAAGAAACCATGCGGACTTGTGGCTTGGTATCTTTGTAACATATGTGAGGGTCTGTGACACATGTCTCTGTGGATAAGCGAAGCTTGTTAGAGGGTTGGCTTGGCACTTGTGGGAGGTCATCTTGTTGGTCAGTATTTGCCTATGTAATATGCTATTTTGATGTACAAATTGGATTGAATTGAACATTCTCTCATAAGGAAAGGTTGTGGGTTTTTCCCCTTGGAGTGGGGCTTTCCCAGAGTAATTTATGATGTCTCTCGTTCATTGTCTTATTGTGATCTTTACTGCTCTATGTATCTTAATGTTAATGGTTGAAATTTTCATGTATAATTGCTTAATGATTGAAATGCTTGAAAATAAGACAAATTGTATCATTGGAAGTAGTTATCAGTGTGAAAATTGTTCTAGTCTTGTATGCTACTAGAAAATCAACAGTCTCATCATAAGGAAAGATACATAGCATCAAACTCATCCCATAAGCCAAAACCCAATGGCATCAAGGTTAGCACCCAACAAACCAATGGGATCAATCAATGAGACCAACATCTCTAACCATATGAAATGATTTCTCAATCAAGCGCAATGACCCAAGAGACTACACAAAATCAATCTGCCCGACCAAGTCCACTTGGTCTCTCAATCAAACACAAACACTGAAGGAAGAGAACTGAAAATCAGTGTCCCTGACAAATCTCACTGGTCTCTCAGTCAAACACAATGACTTAAGGGATCACTCCAAGCCTCAAGACTAAGCTCTCCAACCACATTGGTTTCTCAGTCAATCTCAATGACCCAAGGGAGTATCCAAGACAATCTTCCCAACCATAAACCATGGTCTCTTAGCTAAGCCCGAGGAATATTGTCAATCACATGATGTTATACAATCAATGCTCCCTTTCTCCAAGAGAGGGAGTCTCAACAACTCCAAGTTGTTCTCTAAAATAAGCAAACTTCATCCAGGACAATCGTCAAAACATCAGCAACCTACTCATCAGTACGTACATATTCAAGCCTCACAACTCCTCTCTCAACAATATTCTAAATGTAATGATACTTGAACTCAATGTGCTTTGACGTGTCATGAAAAAGTGGGTTCTCAGAAAGCTTTACACAACTTTGATTATCACAATATACAATGGTTGATTCCAGCACATGATCAAACAAACAAGCAAACAGCTTACGAAGATACACAGCTTCATAACAGGTTGAACAAGCAACTATATACTCAGCTTTAGTCGTACTAGGAGCAACAAAAGTTTTCTTCTTACTTAACCATGAAATCATAGCAAAGCCCAAGCTAAAACAGAAACCAGAATTACTCTTTCTATCATTAGTGCATCCAGCCCAATTAGCATCAGTAAAGCCATGCAATTGCCATTTTCCATTAGAAACATATTTCAAACCATAATCAATGGTGTCCTGCAGATATCTCAATATATGTTTCATTGCAACCCAATGCACATGTCGGGGATCAACCATGAATTGGCTAAATGTGTTCACAACATAGCAGATATCAGGCCAGGTGTTCACCAGATGGTTCAATGAGCTAATCAATTTGTGATACATTGAGAGATCAACCAGATCAAAATGACAATCTCGCAGTTTCTTCAAATTTGTCACCATGGGAATGTCCATGGACTTGCAGTCCATCATGCCAAATTTCTGAAGGATCTTGATAATGTACTTTCCTTGTCTAACAAAGATTTCATCAGGCTTTTGCCATATTTCCAATCCCAAATAGTAATGCATAAGACCAAGATCCTTCATCTCAAATTCAGAAATAAGCTCCCTTTTACACTGGACAACGAGAACCTCAGCCCCTGTCAAATATAGATCATCTACATACAGCAGCAAAATCAAGGACTTACCTTAAACAACTTTGAAGTACAAATTTGGATCATCATCGACCTTTGCGAAGCCAAGACTCAACAAATAGCCATCAATATGAGAGTACCATGCACGAGGATCCTGCTTAAGCCCATACAAGGCTTTCTTCAATTTACAAACATGTGTCTCTCTATCATGAATCTCAAAGACTTGAAGTTGTTCAATATATACTTCCTCTTCAATGACTCCATTCAAGAAAGCAATCTTAACATCCATTTAATGCAGTTTCCAACCTGCAATAGAAGCAAGAGCAATAATAGATCTAATAGAAGAATACCTAGCAACCGGAGCAAATGTATCTTCATAATCTTCTCCTTCTTTCTAGGAGAATCCGCGGGCCACAAATCTTGCCTTGTACTTCTCAATGCTTCCATCAGCTACATATTTGATTTTGTAGATCCATTTAAAAGACAATAGATACCCTTCAGGTCTTGGCACGATTTTCCATACATCATTCTTCAATATGGACTGGTACTCTTCAATCATAGCATCTTTCCAAACTTGATGTTCAGTTGCTTCTCCATAAGTGGATAGTTCGTACCCAATGATCTTACTCATCAACGTTTCATACCCTGAATACTTCTTTGGCGTTTTTCTTTCTCTAAAGGTCCCACGAGGTGTTGCATGTCCTTCAGCTTCTTTCAAAGTTCTTTCGAACCAAGTGTAAAAATTCTACTGCAGTGTATTGGTTTACTTTCTCTTGCTTGATTTAATTAATACAAGTTATTTCCAGAAATTAGATTCAGAAAATACTGAAAATAAACACAACTATAGCCTACACATGCAGATCATTTACTGAATAATACGCTCATGCAACAAAGTGACACATGGATTTTTGGACACAAGTCCCCAGAAAAACCCAAAGCAGGAAAACCGGCCTAGCAGATATGAGGGTTTATTATTAAGTAGTTCTAATTACAGCAAATCTGGGTTCCAAGACTGGAAAACCCAACAGAGAATAAAAGAAATCAAATCTGCAACTAACTTGAAGTTCTAGTGCCAAATACCAGACTGATCCACACCCTCAAACGGGATTTACAAGACTCAGCTAGGATCTGAACCTAGAAACCCTCAGCGCTGCTCCCGAAGCCCCAGCATCCGCTCTGAAGACCTGCGTCAACCTCTGCGTGGCTCTAGGAGGGCTTGGGTTACCCCTGGAGGGTCTACGCTGCCCCTACGTTGCCTCTGCTATGCCTGCGCCAGCTCTGCATGGCCCCAGCTGCCTCTGCGCTGCCCCTACTAGACTGCATGCCTCTAAAGCCCCTCTCCGCTGCCCTTGTTGTTGCTCCTCTGCCTCTTGCTATATCTTGGCTCTTGGGATCAATCATCCCCTCAGCCAATACTACCCCTCACTGCAGGAAATTCCTACGGAAATTCTTAGCAAACCCGCCATAGAATTCCAGATCTATTCCGCAGTTCTGCAACTGTCTGTCTATTCCAACTGACCCTCAAGCCTTTCTCTTATACTTTTTCGTTGAATCCTTCAATGGCCGAGATTAAATCATCCATCAATGGCTGAGTTAAGAGACTGCGTGATCCATGTGACTTAAGACAATTTCAGCACGTGTTAATTAATTCACTTTAATTATTTTATTTTCCTAAGTTAGACATAGGAAATCCATTAAAATAATTAATTATTTGAATAACTTGAACACCAACTGAAATTTCTCAAATCCATTTCTGGGTTTTGGAGATCAAGTGTGTCCTAGCCTCTCCACAAAATTTTAGGGCTAGAGCACACCCGATGCTACACCAACTATACAAAATCTCAACACCAAGTTGGTCTCTTTCTAGTCTCAGGTACAGTGACTCCAGGTGAATCAACAAATTCACGTGGATCATCAAACTCTTCTTGAGGATCTTGTTCCATAGGTTTAAGTTCTTTAGATTTCAATTCCACATTCTTAGGAGCCACCTACATCTCATCATCAGAGTCCAAGCGTGATCCCTTGGACTTCCAGAAAGAAGCATCCTCATCAAAAATGACATCTCTACAAGTTTGAATAGATCGTTGCCTTGGTACATAGACTTTGAAAGCCATTAAATTTTCACTGTAGCCAACAAAAGTTCCCTTCTTCCGAGAAGTCTCCAACTTTGTCCTTTTCTCATTGGGCACATGAACATAAACAAGACAACCAAAAATTTTCAAATGTTCAACATTGGGTTTCTCACCCATGAAGACTTCTTCAAGAGTCTTGTAATCCAAGATTCGGTGTGGACATCTATTTTGGTCATGAAAAGCTATCTTTGAAGCTTCTCCCCATAGAAACATCAGCAGCTCTTGATCATGAAGCATGGCTTTAGCAACTACCAAAATAGTTTTGTTCTTCCTTTCGACAATTCCATTTTGTTATGGATAGTAGTAACTATCAACTCCCTCTTAATTCCAACATTCCTGAAGAAAGCAATCAGCTCCTTGGATACGTACTCTCCTCCATTATCAAATCTTAAAGTCTTAATCCTTCTTCCTGTAGCATTTTCAACCTACACCGTGAATTCCCGAAACTTTTCAAATATTTCATCCTTTGATTTCAAGAAATAAATCCATGCTTCACAAGAGTAATCATCAATGAAAGTGACAACCCAAGGATGAAAGTGACCACCCAAGGATTTGCCAAACATAGGCCCACAAACACCAAAATGCACAAGATCCAAGATTCCTTTGGATCTACTATCACTACTAGTACATCGTCCTTTGACATTTTTCCCAAAAGCACATCCTTTGCAAACTCTGTCATGTTCAATCTTGATTTCAAGTACAACTTTAAAAAATTCCTTCATTCTAGACAAAGCTTTATAATGAACATGAGTGAACCTTCGATGCCATAGTTCACAAAGACCAAATGTGTTGTGTATCAAGGCTTGAATTGAGCGTCCAAGGAGACGATATAGGCCTCCTATTCGTACACCAATCACCTTGGAAAATTCAAAGGGGTCCTTCCATACTATAACTTGTCCATCAACGAATGCAATTCTATACCCTTTGTCTTCAAGAGATGAAATAAACAACAAATTCTTCTTCAAACCAGGAACTTATAAAATATTGTTAATAGAGACATTGCCTCCCGATTTCAATTGGAAGGATTGTGAATCAATGCCTTTGACTTCGTACTTGCCATTGTCTCCAAGCTCAACCCTTTGAGCTATCTTCTTTTTAACCAATTCAGAGAGATTTTCACAGTTTCTAGTCATGTGCCTAGAGGCACCACTCTCCACCAACAAAATTTCATCATGACCTGCAATGGAACCTGTAAACCAGAATAAAATGAATAATCATCATCAAATATTTCTTCCTAGGCCTCCTCTTATGAAATGGTTCATTCAGTTCAACTATAGAAGCATGGTGCTTGCCTTTCCTTTTTCGATCATCATTCCTTTGAGGATCATTCCTATGACACTTATTTTGATAGTGACCATATGCTTGGCAACAATAGCATTGAACATTTGTGGAGCAGGTCCTTTTCCTAGAGTAGGTCTTCGAGCCGATCTTGAAGTAGGTCTTCTACCTGAACTTCCTCGAAATCTTTGAAATTTTCTCCTTCCCTTGCTATTCTTTGAGTGAGAAGCAAAAGATTGAGAATCTTCACCTAGATTTGGAATCTTGCCTTTGGATGGAAACCTTGATTAGGAAGGTGGATTTTCTCCGCCACTAATGCTTGTTGCAAAAGAGTCCCAAGATTCAGGGAAACCACCCATTGCTATAACTACTAATTCTTTGAGTTCATCAATAGCTTTGAGTTGATCTCTTATTTGAGATATTCTTGCGAAGTATGATGGCACAGTATCATTCTTTCTCATCTTGATATCACGAAGCTTACTCCTTAGACTTATTGATTGATTGATGTTGTTGATGGTACATAATCCGATAAGGGCATCATACATCTCCTTGGAAGATTTTTAATGAGCAATACAAGGAATTAGATGATCTCTAACAGATTCCACAATGATGCTCATGGCCAAGATGTTATCTTCTTGAAACTTGTCTTTTCCTGCATGATCAGCTGGTTCAATAACTTTTCCCAATACAATACCCAAGACCTTATGCCTTGCAAGCACTAGGTCAATTCTAGTCTCCCCTACCCTGAAGTTTGTATCTCCTTCAAGCTTGTTCTTTGTCTTCATGAAGGAATTCATGATGAAGATGACCAATCAAAACAAAAGATGTAAGACTCTCATGCTCTTCAAGGTGTTATGAATGGTTTTCAATGTGATCTCAATGCTCTTCAAGGCTCTTTTCCTTCACCAAAGCTCTGAAACCATGTTGATTTTCTAGTGCAATAAAGACTAGTACAATTTTTCAAACTGATAACCACTTCCAATGATACAATTTAAAGCATTTCAATCATTAAGTAGTTCTAAATGAAAATTTTCAACCATTAACTTCTTCAATAGAGATCGCAATAAACAATGAGACAAGAGACACCAACATTTTGTTCAATGACTAGGGGAAAACCCGGTGATATTTCCTTATGAGAGAGAATTCAATTTATCAAAATGTATATCAAAATATTCCAGTCAAAATGCCAATCTCTGACCAAATAAATGCCAAGTCAAACCAATCAAATGGGAGAGAAAAGCCAGCGCATTGTCCAAGTCAAAGTCGGAAATAGAGGGTCAAATTTGGGCCTCGAGTAGCTAGTCAAAGGGGTCGAAATTCAGCGTGCAATTCCAAACTCAATGTCTCAGTCAAATCACAAAACTTGACTTGCAGTCAACTCTCACTCAACGAGCCAAAACAGGGGCAGACCTTCAATCAACCACGGTCAACGAACCAAATATAATTTCCGCCTCCAAGATTAGTCAAAATCTCGGTCAAACAACAATAGATAAACCTAATTCAACACTAGTAAAACAGAAGTCAAATCGTTGTTCAGCGCAAAGACAAATCTTCTTCTTCTCCTTGCACGTGTGAACAGATCTTCTTGTTTCAAATTGAATGGATGAGTGATCTGTGATACCAAATAAGGTCAACGAATGCCCAATATATATGTGCCAGGAGGTGGGTTTTGACCATAGGGTCAAACCCCTTCATGTGGTGGGGCTGACTTGGTCAACACAAAAATATATTATTTCTTCTTTGTTTTGCCAATGAGAATATTGATCGAAGCTACCAATTTTCAACAAGCTAGATATGCAGTGTTTCAAGATTTGAGTGTAATAGGAGCATTTTTAAGTGTATACACAGTAATAAGACAAACCATTTAGGTCAAAAATGGTTGAACAACATGGTTTATGTTCAATACAACCTTCGGTTGAAGCATAACCAAATGTTGTACAAAGCCCCTGAATCAAGTATCACGGTCTTGGGTGACTTTGATCCAACATCAGAAAGGGTTGTAGAGAGTCAGGCACCAACGTTTGACAATGAAGACCTCTCTTGCTCGGACTTGGACCCACCTCCACAGGGAGAGCTATCACAAGTACCACCTTCAGGGCCTAGGGAATCAAACCAAAATCCCATTGTAGACTTAGAGGCTACACATTTTGTGAATGAGGATGAGGAGGATGAGGAGGATGATGATTTTTATGATGGCCATTAGCACTTGTTGTCATAGTATTGTAGTATCATGCTTATTTTTGGACTATAGAAGCCATTTACAGCCTATTCCTTGATGTCTTTTGGTTCGGTGATTTATTGCACTAAGTGTTATGTCGACTATATGCACTCTTGTTATATAAACCAGTATAGATCCATTTTAAGCACGAATCTAACATGAGCCAAGAGGGATCAAATTTCTTCACATGCAAACTTCTTTTAGAGTGAATGTAATATTCCTAAGATGAAATTAACAGTGATAATCAAAACAATAACATCACATGCAACACAAAATTTCACACATGCAATTAGACACCCAGAAAATTCACCAAATCTGCGCCAAGCTGAGCCATTTTATTATAAATCAAAGAGAGTATAAAATGAGCGTGGAGTAAATGCATTTGGGCTTGCAAACGCAAGCTAGACAAGACCCGGGTGTGAAAATATTATCCCTGAATGCTAGTAATTACTTCTCCTTCAACTTCTACGTTGGCCCGAGAATTCTATTGTTGCTAGCTGAAAAGGGACTGGTGTTTTACCCCTCTAGAGTGGTCAGAAAATTCTGCAACATCAAACTATGGGCTCTCCTTGCCAAACCCACAAAAACCCAGAAAGGAATGGGCCTCATTCCAAACTCCCGAAAATGACCCCAAATAGTGTGAATTCCTCCTCTATCTAGTTATTCATACCACCTATGTCTTTGTTGCCAAATGAGACCCCAAATGTTGAGAAATGTCCCCAAAATTCCCCTTATGCCTCCTGAAAAATCTCAACCCAAAATCCCCAGTCAATCCTCCCACAACTAGATCATTCCACAAGGGACTGCGCAGGCCCAATAAGACTACCTTTCTGTATGCTCTAGACGAAGAACTTCAGCCTAAGGAATATCCACTACTCAGCCCACCAAACTCCCACAAAATGGCTGAAAAATGAAAATGAATTGTGTCCCCAAAGGCTCGATGCCAATACTGTTCTGAAGCTCACTCTCCCAAAGAGTGTGTATTCCCTTCTAAGCCCAGATTGCTCCAAGAAAAGCTAGAAATCACCTGTAGAATTCTCCCGGATCAGCTCTCAAGTGTAGCAATAGCTCCCCTAGGGTGGCACTCTTGGTCCACCGAAGATGCAAGTGAGATCTCCCTTGGAAATCTCTTGTGTTGAACAGCATGGTGTAGAACTGTCTCAACAACTCAAGCGTACTAGAGAGTTAGAATGTAAAATGATGCATGCTCCTCCTATTTATAATTGAGCTCCCCCTTTCCCATGTGGGTCTGATGCGTTGACCTCCCTTTGTCTTCCTCCCTCCAAAAGTGTGAGTTCCTCCAAGGGGTGCATATTTCCCCTTGTGTGGCCCCACTTCCCACTAGCATTTTAATGTTTAGCCATGTTTCCTTCCACCAAAATGAGGTAATCCTCCCTTTTCCACCCACTTATCCTAAGTTGAGCCAAAATTAATTATACTTGGATAAAATTGCAAAATTAGTGTCGCTGTTAGGTGAACTTATGTATAAGGAATATCACAATTCTCCCCTCCCAAATGTTGCTTGTCCCCAAGCAACTGTAATGTGGGGTGTTGCACAATATCCTCACCCTCCCATGTAGCATCCTCATCTAGCAAATTCCTCCACCGCACCAAATACTCCCTGATAGTCCTACTCCTCAATCCCTCTCCCTTGTCTCCAAAAAGACCTCGGGCTCAAGAACCAAATTCCCCTGATCATCCAGCGAAGGTAACTCAGTCATTGTTACCACATGTCCCAATACCTTCTTGAGGCATGAGACATGAAAGATATTGTGTACCTTGCTTCTAGGTGGAAGCTCCAGCTCGTATGCCACTTCACCAATCCTCCTGATCACCTGTAAGGCCCATAGAAACATGGTTGTAGCTTCTCGTCCCCCTTTTGCTTCAGTGTAGACTGTCTGTATGGTCGAAGGCATAAGAAGACCAAATCTCCCACCTCAAACTTCCTTTCGACCCTATGCCTATCTGCATACATCTTTTGTTGATTTTGGGAGGTATGCAAATTGTATTTGAGAGCCTTAAGGATGTCTTGGCTCTCTTGTATCCAATCTTTGGCCTTTGGGGCCCTACTGTCTCCAAAAACAAGGTTAGAAAAAAGATAAAGCATCATATCTATATAAGCATAGAAAGGCGACATACCGATAGACAAATGGTAAGTAGTATTGTAGCAATACTCTCCCAGGTGCAACCATCTCATCCAGGCTTGTTGCTACCCTGTCACATAGTTCTGCAAGTATCCCTCCAACCATTTATTAACGATCTCAGTCTACCCATTGGTATGAGGGTGGTAGCTTGTACTGGGAGTGAGCTTTGTGCCCACAAACCAGAAGACCATGTAACCTGAATATCTCTCTGAAGAATGGCTCTGCAACTTGCAAAGCAGTGTACCTCGCGGGGATAGAAAAGAAGTGGGCATACTTCTTCAACCGGTCCACCACTACATATATATAGTCACGGCCTTACACCATAGGCAGTCCTATGATGAAGCCCATCAAGATGCTCTCCCACTTCCCCTTAGGAATGGGAAGCAACTGCAGTTACCCAACGGGATGAGTCAACTCCCCTTTGTTCCTCTGGCAGGCCTCATAGTCCGGAGTCCTGCACATGCCTCAACAAATCCCCCTTAAGGCCCCTCCAAGTGAAGCGCTCCCTGACTGTCCTGTAAGTGTTCAAGAACCCATGATGTTCGAAAAGTGGTGATCGTGTGCTTCCTGGAGGGTCTTACCCCTTTAACTGTGAGCTCAGTACCAGATATATGCGCACCTTATAGTAAACAACATCATCCATCACCCGGTAGCACTCATCCCCACGAGTACCATCCAAGATCTCGCATGTTTGTCGATCCTTGGAGTACTCCACCAAAATTTAGGCCTTCCAATCATGGCAGATTCTCATGAGTGAAAGTGTCGTGGGCCCCCTGGATAGGGCGTCTACCACTATGTTCTGCTTGCCCTTGACATACTCTATGTCAAAATCGTAGGCCTGAATCATATTGACCTACTTTTTCTACCTCTCATTGAGGCCTTTCTACTCCAAAAAGTGGCGAAGACTCTTATGATCAGTCTTCACTCTGAACCTGTTGCCCATCAAGTACTGTCGGAATTTGGTAAATCTGTGCATAATGGCCAACATCTCCTTGTCATAGATAAGAGTATAGCCTCTCATGACTAAGGAGCTCTCAACTCTCAAAAGCTATTAGGTGCCCCCCCTGTGACAATACCGCACCAATGCCCTCACCTAATGCATCGCACTCCAAGGTGAATGGTTATGTAAAATCAGGAAAAGCCAACACCGAACAACTGCTCATCACCTTCTTGACATGCTCAAACGTTGCCTGTGCCTTGTCCGTCCATGCAAATGCCCCCTTCTTAGTCAAGTTTGTGAGGGGTGTCGCTAGTTGTGAGAAGCCCTTTACAAACTTCCTGTAATATGTGCAAATGCCAAGAAATCCCCTTAGCTCAATCACATTCTGGGGAACTGGCCAGTCCCGAATGGTTCTAATCTTCTCCTCATGCCCCCACATTGCATCCTCTCCAATAATGTGCCCCAAGTAGAGCATCTCAGTCAGCCCAAACTCACACTTGGGCAGCTTTGCATAAAATCGTTGCCCCTCCAAGATACGAAGCACCTCCTTTATATGTTGTAAGTGCTCCTTACATGTCCTGTTATAAATCGGTATATCGTCAAATAACACCAAAACGAACGACACAAATGCTTGCGGAACACATGGTTCATGCAAGAGTGGAAGGTAGCAATTATATTGGACAGCACAAAGGGCATAACCAAAAACTCAAAGTGGCCATAGTGACACCTGAGAGTTGTCTTAGGGATATCCTGATCCCTCACCCGAATCTGATGTTACCCCGAACGTAAATCTATCTTAGAGAAGTACTTGGCACCTCTAAGCTCATCTATGCGGGGAATGGGGTATCGATTCTTCATAGTCTTCTTATTAAGAGCTTTGTAGTCAATGCACACATCCGCAACGTACCATCCTTCTTCTTAACCAAAACAACTGATGAAGCGAAGGGGATAAAGTTGGGCCTAATGTGCCCCAATGCCATCAACTCCTAAATAGCTCTCTCAATCTCATCATTGTAGGCCCTGGGATGCCTGTAAGGGGTCGTGATGACTGCCTGGACCCCTGGCTCTAGCTCAATAGTGTGTGCTCAAACCCTCTGTCAGATGGCCACCCTGATGGGATATCCCCAAATACTGTTGGTTATTTGTCTAAGATGGCCTGAACGTTTGGATGTGGTGGTCGAGGCTGATCCCCTGCCTCTAAAATCCTTAGCTCCACCGCCCACTCAATGTTCCCATTCCTCAGGTCTGCCTCCATCCTGTGTGTTGAAACTGTTTGTGACGAATACGAGTGCATGCCTCTCAGCACAACTAACTTCCCATCCGGTCCCGTGAACTCCTCCAATCTCTCCCAATCTATGGCAACTCGTCCAAGAGAATAGAGCCACTGAACACCCATCACCATATTGGTGTCAACATCAACCACGAAAAAGTGGTTCGTCACTGAATAGTTCCCCATGATCACCATCAAAGAGGGAACATACCGCATACACTACATGGTCCTGTCACCTAGCACAAGGGCAAAGAAGCCCTCAAAATCCTCCATGGGAATGCCCCTCCTCTATAAGATTTGTGCATCACTAAAGTTGTGGGTAGCCCCACTATCCACCAATACTGAGACACGTTGCCCTTGCATAGTGCCTCTGATCCGCAAGGTCAAATATCTGGTATCCCCACACAATGAAGCAAGCACTCCTTCAGAAAGTGTGAAAGGTGCTCCCCCAGGTGGTGGTGGCGGTGGTGGTGGCCCTCCTATTGCATGTGGCTCACTGTCACCTCCATCTACCCCTTGCTCTACATCATCCTCATGATCGTTGTCAAAGAAGACCTCAACATAATGGACCTTGCCCGTGGTGCATCTATGGTCTGGAGCCCAAGGCTCCTGGCAAGTGAAGCGTAGCTTCCTCCACCGAAGGTCCCTCCTAGTGCCTCACACTGTGGTGGAAGTCTAGTGTCTCTGCCCCTTTGCTAGAATACAAGCTTGGTGGGTCCCTGCGCTCTGGTCTTGGGAAGCGCATCTTGAAAATCTCGAGCTCTGCCTATTGCATCTTGCAAAGTGGTGGGTCTATTGGCTCTCACCAAGCCTCTCAATGGCTCTACTAACCCCTCCACAAACAAGAAAAGATCCCTGGCCTCCAATAAATTTGGCACCATCACCGATATCCTCAAAAACTCCGAGATATATGTCTCAGCACTACCAGTCTGCTTGAGCCATGTTAGCTCCCTGAAGTGCTCCTCAAGGTCTCCTCTCAAAATGCTCCAACAACCTTCTTGTGAACTCCACATAGGTAGTAATACTTGCATGCCCCAAGGTAGCTAGTCTATGAAAACACCAATTATGAGCCTCTCCCTCCAAGTGCAAGGTGGCAATCTTGATTAGCTACATCTTTGTCATTTGGTTAAGTTGGAAGCCTAGAAATACACATCCATCTTTTCAACCCATGCCATGGATGAGCTCTTAGAAGATCCATCAAAAATTGGAAGGAATACCTTCCCATTGTACGTTGTAGATCAGTGCCATGTGTATAAGCTCCCCCACTCAGCACCTTTCTCTCGTTATTCTAGAGTTGGTAGAAGACTTTGAAGGTGTTGGCCTCTCTAAAATCAACCCCATACGATTGGTACTCCAAAAAGTAGTCTCCCATGGGCATATCCTCCTGCCCCTGCTGCCCTCCAATACTAGATGCTAGAAACGTAGGGATAGACGACCTAGGTGGTGTGTTGTAGATGTGAGGCGTATTGTGTGGGTTTGTGGCCTGGTCACTCGAGTGTCCCTGGTGGTGCGAGGTGCCTGAACCCTCTCCCAAATAGATGTCTCCCTGGCTGCTCTTACCCTTGTTATTATTGTTGTTCTGTTGTCCCAACTCATCAATACCCTTGTCCAAATCATTGATATCCTTCAAGAGGCTTTGGGAAAACTCCTCATCTCTCTCATCATTGTCATGAAGATTATCCCCCATGTATGGTTTCTCAACCTCTTGCTCAAGGGTTTCTAGGTCCGGAGTAATCCATAGCTCTCTTTCCCTGCTTTTGTACCTCTGTCTCTTGTAAGTGATATTATGCCTATCCCCCAGTGTCATAGAATGAAGGGTTCCCCAGGGGCGGAGCCAAGATTATTGCTCTGATACCACTATAATATTCCTAAGAGGAAATTAACAGTGATAATCAAAACAATAACATCACATGCAACACAAAATTTCACACATGCAATTAGACACCCAGAAAATTCACCAAATCTGCACCAAGTTGAGTCATTTTATTATAAATCAAGGAGACTACAATATGAGCATGGAGTAGATGCACCCAGGCTTGCAAAACAAAGCTAGACAAGTCCTAAGCGTGAAAACATGATGCTCAGATGCTTGCAATGACTTCTCCTTCAACTTCTACGCTAGCCCTAGAATTCTACTGTTGCTAACTGAAAAGGGACTTGTGTTTTACCCCTCTAAAGTGCTTAGAAAATTCGGCAAAATTAACTATGGGCTCTCCTCGCCAAACCCACAAAAACCTCGAAAGGAATGGCCCTCGTTCCAACCTCTCGAAAATGACCCCAAAGTGTGAATTCCTCCTCTCGCTGAGTATTCGTACCACGTGTATCTTTGTTGCCAAATGAGCCCCCAAATGTTGAGAAATGTCCCCCAAAATTCCCCTTAATACTCCTGGACAATCTTAGCCCAAAATCCCTAATCAATCCTCCCACAACTAGATCACTCCACAAGGGACTGCGCAGGGCCAGTGAGACTACCTTCGTGTATGCCCTGGAAGAAGAATTTCAGCCTGAGGAATAGCCACTAACTCAGACCACCAAACTCCCACAAAATGGCTGAAAAATGTCAATAAAGTGTGTCCCCAAAGGCCAGTGCCAACACTGTTCTGAAGCTCCCTCTCCCAAAGAGTGTGTATTCCCTTCTACGACCAGATTGCTCCAAGAACAGCTTGAAATCACCTGTAGAATTCTCTCGGCTCAGCTCTTAAGTGTAGCCATAGCTCCCATAGGGTGGAACTCATGGTCCATCGAAGATGGAGGTGAGATTTCCTTGGAAATCTCTTGTGTTGAACAGCACAGTGTAGACTTGGCTCAACAGCTCAAGCGTACAAGAGAGTTTGAATGTCAAATTATCAAATCCCCAAAATGATGCATGCTCCTCCTATTTATCATTGAGCTCCCCCTTTCCCATATGGGTCCCATGCAACGACCTCCCTTTGTCTTCCTCCCTCCAAAAGTGTGAGTTGCTCTAAGGGGTGTGTATTTCCCCCTTAGGTGGCCCCACTTCCCACTAGCATTTTAATTTTCCCCTTTTTCTAATGTTTAACCATGTTGCCTTCCACCAAAATGAGGTAATCCTCCCTTTTCCACCCACTTATCCTAAGTTGAGCCAAAATTAATTAAACTTGGACAAAATTGGTGTGGCTGCTAGGTGAACTTAAGTAGAAGGAACATCACAGTACAAAATACAATGTATAATTTTGATCCGTAAATTGTCGTTGATATTCCACTAGACAGTTTGTCACAACAAATCTGATAATAATTTATTAAAATACCGTATTTTTACACTATTATAGTGTTATTAAAATTCTAGATATGTATATTTTACGATAATTAGTGCATGCATGCGAATGGAAATTATGCAGAAAAGTAGAGAACGACAAAATAAGCTCACACACATAAGACACAAGATATGTTCTGTGGGAAACACTTTTGGGAGAAAACCCATCTGGAAGGTGAGGTCACTTCGCTCTCTTTCTCTGTCTGGAAATGTAGCTGCAAGTACAAACTTATCCTAAGTTGAGCCAAAATTAATTAAACTTGGACAAAATTGGTGTAGCTGTTAGGTGAACTTAAGTAGAAGGAACATCACAGTGCAAAATACAATGTATAATTTTGATCCGTAAATTGTTGTGGATATTCCACTAGACAGTTTGTCACAACAAATATGATAATAATATATTAAAATACCGTATTTTTACACTATTATAGTGTTACTAAAATTCTAGATCTGTATATTTTATGGTAATTAGTGCATGCATGCGAATGGAAATTATGCAGAAAAGTAGAGAACGACAAAATAAGCTCACACAAAAGACACAAGATATGCTCTCTGGGAAACCCTTTTGGGAGAAAACGCATCTGGAAGGTGAGGTCGCTTCACTCTATTTCTCTGTCTGGAAATATGGTTGCAGGTACAAAGAAGTAATGCCTATGGCCTATGGGCTGCTACAGCGCACAGATCCTCTTTGTGTGCTCTACCTCCTATCTCTCCTGGCTATCTTTGCTCAACTATGGAACAAAATGCTCTCGAAAGAATGGAATGCCTATTCCTCCTACTGGCTTGGTTATAACATAGCTTGATAGCCTAGTAGTGCTTAATTTTGACTACATCAAATCTTAACTAGAGTTACAATATAGACTCTTCCAAAATCTTTTACATCAAAAACATGTGGCTAGCCCCTTTTCCATGAATAATGGGAGTTGACGCGACATCCTCCTGAATTATAGGTGTGAAAACAGAAAGGTCAACTTCTAAGTGGCATAACTTTTGCATACAGACTCTAATTGATGTGCTTCTTACGTCGTTGGAAAGATATGTGTGTAGAATAGCAGGAAAAGGTGTGGCGCCAAAGCGACTAAGTTTTACCCCCAGAAAACGTCGTTTCATGCCTCAAAACACACCCGGAAGGTTTCAAACCCCATTTCACCAAATTGGGTCCTGCCAGTAAAAACGGACCTGTGAGTTGATTCCTCCACTTTTTCCACTATGAAGGCATTGAGATGGATGACAAACAATATAATGATCCATTTTGGATCACACCTCCCCATTTTGGGAAGCTTTTTGTCCTCAAAAGCTTTTATTGAATGAGGTGAGGAAATTTTTCCTCCACCTTCTCTCTAGTGTACCATTTAGCTTTGCTTGGAAGTTGTCCCTTAAATCCAATCTGCCAAAGGTCATGTTGCCCCTGTCTTGTAGTTCTAGACCTCTTCTGCAAAACCGTATCTTTTGTCAACTTTGCCTGAGCCTCTGGTGTTGTAATATCCCAAAATAGGAAAAGCATAGAGAACAAAATAATGGAAATAGCAGTGAATAACATTACACCAACATGTGGAACAAACATGGATCCATTGTATTATGTAAATCAGCAACAAATAAGTACAATAATCATGCGCCCAAATCAAATAATTAAGGCAAACAAGCCTCCCATGAAAACATGTGCCAAAACATGAAATGTTGTTGCATAGCAGAATACTGGAGAACTAGTACAGCACAGTCCTAGTGGACATAACTACAGCTGGAAAATGTAATAACAAGATTCTGCTGATCTATGGCTCACAAAGTGCCGAGAGTAGAGATCTAGGCTCCCAAACACATTTCCAAGACAACCCAGAAAGGGTTCCCAGAAATACACCAAAATACAAAATGCCAGAATGCAGCCCTAGGGCTGAATAGCAGCTGCAACTGAATATCTGGAAGGAGGTGGCTGAAACTGATAAGAAAATGTATAGATTTCCTCCAATAGATCCTCCAAGTGAAAGGCTAGTCCCTTCAATGAAGATCTAGCCTCCAAATGAAGCACTGAAACCTCCACTGCAAATGCTCAACAAAATAACACAGTCTATGAGGGAAACTGCACCGTAGGAGGTGGTAATAGCTGGGCTCATGCCAAATAATGAAATAAAGCTCCAAGACCTTCCTTGATAACCTCCCAATGGATAGGCTACCTCTCCACTGAAAAACAAACTCAGAAAATGACCCTCACAATCGTCCACTGCTTCTACCCTACAACACAACACAACTCTGCAAGAAACTACGTTGTAGAAGAAGACTGAAGCTTGGCCTGAATGCCGGAATGTGGAAATGTAGCTCACAAACCTCTTCTGAGTGGGCACTCGAAGTCCCCGGAGGATGAGTGTGGGATTCCCGACCGGAAACACCCTTGTGCTAAACAACACAACAGACTCCGCTAAACAGTTGAAGAGTGCAAGAAGTCATACAGACCACAAACAAAATAATAATCAACAACATAACCATATATGGTTGCCTTCCCCTCCTTATATGCATTGCGAGCCTTCTCACCTTGGGCCCCACTCATTAAAGCCACTACTCTCATGGAGACTTCCTCCCATTAACACTGCGTTGTCTCTCATAGATGATCCACTCTCTCCATACCAGCATTGTTGATTTGGTCAAACTTGACCCCATCCATATGCTCCAACCCCTTTTCACACATGAGGGTGCTTTATCCAGCTATTAAGATTATCCCTATTCACATTAAGAGGGATTTTATTCCTACTAAAGAGATTTATGGGTCTCCCTACCCACTTATTCATCTATCTAAATGACGAAAGAAAAAATTAATATTCCAATTAACTGCAAGCTAATTTTGGAATATTCCAGTCCTCCCCTTCCAAATGTTGCTTGTCCTCAAGCAACTGCAAGGATGGAACTGAAAAGCCTCCTCCCCTCCTCTTGTAGCATCCTCATATGATAAGCTCCTCCACTGAGCAAGATGCTCTCTCATCAATCTGTCCCCTAGTTGCTCCTCCCAAGTGTACAAGTTAGCCTTTGGGGATAAGTCCAAATGGCTCTCATCATGAAGAAGTGGGATATCCATGGAGGCAACTATATGTTGTCTAGAGGCCTTCTTGAGGCATGAAATCTGAAAAATGTAGGGAACCTTCATTCCCATGTGAAGCTCCAATCCCCAAGCTATCATCCACACAAAATAGGTCACCCTCCAAAGTGGTAACTCATAGAGAAACTCCTCCATCTCTTGCTCCTGCAATGTAGATGGGTTGAATGGCTGAACATGATGGATCAAGTTGTCCATCCCACGTTGTCTCTCTCTCCACTTATGGTATGTGTAGAGCTGCTGCTGATTTTGGGTTGCAACAATGTTGCCCCCAAGAGGCAAAAAGGCAACTAGATCCTCAAAGACCAACTCTTTGGTTCTATGAATTTTGCTTGCCTGAACCATCCCATATAAAGT
Organism: Pinus albicaulis; assembly: GCA_034641835.2. Lineage (NCBI taxonomy): Eukaryota > Viridiplantae > Streptophyta > Pinopsida > Pinales > Pinaceae > Pinus > Pinus albicaulis. Next base: position 359,529,378 of record CM076577.1, read on the forward strand.
GAATGGAACATCATCATAATAGGGAGTCCAAATGAAAAAGATATTGGATGTTATGTGTAATGTTGGATGGTACCAACAGTTTCCCAAGTGGATACAGCGCAGTTTTGCTATCTGTTGTTTCAGAACATAATGTGCCAAGTTGTCTCCCAACCATTTGCTAGTTGTGCATGTTTTCTCATCTACTATAAGGTAGTAAATGGCATTGTGTATCAACTGAGCATACCAATAATAGCACAATACTTGCCCAAAGCCATATAAGAAATGGCTATCTCCATCACTAATGTTAGTCTTAGAAAGACCATGAAGCCCAAATAGAAACTTGCCCTCTTGCGGAGCAATGCACTATATATAAATGGCAAGAGAATGCAAATACTTTGTTAGATGATCAATAAGTGCAAAAACACAACTCTTACCATGCACTGTGAGTAGGCTGATAATGAGGTCCATGGATGAGCCCTCCCATGAGAATCTCCCCATAGTGGTCTGAAATGTGAAGCGATACATACTCTCCTTGGAACACTCCATCAATAGATATATACTCCCAAGTGACAGCGATGTTGACCTTTGTGATAAGGCTCCTATCATCTCATAACTCCATCCTTTGACATGACAAATGCCAAAGTCATGTACCATAATGTTGTTATATATGGAAGACTCCTTCCCATGTGGAAATGTCTCTGGATCCTCCAAAGCTAAGGAGTAGCCCCTTTGCACCATGATTGTGCCACCATCTACTCCTAAAATATCATGCAAGGTATGGGAGAAAATCGGCCCATACTCTCCCAAGAGTAACCAAAGCAACAATAACTTGTGTTGCCTCCTCACACCATCATTATACAGACCATGGAGTAAAAACACGATGATTTACATGAAAAATATCACATCAGCCCAATACACCCAAACTCCTTGCTGCCACATGATGCAAGTGTCATGCCATGTCCCAACCATTAACACACCCTTTATCATAGGATATGTCACATGATGGCCAAACTCTATCAAGAGTAGCCAGCGCAGCCATGCCTCCTGTTGTCCTGTGTCGTAGATCTGCAGGTGGCTCATCAACCCCTTGCTCATCATCATCACCCATCCATCCAAATGTGGGTGTCTCCTACCATACTCCAAATTGGTATCCATCTCATGGAGAATACCATTCTCCCAAATCTGATCACTATCTTTGCACTTCATGGGATGTTGAAGTGCAACCTCTTCGAGATCTATATATAAAGATCACTCATCAATGACCAAGTTGAACCCATAAGGTTCCAAATATGTTGTAGGCAAAAGCTTCTCATTGAGCTTTGTAATGCTCACCAAGAAGGATCTATCATAATAATGGGAGATGTTATCCATCGCAAGATGTCTCTCATCAACCATTTGCCTATCCAATGCTACACAAAGTATAATGGTCATCAGAATGTCCCAATAATAGTTTGGCCCCCAACTCATCACTGTTGCTCAATGACAGCGCTGTTGATCTCCATGATGGTGCATTTGTTGTCTCATGATCATGCACAATGTTGAGCGCACAGTTCTGCATTGGATTGATTAGGATTATGTTCATCTTATCCTCCAAAAATCTGTTGAGATTTTGTGTATTTGGGGTAGCATCAGTTGTGCTCTAGGTCCCAAATTTTGAGGAAGGACTAGAGTTCACCTGATCTACAAGACCCAGAAATGGATTTGGGAAATTTCATCTCGTTTAGGAGATATTAAATTAATTAATTATTTTAATGTATTTCCTAAGTTAAAACTTAGGAAAATAAAATAATTAAAGTGAATTTAATTAAACATGTGATGAAATTGTCTTAAGTCACACGAATCAAGCTTTCTTTTAATCTTAGCCATTGATTCAAGATCTGATCATAGTCATTGATTTGTCAACGAGAAAAGTATAAAGGAAAGGCTTGCGGTCATTTGTAAAGACACACAGAGGCAGAGCACAGAAGCTAAGTTGAGATTCTAGGGCAAGGTTTGCTAAGAATACTCAGAAGTGTTTCAGCTGCAGAGAGGGGAATTTAGATCCCAAGGTCTAGAATACACAAGAGCCAGAGAAGAGATCATCTCAAGGACAGCGCAAAGCAAGGCAGCAGCAGCAACAGCAAGGACAGCGTAATTTTCAGGAAACCCTTCAGCGGTTGCGCAAAGACCCTTAGGGGCAGCGTAGTGATTGCGTCACCCATTCGGGGGTAACGCGGTCCCTTCTGGAGCAGCACTGAGGGCTTGGAGGCCATCCAAGGCTGACGTAGAGGCTTTCAAAGGCTTCAGAGGCTGAGGCAGAGAAATTTTAGGGGCAGCGCTGGGGTTTCTAGGCCTAGATTTGGTTGAGTTCTGTAAATCACGTTTGAGGGTGTGGATCAATCATTATTTTGGCCCTAGATTAGCCAATGAGCTATAGATCTAGAGTTTTCTTTGTCGGGTTTTCCAAATCTGGAACCCAGAGTTGTGTATTCAAAAATATTCTTAATAATAGAACCCTCCAACAGCGAAATACCGTTTTTCCCACATTAGGTTTTTCCAGGGATTATTTGTCCAGAAATAACTGTGTCACTTTGTCAATGTGTGCATGTGCTTATTCTAGATCTGAATTGGTAGAGATCTGTTATGTGTTTTGCTTCGATGTTAACTTGAATTTATTTAGTTGATAACTTATCTAAGTAGAAGGAGCATAACTGGATTAACAGTAATAATTTCTGCATAAGATATAAGATACAGAAATTTTTACATGGTGTCAAAGCAATTGCAGATCTAGGAGGGTCATCAACAGGAGAATCTGAAGGATCTAGCTGCAGAAAGCAGTTGGAAAAGCAGTAGAAATGCAGATCTGAAGGGACAGCACAGTTTTTAGGAGCAGACTCACACGGAGGGAAGGGTGACGTTGTCCAGTGCTGTGTCCTAGCAAGCCCACGCAATTACTGCACAGAGGTAGCTCAGAAACAGCGCTGGTTTGGTCTGAAGCCAGCCAGTGTGATTCAGATCTGAATATGTTAGATCTAGAAAAGACTGCAGAAAAGCTGCAGAAATTCAGAAGAGATGGTGGGGTTAAATTTCTGAAGTTTTCAGATTTTTAGCCTTAGCACAAGTGACAAAGATTGGGAGGAGATCAACTTCTCAGAAAAGTTTCTTGCCAAAGGAAACTTGCAGATTGATCAGAGGATCAAAGAAGAAGTTGAATTATAGTTGATTTGGTAGATTTCCAAGGAGGGAAATCAATTGTCAGAGGGAGCAGAGGGTGCCCAATTCGTAAAGGACCCTAGATCCAAATCTCTAGTATAGAGAGGAGGAGCTCTGACAAAATGTGAGCAGATGGCTCCTCATGGACTGCGTGATCAGGATAGGCTAGAGGGCCTCCCAAACTTTTCGATTTGGAAAGCAAGGATCCTGATTGTCCTTGAGGCATAAAATCTAAGAGACCATGCAGACCAAACTCTGGCCACACCGACAGATGCGAATCCCCTACGGAAGAATAGGGACGCTGTTGGGCATGCCAAGCGGTTGATTATGGATAGTATCAAGGACCATATTGTACCACACATAGCTAAGAAGAGGACAGCTAATGAGATGTGGAATGCCTTGACTTCCCTATATGAGGGAAAGTCTGTCCAAAGGAAAATGTTGTTGGAGACCCAAATAAGGTCATTCATGATGACCAAGGGAGAAGACATGGAACACTTCCTCTTCAGACTGCAGGCAATCAGGGATCAGCTAACTACAATGGGTGCAACCGTAGATGATGCAGTGATATTCAGGACTGCCCTCAATGCAGTCACAGATGAGTAGGAAACCTTTGTCCAAAGTATCATAGGCAGAGCGAACCTCCCAGATTGGGGCAGCTTGTGGTCAATCCTGCAACAAGAAGAACTACGCAGGTTCACCAAGAGGTAGCACAGCCCTGAATTGAGCAAAGTGAAGAAGGAAGATGAGGAAGATGCAACCTTGGCATCAAAGAAGCAGCCAAAGAAGAAGAAGGATCTTTCAAAGATCAAGGGCTTCCAGTGTAGTGAAATGGGACATTTTGCCAGCCATTGTCCAGAGAAGAAAAGGAACAAGGAAGCATCTTCTTCCAAAGCAGTTGTGGCAGATGATGGGTCAGGAGATGATGCAGCCATGACTGCTCATGAACCACGGAGGTGGGGTGACATGGACATGTAGAGGAGCTGCATGGAAGAGGGGCGGGATCCTTGAGCAGCTCATCTCTTGGATCACAAGCGAGCTACGGCAGCCTTAAGACAGTAGCAGGACAAGTGGAGCAGCGGGTGCATAGATCACAGATGAGGCAGAAGCAGAAGCAGATCTGAAGGCTGGGAGGAGCAGCGCAGAGCATAGCAGCAGCAACGTAGACTCAGTAGCAGTGCAAAGGCTGATGTGACTTCAGTAGCGCAGTGCAGTGCCGCTTACGCAGTGGAAAGTTGCAGCAGTGCAGAGAGCTTCAAAGGGACAGCGCAGTGCAGCAGCAGCGTGATAGATTTCAACACAAGGAGCTGATGTGACTTCAGTAGTGCAGAGGGAGTCTGATTACGTAGGCAGAGCTGTAGTTGTGCATCGTTCTTTAGATGCCAGCACAGATCTGTAGCCTATGGAGCTTCAGTGATGAGGATGCAACCCATCAGACTTGTTTGTCAAAGATTGAGCAGGAGATTCAGTTGTTTCTCTCAACAACTGAAGTTGCAGTGCAGCAGATCAGCAGTGGCAGTGTTATGAGCAACACAGATGTAGCGTATTGAGAGGGAGCTGCAGTACAAAAGTCGCAGTGGCAATGGTAGAGTCATGGGCAGCAGTACAGAATGGCAGCAGCAGTGCGAAGTTGAGTGGCAGCAAGCCAAGCTTCAACAGCACAAAACCAGTACTCAAAGTCATGTATGCATAGTGTGATGTATTGCTAGAGCACACCCTTGATGCTAAGAGGGAGTGTTGAGATTTTGGGTATTTGGGGTAGCATCAGTTGTGCTCTAGGTCCCAAATTTTGAGGAAGAACTAGAGTTCACCTGATCTACAAGACCCAGAAATGAATTTGGGAAATTTCATCTGGTTGAGGAGATATTAAATTAATTAATTATTTTGATGTATTTTTTAAGTTAAAACTTAGGAAAATAAAATAATTAAAGTGAATTTAATTAAACATGTGATGAAATTGTCTTAAATCACACGGATCAAGCTTTCTTTTAATCTTAGCCATTGATTCAAGATCTAATCATGGTCGTTGATTTGTCAACGAGAAAAGTATAAAGGAAAGGCTTGGGGTCATTTGTAAAGACACACAGAGGCAGAGCACTGAAGCTAAGCTGAGATTCTAGGGTAGGGTTTGCTAAGAATACTCAGAAGTGTTTCAACTGCAAAGAGGGGAATTTAGACCAAGGGGATGATCTGATCCCAAGGTCTAGAATACACAAGAGGCAAAGAAGAGATCAGCTCAAGGACAGCGCAGAGGAAGGCAGCAACAGTAGCAGCAGCAAGGACAACGTAATTTTCAGGAAACCCTTCAGGGGTTACGCAGAGACCCTTAGGGGCAGCGTAGTGACTGCGTCACCCATTCTGGGGTAATGCAATCCCTTCAGGAGCAGCGTTGAGGGTTTGGAGGCCATCCAAGGCTGACGCAGAGGCTTTCAAGGGCTTCAGAGGCTGACGCAGAGCATTTCAGGGGCAGTGCTGAGGTTTCTAGGCCTAGATTTGGCTGAGTTCTGTAAATCCCGTTTGAGGGTGTGGATCAGTCATTATTTTGACCCTAAATCAGCTAGTGAGCTATAGATCTAGAGTTTTCTCTGTCGGGTTTTCCAGATCTGGAACTCAGAGTTGTGTATTCAGAAATACTCTTAATAATAGAACCCTCCAGCAGCTAGAGATCGGTCTTCCCACATTGGGTTTTTCTCGAGACTATTTGTCCAGAAATAACTGTGTCACTTTGTTAATGTGTGCATGTGCTTATTCTAGATCTGAATTGGTAGAGATCTGTTATGTGTTTTGCTTCGATGTTAACATGAATTTATTCAGTTGATAACTTATCTAAATAGGAGGAGTATAACCGGATTAACAGTAATAATTTCTGCATAAGATATCAGATTCAGAAATTTCTACAAAATCTACACTCCAACCCAAAGTGTTGTGTGTAGCTCAACAATGAGAAACCAGGATGGCTATATATCTCCTCCTTGAACCAGTCAAGGCTCCTCTATTGGAAATATTGTCATTGATGGCAAAGGAACAGAAAGGAGTAACACCAAAATTATCATTGATGGCAAAGGAGCAGAGAAGCAGCGGTTATAAGGCAAAGGAGCAGATCAGGCAATGTGCAGCAGAGAGGGAAAGGAGCAGCAATAGAAGTATAACCTAAAGTAGAGAGAAGCAACAAAGAGGTAAAGGAGCAGCATGGAGAAGCTTTAGCATGATCACTTAAGGCAAAGAAGCAGCATGGAGAAGCTTTAGCATGATTTTTTAAGGAAAAGAAGCAGCAAAAGAACAAAGGTAGTTAAGGCAGAGGCAGCGAAAGGCAGCAAAGCGGGTCAAGTCGTGAAAGGCAGCAAGACAGAAGAGGCAGCGAATGAAGCGCAGAGGCAGCGAACTGCTTCAGTGCACAACAAAAGGCAATCGGATTTGCTAGACACAGCGAGGACCAGAGATCTTACACATAGCAGAAGCACAAAGAGGCGAGAGCAGCGAGAGTCGGAGTTACAAAGCGAGACAGTGTAAACAAACGAAAAATCGACTAAGGCAGAGAGTTCTTTGAAGATTTCCAAGGGAGGCAAACGAACGGTCAGGATTAGATCGCAAAAGTTAAGGTGAGAGATGGACGGCAGAGATCGTATCGCTTCAAGAGTGATTTCACAAATCACAAAGTTTAGCGGTTAAAATTTAAGGCGTCGCATGGTAAGTTAAAGCATTTGCGATGTGAAGTGGAGAAGGGACATGTGGCGGCACAGCGCAATATCGCAATTGCACAAAATAGAGGTTAACCACTAAGTTAAACGGTTATAAGTTGCGAACTGCGAAGTACGGGCAGTGACGTAAATATGACGTGGCAATGTCGTGGCGATGACGTAGCAGTGACGTGGCAAGGTGACGTGGCAGTGACGTGGCAGTGACATGGCAAGGTGGCATGGCAGTGACGTGGCATGGTGACGTGTACCTCGCCCGCATACCGCACATCGCAGCGCTTAAGGGATAGCAGTTAAGCGATCGCAAGTTAAGTTTAACAATTTGCAATGCAAAACGGAGGGACACGTGTTGACCTTGTGCAACATCGCATCCCGCAAGAAATAGGCTGTAACTTCAAGACATCGCAAAGAATTTTATTTTGGTTGCGATGCGGTAAGGATCAAACGATGTGATGCAATGCGATGAAGGGATTCCACGTGTCAGCACCGCGCACGAGCGCATATTGTAGAACGCATGGTTTATGGTTTAGCGCTATCGATAGAATGGGAACCTGCGGGCAAGTATTTGCGATGTATTGTGATTGGTTCAAGGTACTGTGGAACCCTATAAGCCCTGTTCCATGTATATACGCGTTGTTTGATATTTAAACGTATGTGTGTTATATATATGGGTTGTTTGATCAATAAACATATGTATGTTATAAATGCGTCGTTTGATTGCAAATCGTATGTATGTTGATAAAACTCGAATTTGTAATACTCCGTTGTGTTAAAAAGGGAGTTATGTGGGCCATACCCCACAGGTCACAAAGGTATGACATAAACGCATAACAAAGGACCAGGAACTCGTATAGAATAGTGTTGCAGCAGTAAAACAAACAAAAAAGGTTGAAGGAGCAGATAGAGAAGTTGTGAAGATCCAGAGGTCACAAAGGTATGACATAAACACATAACAAAGGACCAGGAACTCATGTAGAATAGTGTTGCGGCAGTAAAACAAACGAAAAAGGTTGAAGGAGCAGATAGAGAAGTTGTGAAGATCCAGAGATGTTTTAAAGCAGATATGAAGGGTGGAAGGACAGCAGTGAAGAAGGAGAAAAACAAAGCTGATATCCAAGTAAATCAGCGTATGATTTTATTGTAGAGTGAGGAAGTTGGTGCTTCCATATCAAGTTGTAGCTTGATAGATGTCCAGTTGTAGCTAGTTGAAGTAGGAGCCTCCTGTGGGTTGTAGCCTACAGAAAATACATGGGAGTTGGTGCTTCCATTTCAAGTTGTAGCTTGATAGATTTCCAGTTGGAGCCAGTTGAGGTAGGAGCCTCATGTGGGTTGTAGCCTACAGAAAATACATGGGAGTTGGTGCTTCCATTTCAAATTGTAGCTTGATAGATGTCCAGTTGGAGCTGGCAGAGGTAGGAGCCTCCTGTGGGTTGTAGCCTGCAGAAAACAGATGGGAGTTGGAGCTTCCTTGCAAGTTGTAGCTTTCAGAATTTGAGGTAGTAGCCTCCTATAGGTTGGAGCCTACAGAAAATCAGTGGTGAGAGGGAGTTGGTACTTGCCTTTGCATCACAACAATATTAAGATGTGGTTTTCTCCCTTATGGTTTCCACTTATATCTGTTGTCCATATGCATGATGATTATGTGTTGATGTTCTGTATTAAATCTGCTTAATACTTGTTGCTCACATATTAAGATTGTTGTTTCATTATATAATAAGTTGATCATGAAATGAAGGTGTAAATAAGTTTAAAGGAAAGTTTTAAAAGTATATGAATGTATTAAACTGATTCATGCCCCCCCCCCTCTCAGTTTAACAAAGGGTTCAATAATTGGTATTAAAGCCAGTTCCTTTTGTATCAGCCTAACAACTAGAAGGAGATCTTAGGTCCCCAAGATGGCTAGCCTAGAAGGATGCTCAACTAATAAAGCCCCATTGTTTACTGGCACAAACTATGCCTTTTGGAAAATAAGAATGAGGACGTACATAATGTCTCTAGGAATAGAAGTCTGGGTTGTTGTGGAATTAGATATGCTCCAAAGGATACTGACAAAGAGAAAGAAGCCAAACAAGACTTCATAGCTAATGCAAAAGCCATGAATGTAATCTTGAGCGATCTGTGTGAAACAGAATTTATCAAAGTAATTCACAGTGAGACTGCCAAAGATATCTGAGATACTTTAGAAGATATCCATGATGGAGATAAAAAGGTGAAGTTAGCCAAACTACAAGCCTATAGAGCTCAGTTTGAAAATGTAAAAATGAATAAAGATGAAGATTTAGCCAGTTTCTTCTTAAAGGTTGCAGAAATTGTGAATAACATGAAAGCTCTAGGAGAAACCATTAAGGAATGTGTGATAGTGCAAAAGATATTGAGATCTTTACCATCCAAGTATAACCCACAGGTTTCGGCCATAGAAGAAACAGCAAACTGGGAAATATTGACCATGAACCAATTGCTTGGAAACTTGACAGCTTATGAGATGAGACTTCCACAAGGGAAGTCAAATGTGAGGGAGGCAGATAAGTGCAAAGAAGAAAAGGAAGATGCATGCTCCTGCTCTGATGAAGAAGAGGCCAAATTTGTCAGAAGATTGGATAGAGGCACAGGCAAGTGTAAAGGTAAACTTCCATTTAAGTGCTTTAACTGTGGAAGAGTGGGGCACTATGCATCTAAATGTCCTCATAAGAAAACAAAGAACCAGACACAAGAGACATAGAAAACCAAAATAAATAACTGGCAGAAAGGGAAGAGATTCAATAGAAAATCATTTTATGCTCAGCAAGATAGCAGTGCATCTGAAAGCTTGGATGAATCCTCAAATGAAGAAGGAACCTCTGAATTTGTGTTGATGGCCAAGGAAGAGCTTGAGGTTTATGCTCAGCAAGATAACAGTGCATCTGAAAGCTCAGATGAATCCTCAAATGAAGAAGGAACCTCTGAATTTGTGTTGATGGCCAAGGAAGAGTTTGAAGGATTCCTTCTAGAAGATGAGGAAGAAGGTGAGGTAGATCTTGAGGGGGAGCTACGGAGTGCCCTGGAGGAAATAGACAGACTTAGACTCAAGTGCGGAAAACAAAAAGACATTCTCCTAAAATATGTAAAAGAAGAACCAGATTCGGAAAACCTCATTCAGTTGAAAGTAGAACTTGAAGAAGTTAAGAAGGTGGAAGACATTCTGCTAAAGAAAATTAAAGATAAACATCAAGAGCAAGAGAAATTCCAAGAAGAAGTAGTATGCATGAGAAAGAAACTAGAAAACGCCCAAAGGGAATTATCTATGAACACTCCATAAATGAAAATCTCTAGACAGTTGGACCAGATTCTAAATGCTCAAAGGTCTCCTCTCATAAAGGTTGGGATATGTTATGAAGGAGAAACCAGTAAGTCCAAGGTAGAAGATAACAAGAATATCATTTTTGTAAAAGTTGTAAAAGATAATGAAATAGCTCAAACGATTCCTACAGAAGTAGAAGCCAGCAAGAACATGATTTGTGAAGAAACAAACAGAAACAAGCAGCAACATGAAAGGACAAAGAATAAGAGGATGAAACAGTCAACTGTTAAAGGCTCATACGCTCCTAAGGATGAATTGAACAAATTCAAAAGATGTCAAAGGAGATTCTTTCCTCCTATGAGAAATATCACTTGTTTTGCCTGCCACAAACCTGGACATATTGCAACATACTGTAAGACAAATCAAATCTACTCCAACCAACTAAAGATGCAACCACTGAAAGGACTACCTCAAGCAAACAAATGGAGGAGACAATCTATCACCAGCTACACAAATTATTTCCATGGCTACTGTCATGCATGCAATGACTTTGGACATAAACTTGTTGAATGTAAATTATGTTCAAAAGGGAGCATAAAATATTATACATCAGCTCAAACGTACCTTGGTAAAATAAGATGTTATGTGTGCCTCAAGCTTGTTCACAAAGCAAAAGAGTGTAAACTGCCATATACCTTAAAGAACTCTAGACAGATGATGGAATCCAATCAAATCAGACAAAATTGTGAATAAAAAAGAAGTGCAGACATTATGAAGAACCCCAATAAAGTATGGAAGGAAAAGAGAAAGGGGGAGCCTGTTATCTCAATAATATAAGGAATCCATCATAGTCTCAGGGGGAGCTGCTCTAGGAAGCAACGCAAATATCCAGTCAGCAATAGATAAGAAGCGTCATCCAAGGGGGAGAGCAGTTCATAAATAGTCCCCATAAAGTAGTCTAAGAAGAGCTCCATGGAATAAGAACAGCTAAAAGTTCAGGAAGGGAAAGAACAATTCCTCTGACAGAGCACTATAGAGGAAGAAGGATACCTAAAGCATTCAATAGCCAACAGGTAAATGGAAAGAGAGAAGGAAGCAAGCAACTATGGTGGTAGAGGGAACATCACCCATGAGCATGTAAGCTAAGAAGACATCAGCACACTAAGTGATGAATGGTTAAAATCAAAAAAATTATGCTTTGAGCTATAGAACTGGAAAGATCCATAGAGGATAATCTCACTGTGCATCACAATACAAGAGTTAACAATGGATCAAATTTAAGAAGGATGAGTAAGAGAAATGCTTAGCATCATTATATCATTACATCACTCATCTATAGAAGGTCCCCTTGGAGGAAAGCAGTTAAATGAGTGATAAAACTATGAGTGGTCTGCCCTTGTAGATTCCAAGTAAAGAAATTGAAGATGTCTTCCTGAAGATCAGTTGAATTGTATATAGAACAGCAATGATTCTGGAGCAGTCCTAGAAAGGAATATGCAGTGACATTCCTTTAAACCAGAATGACAGAATAAGCAAAAGGTTAATGACGCCAAGATCAGATTCAATATATTGATGATTGTTGCTGAGAACAGTGGAGAGCTCAATAGTAGAAACTATGAAGGTTGTCTTAACTATGGATGCATGTGCGAGCTGAAGTGAAATTATTGCATGGTTTATCAAAGTAGTATCAATTGGTATTTGGAACAAGCAGTCTGCCTATCAGCAAAATACCAAGTGTTATTAGTGAAGTAGTGGTATGGTACAGGTCCACTCTCTCCATACCAGTGTTGTTGATTTGGTCAAACTTGACCCCATCCACATGCTCCAACCCCTGTTCACACATTAGGGTGCTTTATCCAGCTATTAAGATGATCCCTATTCACATTAAGAGGGATTTTATTCCTACTAAAGAGATTTATGGGTCTCCCTACCCACTTATTCATCTATCTAAATGACAAAAGCAAAAATTAATATTCCAATTAGCTACAAGTTAATTTTGGAATATTGCAGGTGCCAAATCCTCCACAGAAGGTAGGACATGTTCCTCTTCCTAATCTAGCATGGAAGGCTCATAGAGTTTCAAATTATCTGCATTCGCAACTAACTAAATGCGCATATACGGTGGTAAACTGAGTCGATAGGTATTATCACCCACCTATTCCAGTATCTCAAAGATATAATATCTCAGAGCCTTGATTTTCTTAACAAGCCCCTGCAACCTCACCATGTTCAACAATAACCATACTTTGTCTCCCACCTTGAATGAATTCTTTATTCTGTATTGATCATGCCAAGCCTTATACTTCTCCTGCGACTTCAGCAGTGTTTCTTAATGTAGATGGATCTACCTGATCTTCTCTATAGATTTTTCAGCCCTCAAAGAATCTCCCGTAAGATCTTCCCTCACTCCTCCTTGCTGCCCATATGCAATATCCAAAGGTGAGGGTGGAAAATATCCAAAACAAGTTTCAAATGGGGACTTTCCTATAGAAATGTGGACTGCTCTGTTGCAAGAATGTTGTATATATACTAGATTTTCATCCCAGGTCTTCGAGTGCTTTTAGTTGTATCCCCTTAGAAGTTTCACCAGAGTCTTGTTGACTACTTTTGTCTACCCATCTATCTGCGGATGGAATGTTGTAGGTCTCTTCAACTTCATGTCCATCTTCTCCCACAATGTAGTCCAGAATGCACTGAGAAATCTAGTATCCCTATCTAAAATGATGCTCTTTGGTATCCCAAAGTGCATCCAGACCTGTCCAAAGAACACGTTTGTTGCTTCTTGTTTGTTGATGGTCTTTTTATAGGGCATCAGAACACGCATTTTGTTGAACCTATCAACCTACCATGAACAGGTAGTCATGTCCCTTCATGGTTGTCAGTAAACCTCCCACAAAGTCCATTGAAATGCTTTCCCAAGGATGAGCAGGTACAGGTAAGGGATAATATAGACCTTGTTTCATGTTGCTAGGCTTGCTGGTACAACAAGGCATGCATCCTCTTATGAACCTAGCTACCTTCTCTTGCATCTTGGGCCAATACAAATACCTTTGTAAGTTAGACATGGTCTTCCCTACACCAAAGTGCCTTGCAACCTTGGAGGTGTGGGCCTCTCTAATCAGCTGCAATCGCTCACCTTTAGGAAACACATAGCTTATCCACCATGTAGTGTAACCCATCCTATAGATGGTAGTCAACGGTGTTGTCGTCATTGTGCACATGACTCTGACTCTGCAAATGCTGATACACCTCCTTGAAGTCCTCATCTTTTGAATATGCCTCTCTGTATGTGTCATGGGTAAATGGCTCCATGTGCATAAGATTCCCTAAAATTGTAATGTTTGATGTGGGTGGCCTTGAAAGCATATCGGCTAACTTGTTTGTATTTCCCTTCTTATGCTTGATCACCAAATGAAACTGTTGTAAAAACCCCATCCATTTGTAATGCCTGGTCTGTTGTAGCTTACCCTGGGCCTACAAGTACTGTAAAGGTTGGTGATCTATGTGGATTATTGTCTCCTTTCCCATCAAATAGTGCTTCCACTTCTTCATAGCTTGCACCATAGCATAGAGCTCCTTGTCGTAGGTAGGGTAGTTAGGAACTGCCACATGAAATACTTCAGAATGGTAACAAATGGGCCTTCCTCCCTGCATCAAGACAGCTCGCATAGCATACCCACTCGCATATGTCTCCACTTCAAAGGGTGGTTGTAAGTTTGGTAATGCCAGAACTGGTGCTTGACTAATCTTCTGCTTTAGCTCCTCGAAAGCCTTATGCTGACCTTTTTCCCACAGGAAACTGTTGCCACTTGTTATGGCATGGAGTGGTGTTGCTACCGCTAAAAACGAGGCTATGAATTTCCTTAGGTATTGTGCTGCCCTAATGAAACTCTTGACCTCAGAAACATTAGTAGGCACCGGCCATGTCATGATGGCCTCCATCTTGGAAGGATCTATCTTTAGTTCTCCTCCACCAATCACATACCCCAAATACATCAAGGATTGTTGCGCAAACTTACAATTCTTGAGATTTGCTAGCAACCGGTGCTTCTTCAATGTTTCTAGCACCTGCATCAAATGTGAAATATGCTCCTCCTAGGTAGCACTATATACCAGTATATCATCCAAATAAAAAATAAAAAATGAATCTATAAAAGGACGCAGTACATCATTCATTAATCTCAGAAATGTAGTTGGTGCATTGCATCAACGAAATCGCATAACTAACCACTCATACAAACCTTGCCTGGTTTTGAAGGTAGTCTTCCATGTATCTTCTTCTTTGACTCAAACCTGGTGATATCCAGACTTCAAGTCTAGCTTGGTGAAGTACTTTTCTTGCTGCAACTAATCTAGCAGATTGTTTACCTTGGGAAGGGGGTGTTTGTTCTTGAGCGTGATTTTATCCAACGCCCTGTAATCTATACACATCTGCCAAGTCCCATCCTTCTTTGGCACAATAACAATGGGTGACCCACATGGTGATGTACTCGTTCGAATGACACCTGTTCTAGTGGTCGTTGCAACTGTTTCTTCAACTCACTTGCTTCTATAACAGACTTCTTGTACAACTAAATATTTGGCAATGGGGAGTCTAGCAATAGCTAGATCTCGTGTTCCACTTCTCTCTTAGGTGGTAACCCTTTAGGCTCTCGGAACACATCCTTGTATGCCTGTAACAACTCCTCCAATTGTTGTTTTTGTTTCTTAGTGCACCCCTCCAGGGATGCATTGCTTCTTATTAACTCCTCTTCAGACTAACTTTCTCTTAAAAACAATAAAACATACTTCTTGCTGGAACTGATCAACTTCTTGGCTTGGTTGGCACTTACCAATGAAATTTTCGACTTGCCTCTGTGCACGTTGATTATGAACAATTTTCCATCCTTGATGAGTCGGTGCTGGTTTTCTCTCCTCATGAATATTGCATCATGCATGTACATGTATGGACTCCCAAACAAGACTCCACATACATCAAGGGGAACCACATCTAGGTCTACTTCATCAATAAAATCAGAACTGATAGCAAATCTAATTTTACATTGTTTTATTACCTACAACTCTGCATCCTTATTTACCCATCCCAGTGGATAGTGGATATGGGTTTGGATGATCACGAACTTACAGCCCCAACTCCTTGACCAACACTGCTTCAATGAGGTTTGCCTACGATCCTGAGTCAAATAGAGCATCAATCTTTGTCTTCTTGACTTGTATCTTTATATGGAAGAGCTTGGTCATTTCTTTCTCTTCTTGTTGTTGAAGGCTACTCAGATTCACCCCCTTCTGCATTGATGTACAGACGATCTTCTCATCCACGTTTGAGTTGCTTTCAACTTGGTTGATCGAATCTGTGGCCATGAGATTCTTCTTCTTATTATCTTTCTTCTTGTTCTTCGAGTTTAGCTTTAGATGCAACTTCCATCACTTCTCCTTTGTATTGCCATCAATGTTGCAGTGGTTGTAGTCGTTGCTAGGATCTTTACACTGGTGTGCTGTGGTTGTCGTCTTTTTATTTTTTCCCCCTTTTTGCTTCTTCTTACCCTCCTTAGAAGCATCATGTTGCTCCTTCTGCATCAATCCACTTGATTGCACTCTTTTCAGACCTATGTTCTACAGGTACTGCGCCTGTACACAAGCCACGTCCACCGATTTGGGCTTGAATAACATCACTTGCTCACGCAGATGGCAATGCATACCCCCCAAATACTTGAGTACATCTGGGTTCTTTGGAGAGATACCCAACATTATAGCCATCTTTCTTAATTCTGTTGTGTACACCTGCACAATTTGGCCTGGCTTTTGCCTGAAGTAATGCCATCGGATCCACTAGTCCTCCATGTAACCGATGGGATAAAACTGTGACTTAATGAGGGTTTTGAAATCCTCCCACTTAGTCACTGGAGGTTCTCCCTCCAACCTTTGGGTTTATCGTTTTTGTGTGACTCTCCCACCAAGTCAATGCATGGCCCTCTGATTTCAACCGCGCGAATGAGATCTTTTGCCCTTCCTCGATCTAATGGACGTTGAAATAAACTTCCAATTGTTGCAACCAGTGGTTCAGCTTCAGAGCATCGATCTCATCGTGGTATGGCTTGATATCGACTTTTGCTTCCACTTTGAACATGGATTAATTCACAACACTCGAACTAGGCTGATATTTTCCAGGTTCTTTCTTCAGTTGGTTCTTCGTGTCTTCCCGATCAACTGATCCCCCTTCTAATTTGTCCTCTGCATTCGAACCCCCATCTTCTCCAAATATCCCTAACTTATTGCTTAGGGTCGCCATGAAGAGGTTTATATTGTGGTTTATATCTGTGACTTGTTGTTCGAGCCGCGAAAACCTCACCTTTGCATGATCACAAGGTTCGTTTACAGATTCGTCGGCTATGATTAGGGTTTTACGATTTTCGGCCCTATCGATCTAGATCCCTACAATCTCCACAAAATACCCAAAGAAACTTGCTCTGATACCAAATGATTCGTAAACTGCCGTGGATATTCCACTGGACAATTCGTCACAACAAATCTGATAATAATATATTAAAATACCGTATTTTTACACTATTATAGTGTTATTAAAATTCTATATTTGTATATTTTACTTTAATTAGTGCATGCATGCGAATGGAAATTATGCAAAAAAGTAGAGAACGACAAAATAATCTCACACACACATAAGACACAAGATATGCTCTCTCGAAAACCCTTTCGAGAGAAAACCCAACTGGAAGGTGAGGTCGCTTCGCTCCCTTTCTCTGTCTAAGAATATGGTTGCAGGTACAAAGAAGTAATACCTGTGGCCCGTGCGCTGCTACAGTGCACGAATCCTCTCTGTGTTCTCTACCACCTATATTTCTTGGCTATATTTGCTCATCTATGGAACAAAATGCTCTCGAAAGAATGGAATGCCTCTTCCTCCACAGTGGCTTGGTTATAACACAATGCCATAGCCTAGTAGTGGTTAATTTTGACTACATCCACTCTTAACTAGAGTTACAATATAGAGTCTTCTAGAGTCTTTTACATCAAAAATACGTGGCTAGCCCCTTTTCCATCAATAATGGGGCTGACGCGGCATCCTTCCAAACTATAGGTGTGCAAACAGGAAGGTCAATTTCTAAGTGACATAACTTTTGCATACAAACTCCGATTGATGTGCTTATTGCATTGTTGGAAAGATATTTGTGTGTAGAACAGCATGAAAAGGTGTGGCGCTAAAGTGGCAAAATTTTACCCCCAAAAAAGGTCGTTTGAGTCATTTGACTACATCCACTCTTAACTAGAGTTACAATATAGACTCTTCTAGAGTCTTTTACATCAAAAACACATGGCTAGCCCCTTTTCCATGAATAATGGCGCTGACGCGGCATCATCCCAAACTATAAGTGTGAAAACAGGAAGGTCAACTTTTAAGTGCCATAAATTTTGCATACAGACTCTGATTGGTGTGCTTCTTGCATTGTTGGAAAGATATCTATGTAGAATAGCATGAAAAGGTGCAGCGCTAAGGTCGTAAAGTTTTACCCCCAAAAAATGTCGTTTGATGCCTCAAAACGCTCACAGAAGGTTTCATACCCTGTTTCGCCAAACTTGGTCCCACTAGTAAAAAAAGTCCCATGAGTTGATTCCTCCACTTTTTCCACTCTGAATGTGCATCGAGATGGATGACAAACAATATAATGATCCAATACGGATCAAATTTTTCAATGTTTAAATTGTATTTTCAAATGCTATATAGATTACATAACTTAAACTTGTAAGTCCAAAAGAAATTTGTTGGATTTTAACAAAAAATATATATATACCTAAAAACAAACCAAACTATAAAATATTGAGACCACTTCAAATGTTTTCACTATAAAAACTTGTTTTCAATAATTTTATATGATATGTACATAATATTTTTTAAACAATATATAATATATACATAGTTGACATTAAAATATTTTACATAACATGTGCATCAAGACATTTCATCAGTGCACATTAAAATGTGTTTCTTTGTTATTAATATATTTTTAAGTATACATATTAAAATATTTTATCAATAACCCACATTGAATATTTCATTATCTACAACATTAAAATATTTTATTTTAATATTTTTTTTATATATATAGATATATATGAAGTTGATATAGACATTAATTAGTTAACATAGATCTTCAAACAATTTATTTAAATCTTGTGTTGAAATATTTTTGAAAAGTATAAGGTTTAAACATCTTACTCACACATTTTTAAGGTTTAAACATGTTACACATTTTATTTACTTCTAATTACTTTAGATGACATCAATAGCATATTCAATTTTCTTTTTTATGATGGCCAACATTGCTTTTCTATTTAGAGAATATTTTATTTTTATTATAGGAGGGACAAGTGTCAACTCCAAGTTGAGCACGAACGGAATTACACATCCCCTCATACTAGATTCTTGAATGGGCCTCTCGGCTCGATGAGAATTATTGCATATTTGTGTATAAATTGTTTGGATTCATATGGATGCCCATGAATATATGTGTTTTTCTTTAAAAATTAAATATTTTATGTATTTTTTAGTTGATCAATTTTTTGATCTGGATTACTGGTTTTGGTTTGGTTCCCGATACAAGGAGTTATCGGCTTAGTTTCAATAACATTGGGGTCTAACACGGATTGGGTTGTTGAACCAAATCATGCTAAGGAGAGTTAATCATAACTCTGAACCCCCATGTAAAAGGATAAATCAATCTTAGGGAAAGAGGTTGTACATGGCCAAACTAACCCAAAAACCATTACCTATCATGTTAACCATGAAATGATATATTTACCACTTGGTGTTGCCAAGTTTTGAAATAGGTTGAAGAAAAGGGATAAACCTTACAAGTAGCATTCAAAAGAAACTTGCAAGTTTTGTTACCACATATTCACCACCTCACACGTGTAAAGAGTTAGATGTATCTCCTCAAGATATCATATGAATGTGGATAAGGATCTTCCTAAAGCTCAAAAAAGGAAATGGTACCTCCCTTAATCCTGTAAAAGACGAGGCACCTAAAAATGAAATGTTCCTCAAAATCCACCTCCTACGAATGGCATAGCTAACACACCCTCTCCTCTCGTGGGATACAATGCTCATAATCAATATGACATCAGCAAAAGCTTCCCTAAATTGTTTAAGTGGGAACCTAAGAACATGAAACTATTGATGTCAAGTCGACTCAAGGCTTACAATAAGACCATACCTCAGCTATAGAAAATGCTAAAAGTAGAAGGCCATCTTAGGACAAAGAATCTGGGAAGGGAAGATCCAAGTAGCGCATATGTACTCTTGATGAGCATCATCCTTGGTTTGCCCTATTAAAGAGGAAGAAGGTATCCAAGAGAATCCAAACAATAATAGAATGGGGTAGATGTTTGATGGATATGCCAATACCCTGAAGCAATGATGAGGCTTCAAAGAACCAAACTCTTCACTTTCATGATGGGCTAGAGGTGATCTCCATCGACGAGCAAGGGGTTATGCAATGGTGCCTATCATGCCCCTTTGCTAAATTATCCATAAAAATCATAACAAACACGATAATATTCAAAAACAAAAATGCCAATCAGGGTTTCCTTGGGATCATAATTGTGATAATCTTCAATATGAACTTTCTCAAATCCTTTAGAGGCAAAATCAATGTCACTTGCACCAAAATTTTTACTCGCAACAAATAGTGCCAATGGAATCCATTGATCCACTAATAAGGCTCCTTTACTAGCCTTATGCCAAAGACAACAACCATGTGGGAGGGTATCCATTGAAGGCTCCCTTACCAGCCTTGTGCCGTAAGTCACAACATTCATGTTCATGTTTGAGTTCGGCGACTTTGAAATTCGACAGTTAAAATTTTGGCCATACAATTTGGCATTAAATTCGACATACTACAAATTTATATATATATATATATATATATATATATATATATATATCAATGTTGCATGACATGTACTTGTATAAGACTCGTCTGGCTATTGACTCAGTGACCCGTATAAGACTCGGGAATGGCCCATATAAGACTCATATAGGACTCGGAAAAATTAAAAAAAAAAAAAAAAAAACTTAAAAAACAATTATCTCCAAAAAAAAAAAATTTAACTCTTGAGTGGAACCACGGGTCTTATGTGGGTCCTATGCGGGTCTTCACAAGTTCAATACGAGTGGGCGGGTTCTATGCAAGTTTGGACGAGTACAGATAGAGACCGCGTGTCCTATGCGAGTGACATATCTCGCTATCAAGACTCGCAGGTACTCGTGGGTCTTATAAGAGTCATGCTACACTAATATATATATATATATATATATATATATATATATATATATATATGTTAATCTAGGTTGTCATTGATGTCGTTGGCCGAGATGGAAAATATTCTTGAAGATGCTAGAGGATGATTACAAATGAATACAACTCTTGTTTAAGATGTCAAGACACAAATGAAGTGTCAATCATGTATCTTGATGATCATAATGGAAGACTACCATATCACTGCACTTGATGAAGGACTAGATGATAACACTACATGATTACATGTCCTACCTCCGATAATTTGATGATGACATGACAATCTCCAATGATGTGGAGCTTGATGTCATTATGATGAAGACTACATAATGATGCTGCATTTGATTGATGAAATATAATTTGATGATGACATGACAAATCTCCAATGATGTGAATCTTGACATCCTTATGATGAACACTACATAATGATGCTGCATTAATATCTCTACACTATCTTAAGGACAGCTGACCTAGTGACCCTATGTTGAAGAAGGCAAGGACAAGATGATGGTGATCCGATGTTGAAAAAGGCTAGGACATGATTATGAAGACAATCAACGAAGAAATCAAACCATGAAGAAGCCCTACACTCAAAGGCATTATGCCCTGCCTCCATTTCTGCACTCATAAATAATCAGTCACATTAAAAAATATTTTTTGTTACCTTAGAGGCAAAATTCCTTAATGACACCTACACCATCTTGAAGAGCATAATTTTGCCTTTCCAACGAGCTATTACTCAGCCCAAAACTCCAAGCGGTTTGAAAGATATTTATTTTTTAAGTTAAGGAAATTAATCCTACCAGCTAGCCGACCTATACCCAGTCCTTCATGTCGGCCTCTCTCCATGAGACATGTCTCTTCATTAAGGGTCGAAACCTATTATAAATTGACGTTGAAAAGATTCATTTTAGCATCAAAATTTCGGTGATCATTTCAGAGAAAAGACAGAAATTACGGGAGGCCAAGAGGACATAAAACTTTAATGTTTGGGCTAATTTTTTTGATTGGGTATTCCTTTAAGAGTTGATAAAGTGCAGATATCGGAACAGTGACTACATTCTGTGCAGAGATGCTTCTAAAACTGTGAGGCAGCAACCTGTGGAGACAGTCCTCACCTCAGAATTAAAGTAGCTTGGACTGTGGGCAGTTTCCAGACCTTGGACCTAGCATCTTTGTGGTTGTTTTGCAAATTCTGGAATAGACATTTCTAAGCAGAAAATTCAGCCCTTGGAGCAGTCCTGTTAAACAAAAGTTTAGAAACCACAGGCACTTTTGAAGACATCACTGCAGCAGCTTTGTAGATATATTGAGCAATCTTTAAGCAGTTGCAGATCTTGTGTATGATAGCTGATCTCAGTTGGGAATTTAAAGCAGTGTTTTGAGCATCTTTTTGAAGACACTATTGAAGTATTTTGGAACAGTCTTAAGAGTGCATTTGAAGCAGGCATCTAGTGAAGAAATCTGGAAGATTTATTTGGACTACAAGTTGAGCAGACTTAGAGAACTGTGGAGTTGGCCTTCTCAGCATTCTATAAGCATTTTGGAACAGACTTTTTGGTTACTCCTTGATAATTTCTGCAACAGTCCTTCTAGTGACCCACCCTGGATCAGATTCTTGAATACTTATTCACTTACCTTGAATCAGATTTTGAGTGAATTTGGAGCAAACTTGAAAGGCTATATTGGAGCTTGGCACAATACAGGATGGAGCCTGGAAGAGGAGTCTTCATCTAGGGTTGGAGCCCTATATCATTATTGTACTTTACTTATTGTAAACAAGAAATTAATAAAAGTATCTATTCCATCATTTTTCATTTTGTGTTCTAAATATAAGTGATCTAACTGGTAAAATTAATAATTGTAAAGAAATATTGATTCACCCCTCTCTCAGTGTTTCCAACAATAAATATATATGGCATTAAATTAAACAACAGTAACATTAATTTCAACATCAATAACATGTAACACAGAGAATGGCCAACTTAAATTTTGTGTGAGATACCCATCTTAGATTCTATGTAAAAACAACAAGCACGTAACTTATCAAATGATCTAGGACCAAATATAAAAGGGATTGTCATCAATATAATCGGAATAAACGATCTAAGACCAAATATTAAAGGGATTAAAGTCAATATTGACACAGGATATTTATTCACTCTTCAGAATCCCAATTAAACACATTGATGTCCTATGAACTTAATCGAACAAATTCGGTGTCGGATGAAGTTTGGAAAACTTCGAACTTCATCAATAAAATTAGTCGAACACAGCGACTTCGGCAAACTTCGAACTTCATCAATAAAATTCGTCGAACACAGTGAATTAGGTTGTGCCTAAGTACAAAACTTGTCAAGACCATCTAAGGTTCGATTCAATGAGAATAGACAAGGACTAAGTGTGAGGCAGCCAAGGACAAGATCCATGCAAACCAACCCAAACCCTCATAACCCTAAACAACCTCCCCAAATTTGATTCTAATTTAAGGATAAACACTTATCTATAAAATAGCTAAGTAGTTGCACTACTAGATTAAATGGGCCTAGTTAGACCCTTCTAGACTTAAATTCATTTAATGGCAACCAAACCAACTAATGTCCCCGAGACTAGCAACTAACAAAGTGCTTACAATACAACCATATTTCCAGAAGGTAATAAATGTACACACCAATTAACCCAAAATCTTAATAAAAATGTTATTTGCAATGGTAGAGGAGATAGGAATATTCTATAAGTGTCAGTTGGGGTTACCTCGGGTGGTTAGGAAGAATGGTTGTTATCTTCCCCAGCTAATTTCAAATCCCCACTAGTGACATGATGAGCTATAATACCTTGATAAATATTGTTGTAATGGCTTCGTGCCTATGAATACTGTTGTATTGGGGCTTGGCCGCAAGACTTGTGAACTCTTAAGTATACCTGTGGGCTGGCTTGGTACCAGAAACCTCACTCTAGCATTCGAGATGACAGGAGGGCTGATTTCTTTCCTTGGGAAAAAGGAACATTCTATAAGTGCCTTCCCACCTATTTTTCTATAATGCAACTTTTCAAGTATTTGTGTAGTCATTCTGTTTTGCACCATTTATGAACTTTGGTCAATTATGTAAATAGATAAAACACATCAATTTTTCAAGTTCAGCTTTACCAATAAAAGGCTTTTCTCCAAAGACTTCTTTCTTTCCCGTTAGATGCTACAAAAATTATCTACATTTTTTGATCCTATCAAAAGTGTTAAATCAACTATAACTTAACTAAGAGTACATTTTTGGTAGCCTTCCGTGACAGTGTCAATATTGTAGTGCAATATAAATTATCTGGGCAAAGTAACTCACTGGCGAAAATACATTTATCAATGAGGACTTTAGACTGTTGTAAAATGGATGCCTAATTGAGCAGTACAAACCTGATAATACTTGAATATCTGAAATACTTGCAACTAAACAAGATTTGTTGATGCAACACTAGCATACCTGTTACTACCATTTTATGTTCCTACAGGGTTGGGATTAGTAGAACCTAGCCTCCCTGTATATAATACAACCACACCGTGATATGATGATAATAAAAAAATAATATTTCTCAATACAATAAGTAAAGCAGTATACTACCGGATGCATATACAAAGTAAAATTACTTCCTGGAAGAGAATTTTTCTCCTCGTGTAGTAATCATGTGAGGGCTAGAAAAATTGAGCGTTTCAGGAGGATCTACAATAAAGATTATCTATTTCTAAGAGAAAACAATTGCCTTTTGAGATGCATCCAGTTAAATATCCAATCTTGTCTTGGAAAAGAAAGCACTAATAATAAATGAAATTTCAGATAGGCTGACAGCCCTACCTCAGTTGTAGCTTTCTTCATGGAATTGTTGTCCACCATTACTGCACATTCTATGTATAATAATTGCAGAGGTACAGCCTGACTATGAGGTGCACCACCAGATGTTACAAATATACATGCAGGAGTTGTGGCTGGTATGGTAGAATACAATAACCATCCAAACCAATTTCAACATGCCACCACCAGTTTCTTGTTTCAATGTTTATGCAGATCATCATCTCAACCTAAAACACTACATAACTAAGTAAACTGGATCAAAAACCTTCATTGCATACACTACAATTAGTCGGTTAGTTTTTTCCTTGAGTTCATTTAACACTACAAGTAGTTGGTTAGTTTTTTACTTGAGTTCATTTAATACTACCAACATTTTCTCACAATAAATCTGGCATAGAATTAGGGGTTCAATTTAGCAAATGATTTCCACCCTCGCTCATAATTAAAACGCTATGTTTATAAAATAACACACATTTCACAGCAGAACACCATTCAGCCCATAACAGAATAATGGACCAAATCTGCAATAAGAAAATATTTTGCTAGAGAAAGAAGTAAGGCTGCAGAAGAAACTCGACAATTCATCTCATAATAAAGAATGTCGTGACTCAAATAACAAATTATAAATTAGATAACAGCCAATTATAACTGCAAACACCATTGTCAACAGTGCGTTGCTCAACTGGTAAAAGCGAGGTACTAATGTAGCTTCCACCAGGGCTAAGTCTCACCAACAACACAATGTAAAGCCTCCAGGTTCACTTTGGGCCTTGCACCAGATTATCCAGCCTTTGGGCACGTTGTAAAGAACCTTCAAGCCAAAACAACTTGAAATAACATAACCTTGTTCCCATATTTTCTGTCCATTGCCTGGTTTCCCTTAAAAAAGTTCTGAACACCATTGCATCCTTCAGGTCTAAAAGCATTAGATATTTTAGAATCATTTGTAGTTTATTTGAATTTGTAAGCATGCCTACCTTAGTCACAGATTTGCTCTACTATACTCGCAGAGGCTATCAAAATTTAGCTTTCATTAGTACTTAGCCACATTTTTGCATTTCTAATTTGTTTGATTTCATATCGATGCTCCTAGAAGAACCCATTAAGTATCCAATCAACGAGAAAAATCTCGACCTATTAGACCACAATTACTTTTAAAGACTCCTCCAATCAAATAGCAAAAGGTACTAGAAAACTTGGTAAGCCCATGGGAATGACCCTAAATGCATATATTTTCCAGCCTGTGGTATAAGTATCATCAGCTTAATTTCCAAGTAGAACACTCAAATGTAAAACTTTATTTTGTACCTTGGTAATATGATTTTTTTATTCTCGTTTGCAGCATATCTACAAAATCAAACAATCAATACATGCAACTTCATAAAGGGGTGGTAACTACTCCCCCATCCCCAAGTCAAGTATTAACTAATAGTTAAAACCGTAATTCAATTTATGTGGCAACAATTTCAAACAACAAAATTTTGTACTGAACACCTAAATGAAGTTCTGTCAAATCCTTATCACTCCAAGCAACTATACCACTGAATTTAGTTAATGGCATTCTTAACGAGAAAAAAGAACTTCAATTCCATGATCAGCAGGAAATGTGCTATTGATGCTTCTCGCTATGTATAATCCTCTTAAGAATATTAGCTCTTCATAAGATATTGACTTCTCGTACACTGGAGAGCATAAAGTTGAAAAAAACTATGAATGTTCTTTCCTTTTGCACCAATTAAGCTCATTTGGGCAGAAATGGTTTCTTTTATCAAAGAAAAAACTCACCATCATTTGAATCATCATCTGATTATGGACGTATATCATACTAAGTTGTATAATTCTAAGCTAGATGTGAACCAGAATATCAAGTCACTAGTAAATTTCACTGCACTGTAATTATTTTTAAACTTCCTTTTTCAATGTGCACTAGTAATTGGAACGCAAACTCTAGTTTGCATAGCTAATGGCAGTACGGTCAATGCCAGAGAGTTCCTATTAGTACACTTGGGCTTCTTATATGAATCAGCTATTACAAGGATCACTTGTGTATTGATGTATTTGATATTTAGGATTTAGAATTCAGTTTAAAGAGGCTAGCAAACGTTCTTATATGATTTTCCCATGTTCATCCCTTCATGTCAGTTTGCACCTATTCTTTGTAATATGATAATATCACATCTATTTTGGAGTCCATTTCAGTTCACTTCAAGTGCTATTGACAAAAAAGAAGAAAATTTTTGAACCCAAAACATTTTCATACTCGCTTATGCGATGGGTCGCTGATAAACTCCAAATTCATAGAATTAAAATATTGATCTTTACAGCATACTCTCAAAATTATAGGTACTACAAGCCTGTTATGATTTAGAGACGATCTTTCATCCCTAGAAGTTGATTGAAATATGATTTTATATGGATGTTGATCTATTTACTATATTTGACTATACATAAGTTTGCAACACACTTAATAAATTATAATTCAACACTAAATTTATGAAGTTATAACTTCAAGAGGAGCATTTAGCCACCATACTGATGGACACTATTTAAACAGTGTACAGAATACTTCTAGCCAAAATTGATTGAAGTAATGAAATTCATCACTGTCAATTTGTAAGTGCATTGTGTCAGATATAATATAAAATATGTGGAAGCCATATCCCTAACGTGCTCCCATTCAGATAGCTATGATTACAGGAAATTGTGGTGTCAATGAAGAATCAAGACGATAAGATAAGCACTCTATTGAAGAAGAAAAAGCCATGAAAGATTAATGTCCACAAATGACAAAAGTAGGCCAATAGGACTCAATATTACTTCCAACAGAATAGTAAAAAGATAGGCTAGAAAGAACCCTAGGGAATGAAGAAGTGGCTAAGCACTAAATCTTTAAGACAATGTGAACAACATGAACATTATAAACATAGCAAGAGGGGTTAAACATAAACTTTGACATTGAAGTACAAGTACAAATTTCCTTCAAGGGAAGATGAAGACCAGAGCCAGAAACTGACGCTGTGACATGTCTGTATCAATGCTCGAAGAGGAAGAGATGGGACCAATTGTCTCATCATCCACCCCTCTTAGTGGACTAGTACATGATATGATAAAATCAATAGGAAAATGCCAAGAGGTAAGACCATTTTATCATTGTGTATATGAACTCTTTATATCTAAATGTGGAACCCAGACAAAGCTAATAACGATAAATATTACTAGCAAGTTGGGTATGTGTTATATTCTTTGCTCGACTAGCCCCACCCGTGATTTGTCGTGCCACGCACAACCATTGGTCACAGGAGGGCAGCAGGATCCCCTGTTCGTTGCAGGGGGGCGAGGCCCCTCCGCCGAGGAGCAATATCCCCTATACAAAAGCCCAAAGGGCCCCATGCAGGGCTGGGCAAAAATCATCGATAGGTTTTCATCAAGAGGTTATTATTGAACAGTTTTTCTCAGTATGTTTTTTGCCATTTGGCAATTTCATGGCACGTGGTTTTGTGGTCCATGCCAATGTAGTTCCGCTTAAGGAACTACTATTGTATTATAATCCAAGGTTAACGGATTCAAGGTTTACATTGTATTCTAACAATGTAAAGATGTAATATACTAAAAAAAAAACTTTCATGTTTTCCTGATTTAGCTTTCAAGGATAAAATCGGTGTTATATGTTTGTGTGCCAATGTGTCTTTTCTACTTTTATTAATAATCTGTTTGCAGCAACTGTACGGTGTTAAAACTAACATTTGGTATCAGAGTAGTTTGTCTTCAAGGTGTTAAATTTGGCAGCTTTGGGCGAATTTCCTTAAGGGAAATCCTAAGCTCCAAGGAAGCCCTAAAATTGAATATTAAAGAAAAAAAAATGTCATTATAAATTGTTTGGGGCAAAATATATTTAAATTCAAATTTTAAATGTTTTCCCTCCAAATTAAATCGTGGGCCTCACTCAAAAAGTCGATGGTTTCATTTGGCACTTAAGACATCCAATAATATAAATTAGGATATATAATCGAATCATTGAATGATCATTGTTGGAGGTTCCCATTGGTTAAAAATACAGTGAAGTAGCTGTTTTCACTTTCGCATGGATCGTTCTGTCTATTTGGTGGCATCTCCCTAAGTTATGGATCGAGATTGTGGCCCGTACCTGTAACAGTGATCCGCAACTCAAACGCACACATTACAATTATCCTTTGGAGCGACAATATCTCTAACATCCCACAGCATCTCCGTGATCATCACACGGTTGGTGTTTTCGCTTTTTGCAAAGGCATGTATAATTCACATTTTGGATTCGCATATCTATTGGTCTCTCTGAAGTTTGACTATAGTCTCACGGATGGAAATTTTGTGTATTAAACTCTTGACATTGTATTATAGTCAAGGCATCGTATTACACTCATGGGCATCGCACGAAGGTAAGATTTATCTAGGCATCACATCATACGCTATGTATGGTCTCAGCTTTGTTTTGTATATTGGCATCGCATGGTCTTTTGACATATGGCATCACACAGTTCATGGCTCGACTCGGTCTCTCTGAATATGTCATCACAGTTTTTGACATCGCATGGTCTTGGATCTAGATATGACTCGCCTCTGCCTCTGATATGTCACAGCACTGATATATGTCTCAATCTCAGCATTATGTATACTGTCAATATAATTGTATAGTCTAGCATTGATAGGCTGGTTATATATAACAAACGACTACGATAATTATATATAGTTTTGTCTCACACCTTTATGATATGCTCCTTTGCAATTGTAAGTATAAGCATTGTCACAGTCATTCATAGCATCAATTCTCCGTTCTCTGCAATCAGGTATTGTATAACAGTATCGGCATCATTATGGTATGGTCGCACATGGTTAGGGTTCTTCATCTTCAAATCAAGTATGTCTGTAATAGATTCTTTATCCTTTACTATGGAGAGTTGATGCGTATGGTTCATTGTATTCTTTGTTATGGGTGCGATAAATATATGGTTCTATTTACATATAATTTTGGCATCGCACAGTTGGTTCAGCATTGTTTCAGTCTCTCGATTAATGGACAGTCTCAAGCATTGCGTATATGGATGGGTCTCGGCTCTTGCGTATTGACTGATCTCAAGTTCTTGGTACTAGTATATGTCAGTCTCAGCACAGTCTCACATCTCAGTTATATGTATGGCATCATTAGCATCTGGCATCATTGCAGTTTTTGAGCAGTGACAATATTTATATACTAATATCAAGTATGGCAGGCTATTGATTATGTGACAGCATTGACGATGAATCTTGTTCACAAACGAAGTTGTGAACAAGATATATATATATATATGTATATATATATATATATATAGCTCCCAGGCATCTTGTTGATATTTGTACTTTGTACCTCAACTGAACAATTAATGAAATGTAATAGAAGAAGAAGAAGAATTCTGGGTTTTCCCCCTTGTGGGGTTTTTCCTTGGTCTCTGACCAATCTTGGTGTCTCTGTGTGCATGCTTTTCTTCTAATATTCCTTTTTACTGTTCCACTGCATTACTGATGATGTTGTCTTTCTGCATAATTGCACATGGTATAATCATGATATAATGTTGGGTGAATTTAATAATTATCAAAGCAAAGAACAATATAGCCCTAAGTAAAATTAACACAAGGAGACACCTTTATGGCTAAGGGTTTTGGCTTGGGCCTGGGAAAACCTTGTTTCAGTGAAAGACTTGCGGTATCGATTCTTGTGGTGAAAGGAAATGGAAAGCATTTCAAAGATAGAGATCGAGAAATTAAATGGGCAGAGTTTTGGGCTATGGAAGCTCAAAAGTTAAAACAGAAGATCTTCTTGTCGACAAAGATCAATGGATCACATTGGCTCTGGGAACTGCACCAATAGGGATGTCAATAGAAGGTTGGACCAAGTTGGATCAGAAGGTAAAGGGCACAATAAGGTTGTGTCTCTTGGATTCAATATTACTAAAAGTTTCAAGAGAAGCTATAGTGGAGGCATTGTGGAAAATGTTAGGGCATTTCTATCAGCCTAAGTCCTTGGAGAACAAATTGTTCCTACAGAAGAAGTTGGATAACCTATGAATGAAAGATGGAGACTTGGTGACAAAGCATCTAAACGTCTTCAACACTATGATAAGTGAGGTGTTATCTATTGATATTAAGATTTTAGATGAAGATAAGTGTATCAGTTTGTTGTGTTCTTTACCAGGCTCGTGGGATAGTTTGATTGTCGTCATAGGTAATAATGCAACTACTTCAAGATTTGATGAAATAGTATCATCCTTGTAATCAGAACAGATGAGACGGAAAAGCATGGAAAGTTAGGACATAAATGCTTTATCTGTAAGAATGCTCCCAAGATAGAAAAAATAGTCATCGAGTGGGAGAATTAAATCTAGAGGAAGATCTAAATCTGTATTAAAATTCTTATAAGTATACTGGAGGTGTGGAAAACAAGGGCATTATAAGAAACATTGCATATCCATAAGTGTTGAGAAAGGGAACAGATCTTATGGTGCTCCCTCTACAAAAGAAAAAACCTCCTCATAGAAAGGAGGGGATGTGTACTTGGCTTCTTCAAGCACATATGTGAGACTCCTACAAAAGCAAAAACCTCCCCATATAAAGGAGGGGATGTGTACTTGGCTTCTTCAAGCACATATGCAGATCATGAGGCATGATTGGTCAACTCAGGTGCATCTTTTCATATAACTTTTCATAGGGAGTGGTTTTGTGGTGAAAGATATGATGGCAGTGATGTTTCCCTAAGAGAAGACTCAACAACCAAAATCATAGCACAAGGAAAAAACAAGTTGAAGCCCATGGATGAACACTTCCTAGTGTTTTACACACCCAAGATTGACCCGAAATTTGATTTTCGTAAACAAGATGAGTGACGCAAGTGTAAAAACAATGTTTGAAAAGGAATCTTGTAGCATGGTTTGAGGACCAATGGTATTGCTAAGGGGGGCTCAAATTGGAACTCTGAATAAGTTGTTGGGAAGCACTATTACCGATGGCTACGGCAATTCTATTGTTCCTAAGACTAGAGCTGAAGAAGGAAAAAGTCCTATAGTCTCTAGAGTGGAGACTATGTTGTGGCATCAACGACTAGGACCTAAGACACCTAGTTCGTGTTCGTGATCAAATTTGACTACAATGGAATTTGATAAAAAATTGTCTAAGCACAAAGAAGTTCAATAAAATTCATTATTAAATTTTATATATATGTATATATAAGTTAAATTTCAATTATATATAACTTTATAATTTACATAAATTTTAAAACAAAATTTATATTTAATTAAATATATAAAAGTTTTAAGTTTATAACTGTGAAAATTCCAAGTCTGGAATCCTACTTCCCAACTAAAATTACTTCACCTACTTGTTATTAAACGGACAAGTTATTTACAGTGTTCTACTGAAAATACTGAAGCAAATTACTACTGCAACCTTCACTTAATTAAAATATGTTGAAACAAGAAACTAAGCAATAAAGAAAAACATCACACAGGACACCGTTGTTTTTGGACAAACATCCTCGGAAAAACCCAATGCGGGAAAACAGGTGCAGCAGATCTGAGGGTTTTTATTATTGATCAGCAGTTATTTCTAAATACAATCTCCAAATGCCTTTCTGGCAATACAGTACAAAGAATATCACTCAGCAGAAGAAATTAGTGAGAATACCTCACTCTACATTGCAAGTCCCCGATGATCTGGTAGTTGAAACAACGACCTCCCAGCACCCTCTACGTTGCCTCTGTGCAGTAATTACATGGGCTTGCATCAAAGGCGTTGGGAGACTGCGTCACCTCCTCTATTGGATAGATTTGCTCTCAAGAGCCTCGGATCTAGCCCTCCCGGCTCGGATCTTCGATCTCCCAACAAAATCTCGGACTACTGCTCGAAATGGACTGCGTTGCTCTGTGTGTGGCCTTTGTGGCCCTGCGTCACCCTCATTAGGCACTACGTTGCCTCCTGTACGTATCTCTCTGACTCTCTGTTGCATATTCTTGGCTCCAGAGAAGATCCTCCGACCAAAAACTTTCTCTGCCCCTCTCTATGTGATCACTACAAAATCACTGTGTTGCACTAGCTTTAGCAATTCAATCTGACAGATCATCTCTCGGTGTGTTTCCAAATGGCCCTCGAGCCTTCCTTAAATAATCTTCTCGTTGACATTCAACGGCCCATATTAGAAGCTAATCAATGGCTAAGATCATTTTGACATGATCCTCGTCTTCTTCTAGAAGTTAAACCCACAATTTAGATTAATACCCATTAATTATTCTAATTTCCTAAGTTTAGACTTAGGGTCTTATTAAAAATAGTTAATTTATTAAATAAAACTGTCTCCGTGTGGAATTTCCCCAAACGATTTCTGGGTTATCTGGAATACATGTGTCTAAGCCTCTCCAAAAAATTTGAGACTTAGAGCACATTTGATGCTACCCCAAATCAACACTCCCTCTTAGCAAGGAATGTGGTCTAACTATATACCTTGCTGCATACTACTATGACTCTGAAGCATCTCCCTCTGCGTTGTTGATGTCTGACATGTTGTCCACCAACTACTGTGTTATTGTTACAACTGTACTATTGCTAACACTGCCACTATCAACACTACATCCGTACTACAGCTCCCTCTCAAGTGTTGCATTTGTGCTGTTGCTAGCACTGCCACTGCTAACTCTGCACTTCAACTCAGTTGCTAAGAGAAGCAACTGAAAAACATCCCAAATATGAACAAGTGTTCAAGATGCATTTCGATGTTGAAGCTCTAAATGTTGCTAATCCTACGTTGTCCCTCTAAAACCACTATGTTGTTGTTGCTACTGCATTGTGCCTCTTCGCACTACTGCAACTTTGCACTGCATTGCTCAGACTTAGTGCTCTAGCCACTACATCTGTTGCTCCAACACTCCTTTGCACCAACTGAAAACTCCTCCAACCAAAGGACATTGTGTTGCATAGTGACCGAGTTCACCACACCTGAAGCATTTAATCTTCGAGACGTCCTTTCGTCTCTGCTTCTCTTGCTACCCCTTAGATGCAAGGGTTGCATTCTCCTCCTCCTCCTCTGTATTCGACCCACTGCCACTGTTGCCATCAAGTTTACACTTGACTAGGTCCCTCCTTAACTCTTCTTGCTAAAGAGAAGCCCACATCTCCTCCCAGCTTGGCAGTCTTTCTCTACCTAGAATACTTTGGACGAAGACCTGCCACTCCTCAGTGACTGCGTTTAGGGCTAGCCTTACCATCGTGGTAGGCTGAGGTGTGGACCCACGGCTTCAGTTGTTCATGAGTTTCCTGAAGTCTCAAGAGGAACGGATCTATATGCTACCCCTTTTGCATCTGTGTCCTCCGCAGTTTCTGCTATAAGTACATCTTCCACTGCTCGGAAGATCCTTCATACAGCGGTTCTAAGGCTTCCCACATCTACCTAGTTATGTCTTTGTTGGCTATGTGGGACACTATGTGATCCTTGACTCCATCTAGGAGCAATCTCTTAGCCTTCGCCATATCAGCCTTGTACTTCTTCGGCGGATTTGGATCTGCAACCACAGCTACCTTACTCTCCACGAAAAGCTTGAGATCGTATTCATCTAGACAGCATGAAATTCTCACCTTCCAAATTACATAGTTGGATGCTCCCTCCAACCGATCCTGATCTCTAAGCCCGTGATCTGCCATTTCTGTCATTGAGAAAATGTCGAATTTTCTCCCTCTTTCTCCTTTGCGCAACCCTAGACTAACTTACGCACTGCTTGCTGGAGGCGGTAAATCAGCCACCCAGATCTGTTGCTCAGATCTTGAAAAAATAGAATTCCACAATTAGGAATTCCATGAGGAAGAAGATTCCCTCATTGTCTGCCCAACAAAAGAGGATCTGCCTGCAGAAAACCGCGTCCCACCAGCACTAACGTTGAGGCTCTGCACTGCTGCCACGGAAAAACTTTGATCTGGAAGCCCTTCCTCTCTGTCGACTCACTTAAAGAGAGACTTTCCTCGAAAATTCAACCCTCCTGGCCTGGTCTACACAATCCCTCTGAGGATTCGAACTGTTACCTCCTGCAATTATTCGACCTCCTGCCCAGCATTGGCTCTGCTCTTCTTGTTTCACCTGCAATGCTCTGATACCATGTGAAAATTCGAAGTCCGGAATCATCTGCAACCAACTGAAATTACTTCACCTACTTGTTATTAAATGGACAAGTTATTTACACTTTTTACTGAAAATACTGAAGCAAATTACTATTGCAGCCTTCACTTAATTAAATATGCCGAATAAAGAAACTAAGCAATAAAGAAAAACATTACATAGGGCACCGTTGTTTTGGGACAAATGTCCCCGGAAAAACCCAACGCGAGAAAACAGGTGCAACAAATCTGAGGGTTTTTATTATTAAGCAGCAGTTATTTCTAAATACAATCTCCGAAAGCCTTTCTGGCAATCTAGTACAGAGAATATCACTCGGCGGAAGAAATTAGTGAGATTACCTCACTCTACACTGCAACTCTCGACTGATCCGATAATTGAAACAACGACATCCCAGCACCCTCTACGTTGCCTCTGTGCAGTAATTACGTTGGTCTGCGTCAATGGCTCTAGGAGACTGCATCACCTCCTCTGCTAGACCGATTTTCTCTAAGGAGCCTCAAATCTAGCCCTCTCGACTCAGATCTTCGATCTCCCGACAAAATCTTGGACTACTACTCGGAATGGATTGCGTTGCTTTGCGTGTGGCCTTTGTGGCACTACGTCACCCTCACTGGGCACTACGTTGCCTCCTTTACGTATCTATCTGCCTCTCGGTTGCATATTCTTGGCTCCAGAGAAGATCCTCCGACCAAAAACTGTCTCTGCCCCTCCCTACGTGATCACTACAAAATCACTGCGTTGCACTAGCTTCAACATTCGATCTGACTGATCAACTCTCGATGTGTTTCCAAATGGCCCTCAAGCCTTCCTTAAATAATCTTCTCGTTGACATTCAATGGCCCAGATTAGAAGCTAATCAATGGCTAAGATCATTTTGACTTGATCTTCGTCTTCTTCTAGAAGTTACAACCACAGTTTAGATTAATACCCATTAATTATTTTAATTTCCTAAGTTTAGACTTAGGGTCTCATTAAAAATAATTAATTTATTAAATAAAATTGTCTTCGGGTGGAATTTCCCCAAACGATTTCTGGGTTATGTGAAATACATGTGTCTAAGCCTCTCCACAAAATTTGAGACATAGAGCACATCTGATGCTACCCCAAAGCAACAATAACGAACTTTATATATATATATATATATATATCTGTGTGTGTGTGTGTGTGTGTTTTTGAATGGATATGTATATATCTAAAGTTTTTTAATGTTTATATATATATATATATAAAATCTTAAATCCATTTTATACACTTTGAATTTAAATGCTATCCATCGTAACCTTCAAACCTAGCCACATAGGAAGTTGCAAAATATTTTCATTGATACTATGGTATGTAAAATTCAATTATTATTCATTGTAATTTACAAACACATAGCCATGAACCTGCACACATATCTCGACATTCGAGATTGAAACTATGTTGAAACTCTATGATAGAGATCGCACATGGATTGAATTAGGTTGGACTCCATATTCTAGCATTGGCCCTCTCTAATTTGATAGTTATAGTGAATTGTTATTTAAATGGCCCTCAAGCCTTCCTTAAATAATCTTCTCATTGACATTCAACGGCCCAGACTAGAAGCTAATCAATGGCTAAGATCATTTTGACTTGATCCTCGTCTTCTTCTAGAAGTTACAACCATAGTTTAAATTAATACCCATTAATTATTTTAATTTCCTAAGTTTAGACTTAGGGTCTCATTAAAAATAATTAATTTATTAAATTAAACTGTCGCTGGGTGGAATGTCCCCAAACAATTTCTGCGTTATCTGGAATACATGTGTCTAAGCCTCTCCACAAAATTTGAGACTTAGAGCACATCTTATGCTACCCCAAATCAACAATAACGAACTTTTTATTTTAATATATATATATATATATATGTTTTTGAATGAAAATGTATATATATAATGTTTTTCAATGTTTGTCTATATATATATATATATATATATAATCTTAAATCCATTTTTGGAGTGTAAAAACTCTTGTAAACTTTATAAGTATATATTATTATTGATAAAAGATGAGATATGATCACAATGGGGAATCACCAAGGCTTTAAATATAGCCTTATGGTGTCCCTTGGTGAAGAGGCATGATCTTTGATCATGCCCTTTCACTTAATAAAACCTAAGATAACTATATCTAACTAATAATTAATAAAATATACATAACATTGCCCCTCTCTTAAAGATGTTTTGTCCTCAAAGCATACGTAATGAAGGACATCGTTGATGAAAGCCTAGGTTTCTCGAGTGGCGAGCTCTTGCTTCCCACATTTTAAAAAGATCGTGGAACATCTTCTCGAGTTCAATATTTT
Source organism: Pinus albicaulis (assembly GCA_034641835.2). Classification (NCBI taxonomy): domain Eukaryota; kingdom Viridiplantae; phylum Streptophyta; class Pinopsida; order Pinales; family Pinaceae; genus Pinus; species Pinus albicaulis. The sequence continues at coordinate 359,566,164 of CM076577.1, forward strand.
GTTGATGTGGATAGTGAAAAGATCTGATATCGACAGGGTCGGATCCTGTCTTGACTTCTATTGGATGTTTGATTTTCCTATCTGGAGGCCCTTTTATGGGTAGATCCTGGAATACTTTTTCGTGTGTCCGAACTAGTCCTTGTTCTTCTGGTGACTCTTCGTGGCTCCCTTTTGAAGATAACATTTCTAACTGATGACATTGTACTGTAGATGTTGGCACTCCTGTTTGAATCATCTTCGTCATCAGAGAGGAAGATACAACTTGATCTTCTGGTGCTTGGAATCCATACAACCTGTGTTTCTGCCCTTTCCACTTAAAACTTATAAACTGCTTCTGATGGTTGGTAGAATAAGTACCTACAGTTTGTAGCCATTGAATTCCTAAGACCACATCCACTCCTCGTAATGGAACAGTGTAGAATGGAGATTCGAAATGAAAGTTTTTTATATGTAGTTTGACTTTATGGCATTTCCCTACCTGCTCAATCTTCTTACCATCGGCCACCATTACCTTCATATTAGGCATGGGGAAGGTAAATATGTTAAATCTTTTTGCCATGGTTGAATCTGGAAAATTGTGGGTACTGTCAGTGTCGACGAGAACCATTACGTTGTTGTTCTTGATATGTCCTCTTACCTTAGGGTTTGAGGTTGTGATATGCCTGTCATAGCTGATAATGACACTTGCGGAATAGTTTCGCCATCCACTTCTGGAGAGAACTCTAAGTTGTCTTCTAATCCTTCTATATATGAATCATTATTGTTAGCGTCATTAGTTGCTTCACAACTGTATAGATTTTTCGCTTTTCCATTAGCACATCTATGCTTAGGGTCCCACTTTTCCCCGCAACATTTGCACTTGCCCTCTCTCATTCTTTGTTTTTCCACACTAGATTTTTCTTCTTCACGAAGATGGAGTGGGACATATTTTGTGTCATCTATATTTTCAAATTGAGGAAATCTTTGTCTCGAATATACTTTTTCTGGTTTTGATAACCTTTCAAATTTCTTTTCAGCAGCTTTTGCTTTTTGCCTTGCTACTTCTACTGATGTAATTTCATGAAGTTCGAGCTCTTCTTGTATATGGATTTTAAGTCCTAAGATGTAAGACTGGATTAGACGAGATTCCAACAATCCTGGTACTCGTGTTGCCAAGGTCTCCCATTCTCGAGTGTACTCATCCACATCTCCTTTTTGGCGTAATTTGATAAACGTTGAAAAAACTTTTCTTCTTTTATGCCTTGAAACCTTTTGAAGAATGCATCCTTAAATTTCCTCCAACTAATAGCAAGTGTCGTCTTTTTCCACCACATATACCAATTATATGCTTCTCCTTCCATTTTCATGGAAGCATGCTTAATTTTTTCGTCATCACTAGTAATGTCATAAATCTCAAAATATTCTTCCGCTTTATTAAGCCATGCAACGCTATTTTTTTCATTACCATCAAACTTGGGTAGCTCGATTTTGGCTTTTCACTGATATGCTAATGGTGGAACAAGAAGGGGATATTGATTAGAAAATGCATTCCAGAGTTGCTTATTTTGAAAATCTGCATTATTATCTTCTTGATGATGTAGGGAATCGGTCTTTTCCTGATGCTCTTCTGAGTTCCCTGAATCTGCGGAATTGTTTTGTTGATTTTGTTCCATATTAGGAAATATTGGAGATTGTGTCTGACTTAACTTATCTATCTTATCATTTAGCTTATTGAAGAGTTCTGTCATCTTGTTCATTGCTTCGTTATGCTTTTCTGTGGCCTCGTGATGATTTAGCCACATTTGTCTTTCTATTCGATTTGTCGTATCATGAACCTTTTTGATGTCATTGGAGTGTCCTGCAACTGTACCTTCAAGATCGATTAATCTTTTTCTGAATTCTTCAGAATTATTATTGATCTGTTTCTCGAGATCCACCAATTTCTTCTGGAATTCGGCCATCGACATTGATGAAGACATTGAACGTGTATGAGGTGGGGAATATTTTTCTGCCAGTTTTTCCCTCTTTTTTTTTTAAAATTAATTAATTAATTAAATTAATTTTTTTTTGAAATAATAATATATATATATTTTAAATAATAATGATAATAATAATAATTATTATTTTATTATTTTAATTATATATATATATATATATATATATATATGGGGAAAAAGATTGTTAACCTTGAAAAGTCACGTTGTTTTTAAAAGTCACTTTGTTTTGAAAAGGCACGTTGTTTTGAAAAGGGAAAATGGGTTTTAATACCATGGGCAATTACCATGGGCCCAAAAACCACGAGCTTGTAAACCACGAGCAATTACTCTTCCTTTTTAATTTTACTTTGTCTTCACATGTACGTATTTCTTTATATATATAGATATCTCTTTTTACTTTTTCTTTTTCTTTTTCTTTTGGAACTATTTTCTTTTATATATATATATGTATATATATATATATTTTTTTTCTTTTAATTTATTTCCCACTTTGTGTTAACTTTCCTTCTCTCTTTATTTTATTAATATATATATATTATATATATATTTCTTCCTTCTTTTTTTAAAAACAAATGTTGTTGCCCACAAGCACTTGGTTTTTAAAAAAATCTACAATTCTGGAATTTTCTTGTAATTCCTTAATTCTGGGTGATCACACAGATCCCGAAGAGCGATGGCTTTGATACCAATGGAGTGTAAAAACTCTTGTAAACTTTATAAGTATATATTATTATTGATAAAAGATGAGATATGATTACAATGGAGAATCACCGAGGCTTTAAATATAGCCTTATGGTGTCCCTTGGCGAAGAGGCATGATCTTTGATCATGCCCTTTCACTTAATAAAATCTAAGATAACTATATCTAACTAATAATTAATAAAATATACATAACAATTTTATACACTTCAAATTTAAAAAGCCCGTAGGTCGCAGCCAACTCTGTTTTCCTTGCAATTTTGGGTGGATACATAGGTGTGAAATTTAAATGTTATCCATCGCAACCTTCAAACCTAGCCATATAAGAAGTTGCACAATATTTTCATTGATACTATGGTGTGTAAAATTCAATTATTATTCATTGTAATTTACAAACACATAGCCATAAACCTGCACACATATCTCGACATTCGAGATTGAAACTATGTTGAAACTCTATGATAGAAATCGCACATGGATTGAATTAGGTTGGACTCCTTATTCTAGCATTGGCCCTCCCTAATTTGATAGTTATAGTGAATTGTCATTTCCTCTCCATGTGAACCCCTTAAACACATGCCAAATTCGTAGAAAAAATCATCAAATTTAATCTAAGTTTTGAGATTTTTCTAAATTCAAATTTCAAGCTTGAATTGCAACAAACGTGGTGACTTAGACTAGGACATGTTAGAGAGAAGGGCCTCCAAGTACAACATCGTAAAGGTTTGCTAGAAGGTATGACAAATTGGTCTCTAGATCTTGATTTCTATAAACATTGTTTACATGGGAAGAAAATTTGGGCAATATTCTCTTCTCGTGCTAGAAGGGCAAAGGAAATATCACAGTTGTTACACAATGATGTGTTTGAACCCGAGTTGGTTCCATCAATGAGTACATATATATACTGGTCCCATTTATAGATGGGCAAAGCAACAGTTAAACTGTGGGCAAGTTTACTAGAGGGCTAATGTAATCTTCACCAAAGTTCAAGCTCTCGGTCCTTAGAACAACAAAGTAAATTAGAGGGTTGTTATAAGTTAGGTTTTGCAAATTTTCCATAATAGAGCATGTGATGTCATATAACAGCCAGAATAAAGTCTTACAATGATAAATCAATAAAGGATTGGGACTACCAATTAGGATGCAGAGTCGAGGGTTTTCAATGAAGTCTCTATGGTTGAAACATGCATAAAACAGTAATTAAATTATGGCGTCAACCCTAAAAGTAGTACATTAAATGCAATAAATGTTAGATTTTGTTTTTAGACAATTATTTAATGCAATCCCTACTTGAAGAGAAATGACACATTAAATAAAATTACATTTTTAGCAATATTTCAAAGGAAACCCTAACACTAGATATCTAGAATTAATGAGAGAAAGGAAAGAATTAATAGTAGAGGGATTGATCACTAACAACAAGATTAGTGCCTTGTTCTAAATGGGAAATGGAGTCACCCAGGGGAAATTTGATGAGGATTCCCTTGGTAAAGAGGGTGAGATGGAAAGGGCATCTACTTATAAACCCTACTTGCTTCCTTTTTTAGGGAGATTTTAAAATTAAGAGATGCACACACATAGTTTTCTTAGAGGATTCAAAGAAAACAATTTGCATAACATAAAGGAGAAATATTTCTATATAGATTTGGTCATTTTGACCATGGCACATTTAGAAACCCTATATTCAACAATATAGCATGCAAAATATAGAAGATATGCAGCCAAATTTCAAAATTTCCACAAGAATCTCGTCAATCAATCCCAAGAAACCAACGTCAAGCAAAAATTCAAACTCCAAGATATATCTGTACCACAAAGATCACATTGTAGCCAAGTACAATAGATAAGGAGGTAATACTTCCAAAAAGAGGACAGTGTGATTAATGAATAATGATCCAAGAGAAATGAGACCTCCCTATATTTATAAGAGGGCAACAAAGTCTCATTTTCCCAATTTTACAAACAAAACCCCTAAAAAGTTCACTTGAGCATTCAACAAGCTCAAAAGGTCACAAGATGACATTAAAATAGCTAAAAAACATAACAAAATGCCAAAAATAACCCACATGTGTGGGAAATAAATGTCTCCACCATGACATCATCCCCAAAAATGATCAAGATCCATCAAGCAACTGATGAATAGGTCCATGAGTGCTCCTCACTCCAAGAAATGCTCAAAAGGTCACAAGATGACCTTCAAATAGCTAAAAAACATAACAAAATGCCAAAAATAGCCCACACTAGTGAGAAATAAATGTCTCCACCATGACATCATCCCCAAAAATGATCAAGATCCGTCAAGCAAGTGATGAATAGGTCCATGAGTACTCCTCACTCCGAGAAATGCACAAAATACACAGGTACATCTCCAAAAAGTGCCTCCTCAACCATGACATCATCCATAGAGAAGTCTATGTCACGGTTCTAGTACTTGTGGCATTGAGGTGGCATCATGCAAGCCATGTGTCGGAGTCCAAGGAGAACGTGCAAGCCCTCCAAGTCAAATCATCCTAATCTAGCCTCTAGAGCAAGCAACGTCCATCAAACAAGGTCAAGACCAGCTTGGGGGCATCCTCACTCCATTTGAGCACATAGTCAAGTAGTCCAACACCCAAGCTCTATGGCTCAGCGTTTTAGCATCTAGAGGTGCATGAGGGGATTTAGTACCATGGGAATCATCTCAAATCACAATGTTATCTCTAGAGGGGAAATGCTAAAGCATCAAGGTCATCTTTCCTCTCATACTAGGGTAAAATTTCCTCTAGAGTGGTGTTAAAAGAGGGTTGAGCACATCCCTCAAGGGATCTTTGTTGTTGAGAGAACACCACCTAACACAAACCTCTCAAGCTCAAGTGAGATAAACATCATTAGGGAAAAAACCATTAAAGCATCACAATGGACCATATCTAATGTTAAAAGCACAATAATACTTCACACCAAACTCACCTTCAAATGTCTACCTAGATCAAGACCTATAAAAAAGTTACCTCACTTATGTTAGGGATGATTAGGTCAACAACACTATTAGGAGTTTCCAACCCCCGAGGGGAGTGATATGTCCCAAGTCAGCCCATCAATCCATAGGTGTGTGTGATAATAGTGGTCACAAAGAAGGAAAGACTTCAAAGTGGGTACCACAATCATGAGACCAACTAATGGGGGTCCAAAATCCTAATTGTAATGATCTAAGGAGGGATAAATAGTGGAACCCCTTTCCACAACCTACTTTTTCCACCCCTCTGGTGTGCCTATTATTTAAATGATTTGTTTTTATTTAGTGCATAGCTCAAAATCCCAAGCTTGCTTTTATATTTTTCCAATACCTCTTCAAGATGTAGGAGTTTCTCGCTCATCGAGGTTGAGATATTCAAGACTTCCTTTATCTGAGATAAAGAACTAAATGCTTGAGGAACAAGCTGATGACCAATGAAGAGGGTAAAGCTCATACTAGGCTTTTACCCACATACTAAAAACTGTACCAACCATCTTTTGCATTTTACATTTCCTTTCATTTTGGCATTATACACATTTAACTTTCTTTTAGCTGCATCAACCTTCCGAGCCAAGTTTTCGAACCCTAACTCAAGGATGTGGATAAAGGGTGCCTATCCAAATGACCAACATCTATCAACCCAGAGAATGAGAATGGATAACCGAGAGAGATGGAAAGTGGTAAGTATGGATTACTTTGGACATGCTATATCAATCAGTGCCTCCCCAGTAGTGCCCTTCCTAAACCTTGATGAAAGTAAGTCCCGCTAGACTAGAGTCAAAGGGTAACCTCCCAAGTGAAGCATGGGAACGAGACTACAATTGAGATCAGTGAAACATCTGGTTTGCCCCTTGATCAATATTAGTATTCCCATAACATTAAATAAGAGCACATGATTGAAAGCATGGTTAAAGTACCTGTTGACAGACGAACCAGCTTCCTTCAAGGTGAAATTCCAGATGGAAGAGAAATCTGACCGGAGAAATAGGTGGAGAACTCTGGCATAGTGTTATATACTGACCATCATAGAGTTGCTTGCTGGCTAGCTGCCAAATGAGGAGAAAAAGAAAATTCTTTTAGGGGTTACCCACTTTTTGGTGGGTAACAAGAAGTAACAATGGTCATTTGTTGGACATAAATAAAATTATCTTATCTTCTCATAGTCTATCCACAATTTTTTCGGCAATATTCACAGTCTATCTACAATATAGGGCATCTGCAAAATGGACAAAAAGACTATTAATTGTCCCGTAATAGAACCACTTATGGCTATTATACCATAGAGAGTTTCTACCAAAAAGAAGGATCTCATGGAATAGATTTTAGAGGGACCAAAAGGCAATGTAGCAATAAATCCATAATATAGCCCAAATAAAATGATCGGACCTGAGACTTCTACCCATGATGATAATGGATCCCATAGTAGACCAAGTACTCTTATCATATCGAAACTCCTTTTGATCAAAATAAAAGAATGAGAAACAGGAATAGAATAAATATATGTGGTATCCCCCATATGGGAGATACGGATAGAAATAGTTATTATTTTTTATATCCATAAATTCGATTTCACAGAATAGATTCCAATATCTAACATCTGGATATATCCATATGTTATTAATACATATATTCCCTGTTATCTTATCTAGGAGTAGGAGTACTGGTATAGAACTCGTTGTTATTTCGGACCAGGGTGGTCCAATCCAAGTTATCTAAATTTTCGTTACGTCGTAGAGGGCGGGTAACCAATTCGAGTACATCTCTCGCATTGGCAAATCCATGAATCTGGGCAAAAGTAAATTCAACCGACCATTTAGTACCAATTCCTCTCGCCCCTAACGGGTTAGCATGAGCCATTCCGGTGATGGCTAAGTCGGGTTGTAGCTCGCGCATACGTCGTATCTTATTCGAATTGTCTGGTTTCTCCACAATTCGTGGTATTGGTATACACATTCTTATACATGTATCTTTTAAAAGTGCTAATTCAGCAGCTTGATACCGTTTATCCATATATGGAATACCAATTTCATAAACGATCATACCACATCTGATTAAGAATCTTGCTAGAGATATTTCTAGGAGATTATCTCCCATGAAAAAGACAGATTTTCCGCGTACCAAATCAAGATAATCTTTTAAACTCTCCCATATCCGTTCCTCTCTTTCCTCCAGACTCTGGGCCTCAATACCAAATACAGGACAAATCCTTTCGATCCAAGCACACGTTCTGTCCGGACCAATAGGAAAAGGAGCTACGATTAATTCTCATTTTTTTCGTCTTATCAAAGTTGTTGTTGTACGACTCAGAAATGGGTTAACCCCACAAACATAAACTCCATCACCCAATGATGGAAGATCGGCATATCTCTGAGCGAGCAACCAACCTGATACCTTGATGAATTGGCGTCTTAATTCTGTATCAAGTTGAGAAACCAAATTCGAGGGTAAAGATATAGGATCTTAAAATAGAAAACTTATTTGACCAATGAAATGCTCTTTGAGTAATTGCCTCGATTCAGAATCATTTTTCTTTTTCTATCTGAGAACTAAAATGATTAGGAAATAGATACATTACATGGGGAAAGCCGTGTGCAATGAGAATTGCAAGCACGGTTTGGGGAGAGATTTCTCGCTCTTACTGATACTGAAGGAACAGATCATCCACTCCATCCGACGAGCTCCGAGTTCGAGTCCCGGGCAACCCGGATCAAATTTCTGATAGGTACCTATGTCCACTTATTCTGGTTCTGGATCTAATCAAGTTTTTTTTCATATCTGTTCTCATTCCAATTGATCTACCATTCCTGGAACTAGTAATAAATCATTTTATGGAGTATCTAATCACAGATAGATCTATAGAGTGTGGAATATATGGATAGAATATAGAGGTATTTGAGATAGACTTTATATTTTATCCATATAGTATAGATCAGTATCTATCCCGTTGGGATAGATATTGAAATTCCATCCCAGATATTGGTTGACATTGATACATGGATCATATTATACCGTAAAATAACAAGCCTTATGCTTGGGAGCCTCTGATGATTTTATAAACGAAGTTCTGAGCATGACCGCAATTATAGAAAGATGCGAAAGCGCAAACTTCTGGAGTCGCTTCTGCGACTGGATCACTAGCACTGAAAACCATCTTTACATTGGATGGTTTGGTGTCTTGATGATCCCTACCCTATTGACCGCAACCTCTGTATTCATTATTGCTTTCATCGCAGCTCCTCCGGTAGATATTGATGGTATTCATGAACCTGTTTCTGGTTCTCTTCTTTATGGAAACAATATTATCTCCGGTACTATTATTCCTACCTCTGCAGCTATCGGATTACACTTCTATCCAATCTGGGAAGCAGCTTCCGTCGATGAATGGCTATACAACGGGGGTCCTTACGAGCTAATCGTTCTACACTTCCTACTTGGTGTAGCTTGCTATATGGGTCGTGAGTGGGAGCTTAGCTTCCGTCTAGGTATGCGTCCTTGGATTGCTGTTGCATACTCAGCTCCTGTTGCAGCTGCTACTGCCGTTTTCTTGATCTACCCTATTGGTCAAGGGAGTTTCTCTGACGGTATGCCTCTAGGAATCTCTCGTACTTTCAATTTCATGATTGTATTCCAGGCTGAGCACAATATCCTTATGCATCCATTCCACATGTTGGGTGTAGCTGGCGTATTCGGCGGCTCTCTATTCAGTGCTATGCATGGTTCTTTGGTAACTTCCAGTTTGATCAGGGAAACCACTGAGAATCAGTCCGCAAATGCAGGTTACAAATTTGGTCAGGAGGAAATAATTGATACGTTGAAGACCTTAGACAATACATCAGTAATTGTATGTTCAGTAGTTGGTGTTGAATTTTGTAACTAGGTACAGTCTTCATAATGTATGATGTTGCAAAGAATCAAAAAGTATTTATTTGAGATGTAAAAGAAAAAGAAAAAAAAATTATGGACCTTTTGGTCAAATCCCAATTGCCAAGTCGGCTGAGTCTTAAGAGGCATCTTTTCGGACATGGAAACAACTATATATTGGCATCTATTCTCCACCATTTGGCAACCAATCCGGTCTCTCTTCTATGGAAAATAATTTGGGTCTGTGCCATATGAATCTGAGGCACATTCTTCTGGTTAATGTGAGTTTTTTGTGGCACCTTCTCTCTATAATGATGTGAGCTTCTTGTGGCAGATCCTTAGGCACTGACCGGAATTCTGATGCAGACCATGAGGCACAGATCCGAAGCTCTGAAGCAGGCACAAACCCGAGCTCTGAAACAGATCCGGAGGCATAAACCCAAGCTCTGAAGCAGACCCTGAGGCACAGACCCAAGCTCTGAAGCAGGTATTTATGTGATGAAGTACGAAGTTCCTGAAACATATTCTCGGTGGTAGAGCGAAGTTCCTGAGGCACTCTATTTCAGTGATATATGGCATCCTAAGGACAGATTTGTGGACAGATGGAGGGCTGACTTGGCACTTGGGTTACTGGTTGGTTTGACTTAGATTTCTCTTGTTGACTAAAGATTCTATAAGGAAAGCGTTGCTGGTTTTAGCTTTGTGGTATTTTCCCTGGCCTCTAGCCTAATTTCTGGTGTTTCTGGTCTTTTTGTGCATTGTACTTGCATAATTGCTTGATGACCTAATGAATGAAGTAAATGCTAAATGAAATACATATATAAACAGTCACAAGTAATTATCATGATTTCATCACTGTAATTGAATTTCCAACATAATATCAGAGTTAAGCTGAAGGAAGAAGCAGTGAGAGAAAACTCCAAAATATAGGTTGAAATCATCAATGATGCAAGAAGTCTGTGGATAAAGATACCCCTGTTCATGATGTCAAGTCTTATGGATCAAAGTTGAATATGATTCAAGTCTTATATCCACAGAGAAGACATAAGCACTAGTCCGAAATTCTCAAAGGCCTCGGTCCTAATCTCAGAAGGGTGAAAAGAGTCTCAGAAGCTAGTTAAGAATTACTTCATAAGGCTGGACAGAATCATCAAGGAACAGGCCAAAGACCTTATCAAGAAGAGCCATTAAAGACCGATCTATTGTTCAAAGAAGTTGCTAATGATCTTTACAAGTCCAAAAAGACTAGTCCGAATTTACCTCAGTCAAACCAGCAAAAGCATATTTCAAAGTCTGAATACATTGCAAGTCAACTATGAGGACTGTATTCATTGATTTATCATGATCTCATCAAGAAATAGACCTGTACAAGAGATACTTCTTCAATATATATATATATATATATATATATATATATATATATCACATCTGAATAACAGAGATTTTGAATCAAGAAGGCATGAAGATTCTACACCTGTTGCTATACTTATTGCTACTATATAGTTACAAGGACTATTAAACAATGTATGTAACCTCCAAGCTCAAAGTAAAGAAGAGAGCCTATTGGAGCTCTGTAGAAGATCGTCTAGAGCATTAACATGACAGTTGTCAATAGCATCAAAATTATCTCTGTGATATAGTTCATCTAAGATAATCCAAGTCTTGATGTAGATCAAGGTCTGAGTTTTTATAAGAAAGGTAATCCAAGCCACAACCCAAGTTTGACATCTGTCACCATTAGTAAAAATCCAAGGTCTATATCCAATCGAAGACTGAAGAGAGATCTGAAAAGTCCGAGTAGAATAATTCAAGACCTAGCCCTATAAGTCAAGTCTGAAACTCTTCCAAAGCAAAGAAGCCTCTTAACAGAAGCTTGTGAAATCTCAGTCGAATCCTCAAGAAACTTTTGTTCTATACATAATAAAAGAACTTTGAGACTTAGACGCATTGCAAGAAGCAGACCTGTTGGACAGAAGATTGATGTGCTAAGATCAAATGCTCAGATCTGACTGGTAAAAATCATTTCGTGGAAACAATGATCGACTTTAGTGCTTTGGTATTTGGGCATAAAAGAGAACTTGCGGATTGGAAGAACCTAACAAATTGAGAAGAAGCTTAAAGGAAAAGTCTTGATGTGTCAATCAAGTGTGTAGATCTATGAATCCTAGCGAAGGTTTAAAAGGTCTAGGGTTTGTACTCTAGGAATGACGATAGTTTCTGCTATAAAGAAGAAACCATAGCTTTTGTAAGAAGGATATAACTTTATGCTAATGATAAGGACGAGGATTTTAAGGTGGCAACGAATGCAAGGAAGCCAAGATCAAGAGGAAGCTTACTTTTCACTAGTCTTCTCAAAAGATAAGTGCTTTATACCTCTCTTGTCTAATTATTGCTATTATTTTTATTTTTCTATTAGTTAGTCTCTTGTCTTTGAGCTCCTTACTTGATTGTAATTGTTCTTCCATGGCCTCCTATGAGGATTGCGGGTACATAGAAGAAGTTGACAAGCCTTTGACAATGGTTAGAAGAAGTGGTAGAACGAAGCAAAGCCAAAATACTTTCCAGAATTGCTACTTGAAGGATAATGTACTAGATGAGCTCCAAGTTCAGAGGAAGCAGACAATTTAAAGTATACCTTGATTGTCAAGATCTAGCATGCAGCAGATGGCAACATGGAAGCAAGATTTGAGAAGGTTATGCCAAGACATTTTCCTCAGTTGTAAGAGTTGCCTCAGATTTTTGAAGAGCATTAAGAAGCCTCATGATTGAAGAAGACCTTGTACTATGGGCTTCAGAAATGGATCAACGATGAATCTGTATAATTTGTCTCTGACAAAGGGAGCAGTTGTGAAGAAAGTATTGTGTTCAGAGGGAGCAGTCAAAAGCCCTGTTTTGACCCCAGAGAAAGCTGACCTCAGATTCCTGGATTAAGGACTATCAGTGTGAGAGAGAGCATCCAGTTTGGTTATCCAGAAAGCATTAGTGATCTAGTGAAGGGAAAAAAACAGTCAATGGTCAAGCCAAGATGTGTTACTCAACATGTGTTACCAGCATGGTACAATTGGTCATGAATGTTTTGAAGTACAGCTGCAGACTTAGCTTGGGCTCGTGGAGATTACCTCTCTCTCATTGAGATGGAGAGCTGATGAGATGGACATTCTCCCTGTGTCTCCATGACCTTGGTTGGAGAATGGTCCAATATTCTCCCTGCGTCATCTTGACCTTGGTTGGAGAAGTTCTCCCTATGTCATTATGACCTTGGCTGGAGAATGGTTTGAAAGATTGGATAGCATCAGGGATTGACATTCTTCCTATGTCATGTGCTTTGACCTGATTAGGGAGGTTATCCCTGTGTCAAGTACATAGACCTTGGTTGAAGAATGGTCCAATGGTGTGACATTCTTCCTGTGTCATTGTATAGCGATCTGATTAGGGTGGTAGTCCCTGTGTCAATTTGACCTTATTAGGAAGAATGGTCTTGTAGATAGACATTTTCCCATGTCATTGTATAGTGAACTGATTAGGGTTGTAGTCCCTGTGTCACTTTGACCTGTATAGGAAAATGATCCGGTAGAGGTCCTTATTCTTTTTGTGTCATTATAAAGTGACCTGATTAGGGTGGTTATCCCTGTGTCACTTTGACTTGATTAGAGAGAATGGTCCTAGAGGTTGTAGCCTCCCAGCATTGTGCTCTGGTCTCTTTCTAGAGTGAGCTTGTTTATCAAACGATGCATATGTGCCATACATCAGGGGTATTGACTGGGTTATGGCAATGTGGTTGATGTTGGTGAATATTGATGATGATGCTTATCTTAATCTTGATGATCCTTTCTTAAAGAAGTCTTCAACTTGAGAACTACCAAATAGTCATTATGAATACCTCCCTAGTTAAGAGGGAGTGATGAATTATGTAACTAGGTTTGGTCTTCATAATGTATGATGTTGTAAAGAATCAAAAAGAATTTATCTGAGATGTAAAAGAAAAAGAAAAATTAATTTTTTTATGTACCTTCTGGTCAAATCCCAACTGCCAAGTCGGCCTTCCAGATGACAAGTTGACTCAGTCTTAAGAGGCATCTCTTCAAAAATGGAACAACTATATATTCGCATCTATTCTCCACCATTTTGCAACCAATCCAATCTCTCTTCTATGGAAAATAATTCGGGTCTATGACATACGAATCTTAGGCACATTCTTATGGTTAATGTTATTTTTTTGTGGCACCTTCTCTCTATAATGATGTGACCTTCCTGTGGTAGATCCTGAGGCACGGACCCGAACTCTAAAGTAGACCCTAAGACACAGACCTGAGCTCTGAAGCAAATCCTGAGGCACATACCCGAGCTCTGAAGTAGATCCTGAGGCATAGACCCGAGCTCTGAAGCAGAGGGAGGGAGGGAGGGAACGTTTTTGGGAGCATTTTTTTTGCTTAAAGACTTGGTCCTAAATGAAATTACTTGCTCTCCATTTGCTTAAATCATCCATTTGCCAACCTAACTATACTGTCAATATAATTTGTGTATCAAATATTTTTTAACATATTATGATACAATTCCATATGGCAATGGCCATTATTTTATTGTAAACCCAGGAAAGGTATATCTTTTAATAATCTTGAGATAAAATTTACTACCATAAAGTGGAATAGATTTTGCTCAAACTAGTTGAAAAGCATACATCATATTCATTTTAGGCAAGGAACAACTGTCAAGATATGAGTAAAAGCTAATTTTCATTAAGGAATAAAAACAAAAGTTTAGCTTTAAGACTCATTGTGTTGTAGTCATTATAAGCAGAATATATGACCCTTTGAAACTCAGTATTTAATTCAACAACGAGTTCTCTCCACTGTAAAAAGGGCTTAAATATTATGAAATCATTCTTTGTACTATTGTTAATGCCTTACAGCTACTCCTTTCTCACATTGAAACCAAGTTGACAATCCTTTGCAATCAAGATATGCCATCTTATTGGAGACAGTGATGGATGACCGAAATATTTGTTAATGTTTCAATAATGCCTCTACCCTTTTAGGTTATGGCCATATTGCTTGCATGAGATGGGGGCTTGTGTATTTTCCCATCTACTGTTTCTTAGAGATTTTACGACCTTAATGGCAAAGTGGGTAACAAGTTGATGAAAATGCAATTGCTTACCCTTTTAGGTCATGGCCATATTGCTTGCATGAGATGGGGGCTTGTGTATTTTCCCATCTACTGTTTCTTAGAGATTTTACGACCTTAATGGCAAAGTGGGTAACAAGTTGATGAAAATGCAATTGCTTAAACTTTGGATAATTAATGATATGCCTTCTAGGTTGAATTTCCCATTTCCTTAAAAGAAATTAATTTATTCCTTAGCAACACATTCTACGTGTTCTCCACCTGTTGGACATGCCGAATACCTAAGCAGTAAGCTAAAGTGCAGATCCCATTCTCCCCTTGGGGACTGACTTACGGCTCTAAGATTTTAACTCTATTATATTTTATTAGGCAACATCCCATTTTTTTTTCTTAAGTGGCCATCACATAAAAAAGCACGTGGCTTCCTGCACAATGATATCAAAATCAAAGCCACAGTTTAAGCTACTTAATGTGACCCCAACATTACAATATCTTACCGTATCTTTTAGGATGATATTCTGTTAGAAATGTTCCAAAAACTAGATGTATCATGTGATTTTCCCAATATGTGTTCAGTGTTTATTAATACGCCATCATTTTTAAGATTTTTAAATCTTTACAACCATCTAGATTTCTATGGTTGACAATTTGCACATTATTTCATCCAAGACACACCACAGGTTAGAGCTTTTTCATTTTCTTCTGGGTTACATCTTGGGAATTTGTGTAAATATTTTATTGGATCATTAACTTTAAGTGGTTGTCTGACATAAAGTATCTTCTCTTCATTCTTACATCTTTACAAATACCCTTTAACGTTTCTAGAGAAATTATTCTTCATTCTTACATCTTTACAAATACCCTTTAACATTTCTAGAGAAATTATTCACATTTTTTTAATTATATTTTCTGAGGGAAGACAATGTCAACAAGCATTAAGGCCAAGCCTTAGAAGACCACCATTACCACGATCTGCTCAAATTTCAAAAATTGGACATTTCTCGTGGCAGGAGGCCAAGCAATAGATAAAATAGATTAACTAGTCCTTTCTAGTTTCTAGTAGTTTTTAACTTTTTATAACTATTGAAACTTGACTCTTTCATATTTATTATGATATTTTTTGTAAACAATATATGACAATTTAAGTTTGAAGTTGGCAATTATAAGTTTATAACTCATTATGAATTATGAATATGATGCTTCATGAAATTTGAAAGTTGTTTCATTTCGTTTCATTTTATAACATTTCATTTCATGTCAAATATTCTTTGTTGTAAATGTTACACTTAGCTTACAAGTGCAACTATGGTGATCAATGAATCGATGATGATAAATGTTATATATTGAATTTTGAAAGCTTGAAACTTTAAGATTGATGAATCATGAGACTCGAGAGTCAATATGTTGTATGTTTCTAACTTCTAGATTAGAAGATTATAACTTCTAGATGATTGATGTTATATGGTTCAATCTATGTTTTTATGTTTTTTATGTCTAATTCATCATTCTACATGTTTTTGTTGACATATATGAATCAAAATATTTTTATTTTATTTTATTTTTTTTTTTTTTAAATATATATATATATATATATATATATATATATATATTATAAAAAAACGCTCCCAGACCAAGAGCTTCTGAAAATGGCGCTCTCGCTCCCAATTAACCTCGCTAAGGACAGATTTGTGGGCAGTCTTGTGGACAGATGGAGAGTAGACGTGACACTTGGGTTACTGGTTGGTTTGACTTGGATTTCTCTTATTGACTAAAGATTTTATAAGGAAAGAATTGTTGGGTTTTTCCCTTATTGGTTTTGCCCTAGCCTCTGGCAAAATTTATGTTGTTTCTTGTCTTTTTGTGCATTGTACTTGTATAATTGCTTGATGACCTAATAAATGAAGTAAATGCTAAATGAAAGACATATATAAACAATCACAAGTAATTATCATGATCGGAAATTCATCACTATAACTAAATTTCCAACAGTTGGTCTATTGTGTTTTTCCTAACAACTAAAACTGTAATGATGGTCACTTAACACTAATGTGACCGTCATTACCTTTTGGCAGTTATTATTTTTGGAGTGTTAAAAATCCAACTCTTTTCTCTTGAACCCTTCTTTAAAGGTCTTTGAGGATTTTATTTTTCCGACCCAACTTCGAGAACTTTCAAGATCACAAGGTCATTCTCCTACACTTCTCAAGATATCTCTTATGGAAGTCAATGGAGGAACATGCCCCCCACCACAATTTTTCCACTAGTTGTCAAAGGCACAAGATAGGATGTCAAGTCTTAGGCCCACCCTCCATTCAAATCAAATATTTGATCCCTTAAGAAAATTATTCTCCGGGAAGGGAGTATGTCAAGTATGATTCATATTCTTTCAACTTAAAATGAATCAATGCAATAGAAACTTGTATAGATATTATAATTTGCATGGGAAAAATGAAAAATATCAAGAATTCATCATTATAGACAAGACATATGTATCATTGTACAACATATACCATAGAACATCACTTTTCCAAGCATAGACATAAATATACAGGCACATATATTCATAAATGTATACTTACATACATGCACACGTTTAACATACTTAGTATTTGTTACCCATACCTTACATGCATACTTACTATTTATTACTCGTACCTTGCTTATTGTTCCTCAGAGGCCCTACCCTCAAACATACCTAAAAGAAAATTTCATATTCACTGGTTTTTAGAGGCCTCAAGGATTCACCAATCAATAGTCATCTTGATCAGTGCTATTAAAACCAGACCTAAATTGGCAAAACCAACCAATTTGACCGGTTTTAAGGCCATGCTAGTTTGGTTCATGGTTTAAGACTGGAAAAGGTTGGTTCCATACCTCACAACTAGGGACCTCCAAAACCCAAGTTTAAAAAAAAAACTCAAAACCCTAAGCCCCTTAGACCCTAATACCTAAAAAATTAAGACCATGAACCCTAAAATTAAGCCGATACTTTGTGCTATTTTGGTCATATGCACCCTTGCTATTACTTTGCATACTTGTGTCTAATGGTTTGGATTCACATGGATATGTGAGAAAAATTTTGGTTCCAATCTGATTTAGATTTTCGAAGTCAACAGGTTTAATGACTAATCTGATTCTGATCTTGATAGACCACCTTTCAGATATTCTTTGGGTGCCCCTAGTGTTACAAGAACCATCCCCCCACCAATGCATCAGACCCAAGAAACGCGCATCGTGTGGAATCGTGGCCGAAGCATCCCTAGAACCGGACTTTCAAAAACCAGAACCACGCTTCAAGCTCAATTTGCACGGTTCCTACAAATTTTGAACTGTCGCGTGCCAAACTGTTCTGCCATATGTCAATTTGTACTCCCATCATGTTCTCGGATGCTCCCTAGGTGCTCCCCTGATTCTCCCTACCATTAATGGACTCAAGATGTTTCAGAGTGGTTCCGACCTCATTGGATTTCATATGAAGAAAGTGGAATTTTAGATCCCGCGCAAAATCTAGCAAACTTCACAGTTTTTAGGATTTCAAGATCAAGGGAATTACAGATATCCTCACGGTAGGCAACACTATACTTCAAGACAACAACAACAACAAGCCCCTCTATCAGGAGTTTCTTCCAACTCTTCTATATGGTCTTCTATCAGGAGTTTCTTCTCTTTGGCCTCAAATGATAAGAGAGATACATATGGAGAGGTGAATGATTCAGAAAGCTAAATTCCCTCATCTTCTTCTCATGACAGGTCTCAAGAGCATTGATCTCCTTGTACCCTCCCCTCCAAGGCATCCCTTTGTGTATAAGTTTTGAACTTCGACAATTAGCAATTCTTGTATCTATGCATTTTTTCCAGCAGCACTTTCTTTCCTAGTTTATGGTGTTTAGTTCTTAGATTAGATCTGCATTTTGTTTTTAAAGGTGTGGCCGCTGCACTTCCATAGTGTATTGATATTTCTGTACTTAGCAATCCCATTGACCTATCTGCAATCATATATTGGACTTTAATATAATTATTTCATCTTATCTTATATTATCTTATGGCAATGCATAGAATTCATTCCACCATAATGGAAATAAACATCAAACACTAGAAAACTCATAATATCTCAACTTGTAAAGGAGATACCTTCAAAGGATGCATGGGACCTTCTAAAATATGTATCCCCCGAATACCCCCTACTAATTCATCAAGAAAATAACTAATAAGGATTGCTAGACATAAAAGACTATAAAAGTTCATATAAGAAAGGAAAATTTTGTACATCTAATAACTAAGATGAGAGGACAAGTAAATAAGTCTCAAACATCAAAACATAAAGGGTATGATAGTATATAACACAATACTAATCTAACACACTGTTATGGGAGTAAAATTTGAATATATCATTAAAGTACACTCGTCAATTACTTCGTGGGAATATGTTGAGAGGTTTCATCTAATGACTAAGATGAGAGGACAAGTAAATAAGTCTCAAACATCAAAACATAAATGGTATGACAGTAAATAACACTATTATCCAGCACACTATTATGCGAGTAAATTTTGAATATATCATTAACGTACTCTCATCAATTACTTTGTGGGAATATGTTGAGAGGTTTCTGAGAATATGCACTACAATTAAAAAGAATATTTATAAGTGCAATGGAGAAACCATGATATATTTATTAATTCATTAAATGATGAAACAAGTCATCAAAACATAAATTCTTTTCCATTTATTACAGCAGATGTATGTCATAATATAACCAAGGAGTTGTGGATGTTGAGTAATTTATTTCTTTAGAGGGACGTCAATTATAATGAGATTGCTCCCAATATCTTCCTTGATGACACTCTTCCAACAGGTATGACATATATCAAGTGTAGAGAGATGATAAATGAAGATAACAATGACCTCAAACAGTACGAATGAGCCATATATAGCCCATAAGAGGTCACTTAACATCTAGAGTCACTTCAATGTATAAGCCATCTATAGGTTCATTATGCATATGAAGGCTAAATAGAGCCATTACATCTATATAAAAAGTGTTATCTCTTGCTATGGAAGTCCCTAGTTCGATTCCCAAGGGGATGGGTGCACTAAGTCTATGCTAGCAACTTTACGTTGGGTACCATTCTCAAAATGTGGGGAAGTACCCAGGGATTTCCCAGAGAATTATTTCCAAGAAAAATAATGGAGTGTTAACTATTAAGGGGTACTAAGGTAACTTGCGAGGGTTAACACTAGCCAAAGACCATCCAAGCCTACCCATAAATCACTAGAGGATTATTAAACCTTTTCAAAGTTGATTACATTTGCCAATCGATATAACAACTTAATCAAGTACATTTACATAAGCTTTGTCTCTTATAATGGAATTGGAAGGGTTTAAAGCCTCATAAATATAAATGACTATTCCCACAATTGACAACTTTTATATTGCATCAACATGTTATGTATATTTTATTAATTATTAGTTAGATATAGTTATCTTAGGTTTTATTAAGTGAAAGGGCATGATCAAAGATCATGCCTCTTCACCAAGGGACACCATGAGGCTATATTTAAAGCCTCGGTGATTCCCCATTGTAATCATATCTCACATCTCATATTTTATCAACAATAATATAT
The DNA here is from genome assembly GCA_034641835.2 of Pinus albicaulis. Classification (NCBI taxonomy): domain Eukaryota; kingdom Viridiplantae; phylum Streptophyta; class Pinopsida; order Pinales; family Pinaceae; genus Pinus; species Pinus albicaulis. Next base: position 359,586,439 of record CM076577.1, read on the forward strand.
ATATTTATCAAGTTTACCAAAGTTTTTACACTCCATTGGTATCAGAGCCATCGCTCTTAGGGATCTGTGTGATCACCCAGAATTAAGGAATTACAAGAAAATTCCAAAATTGCAGATTTTTTTAAAAACCAAGTGCTTGTGGGTAGCAACATTTGTTTTTTAAAAAAGAAGAAGGAAGATATATATATATATATATATATATATATATATATTAATAAAATCAAAAGAGAGAAGGAAAGTTAACATAAAGGGGGAAATAAATTAAAAGAAAAAAGAAAAAGTAAAAAGAGAGATATACGTACATGTGAAGACAAAGTAAAATTAAAAAGGAAGAGTAAAAGTAAAATTAAAAAGGAAGAGTAATTGCTCGTGGTTTACAAGCTTGTGGTTTTTGGGCCCATGGGAAAACTGGCAGAAAAATATTCCCCACCTCATACACGTTCAATGTCTTCATCGATGTCGATGGCTGAATTCCAGAAGAAATTGGGAGATCTTGAGAAACAAATCAATAATAATTCTGAAAAAATTCGGAAAAAGATTACTCGATCTTGAAGGTACAGTTGCAGGGCACTCCAACGACATCAAAAAGATTCATGATACGACAAATCGAATAGAAAGACAAATGTGGCTAAATCATCACGAGGCCACAGAAAAGCATAACGAAGCAATGAACAAGATGACAGAGCATAGCGAAGCAATGAACAATATGACAGAACTCTTCAATAAGCTAAATGATAAGATAGATAAGTTAAGTTAGACACAATCCCCAATATTTCCTAACATGGAACAAAATCAACAAAACAATTCCGCAGATTCAGGAAACTCAGAAGAGCATCAAGAAAAGACCGATTCCCCACATCATCAAGAAGATAGTAATGCAAATTTTCAAAATAAGCAGCTCTGGAATGCATTTGCTAATCAATATCCCCTTCTTGTTCCACCAGTAGCATATCAGCGAAGAGCCAAAATCGAGCTACCCAAATTTGATGGTAATGAACAAATAGCGTTGCATGGCTTAATAAAGCAGAAGAATATTTTGAGATTTATGACATTACTAGTGATGACGAAAAAATTAAACATGCTTCCATGAAAATGGAAGGAGAAGCATATAATTGGTATATGTGGTGGAAAAAGACGACGCTCACTATCAGTTGGAGGAAATTTAAAGATGCATTCTTCAAAAGGTTTCAAGGCATAAAAGAAGAAAAGTTCTTTTCAACGTTTATCAAATTACGCCAAAAAGGAGATGTGGATGAGTAAACTCGAGAATGGGAGACCTTGGCAACACGAGTACCCGGATTGTCGGAATCTCGTCTAATCCAGTCTTACATCTCAGGACTTAAAATCCACATACAAGAAGAGCTCGAACTACATGAAATTACATCCGTAGAAGTAGCAAGGCAAAAAGCAAAAGCTGCTGAAAAGAAATTTGAAAGGTTATCGAAACCAGAAAAAGTATATTCGAGACACAGATTTCCTCAATCTGAAAATATAGATGACACAAAATATGTCCCACACCATCTTCGTGAAGAAGAAAAATCTAGTGTGGAAAAACAAAGAATGCGAGAGGGCAAGTGCAAACGTTGCGGTGAAAATTGGGACCCTAAGCACAGATGTGCTAATGGAAAAGCGAAAAATCTATACAGTTGTGAAGCAACTAATGACGCTAACAATAATGATTCATATATAGAAGGATTAGAAGACAACTTAGAGTTCTCTCCAGAAGTGGATGGCGAAACTATTCCGCAAGTGTCATTATCAGCGATGACGGGCATATCACAACCTCAAACCCTAAGGTTAAGAGGACATATCAAGAACAACAACGTAATGGTTCTCGTCGACACTGGCAGTACCCACAATTTTCTAGATTCAACCATGGCAAAAAGACTTAACATATTTACCTTCCCCATGCCTAATATGAAGGTAATGGTGGCTGATGGTAAGAAGATTGAGCAAGTAGGGAAATGCCATAAGGTCAAACTACAGATCAAAAACTTTCATTTAGAATCTCCATTCTACATCGTTCCATTACGAGGAATAGATGTGGTCTTAGGAATTCAATGGCTACAAACTTTAGGTACTTATTCTGCCAACCATCAAAAGCAGTTTATAAGTTTTAAGTGGAAAGGGCAGAAACACAGGTTGTATGGATTCCAAGCCCCAGAAGATCAAGTCGTATCTTCCTCTCTGATGATGAAGATGATTCAAATAGGAGCACCAACATCTACAGTACAATGTCATCAGTTAGAAATGTTATCTTCAAAAGGGAGCCACGAAGAGTCATCAGAAGAACAAGGACTAGTTCGGACACACGAAAAAGTATTCCAGGATCTACCCATAAAAGTGCCTCCAGATAGGAAAATCAAACATCCAATAGAAGTCAAGACAGGATCCAACCCTGTCGATATCAGATCTTTTCACTATCTAGATCAACAAAAGATTGAACTCGAGAATATGCTCCACGATCTTTTTAAAATGTGGGAAGCAAGAGCCCACCGCTCAAGAAACCCAGGTGTTCGTCAACATTGTCCATCGTTACGTATGCTTTGAGGACAAAGCATCTTTAAGAGAGGGGCAATGTTATGTATATTTTATTAATTATTAGTTAGATATAGTTATCTTAGGTTTTATTAAGTGAACCTCTTCACCAAGGGACACCATGAGGCTATATTTAAAGCCTCGGTGATTCCCCATTGTCATCATATCTCATATCTCATATTTTATCAACAATAATATATATATTTATCAAGTTTACCAAAGTTTTTACACTCCATAAATGACTATTCCCACAATTGACAACTTTTATATTGCATCAACTTAATCAAGTACATTTACATAAGCTTTGTCTCTTATAATGGAATTGGAAGGGTTTAAAGCCTCATAAATATAAATGACTATTCCCACAATTGATAACTTTTATATTGCATCAACATCAGTTGCAATACTTATAAGCAAACCCTGAGAACATGCACCTTAAATCATTCCCGAATTATTACCAATCGGTGTCAAAGAAGATAGAGTCCTTGTTGAGTATGTTGCGAACATTGGCATCGGGATCGGCACGGGTATGGAAAACCAAAAAATCATAAAAATCGGGAAGATATCGGTAAAAAATCGGCAAACATCGGCAAAATTAAGATACCATAAAAATATCTTTAAAAATCGGCAAACATCAGCTAGGCCAAAACTTGTGATTTCGAGATAAAATCGGGATGTTATCGAGATGTTCGCAGCACAAGGCTTGTTCATTTTTTATCCATTGATGTAATACAATACCAGACCAATCTGTGAACAATCACAATCCTTGCACAAAACCTCAACTGGTAGTGCCTATAATGTCAGCCTGTTTATATGAACAGAAGATCTATATTGAAAGAGAAGATGCTCTCACATGCTAAGAACCTATACAGATATTTAATTTGAGTGATTGTCACTACTTGTTTAAAATTTTATATGTAGTTCTCAAGCCGGATGTGCCAAGAACTATTGGCTGTTTTGTTTAATATAAGCACTTGAAATACATCACCAAATGTTGAATTCCATAGGCTTGACAATGTTCGCATTTTTATTACATATGATGTATTGTCTCTATTGAAAATAGTTTTTATTAAACAATCACCTTTCCTATGCATGCTTCTAAGGGCAAATAAAGAACCCAAAAGAGGAGAGAGCGGTTACAGATAAGCTTAAACCTCACCGCCCACCACACCACTCCCCACCCCACCACACACACAAAAAAAAGCATCCGGAGTGTATAAAATTTATATAGCTTTTAAGGATTGAAGAGCAAAGATTTGATCAGAAATATCGATCAAGAATTTACAATACAATGCTCCAGAAAAGACAACAAACTCCAATCAGTCCTTGCAAGAGGTTAGTAAATTGTTTGATACCACTAAAATTACCTAATTGAATGTGATGACTAGGGCTACTAGTTTCATATCATCTATTGGCTCTTTCAGAAGAGAAACCATGAAACTAGACAACACCATCAACTCTGCACTGAACAGAGAACACATCTATAACAGTGCCTTTGCAGACAGTATTAACAGGGGTCCGCAACCACTTTAGAAAATCATCGCTATCAGATGACACCCTTATTTGGAATAGAAAGATCACTACGTAATATCATTGATTTTAAACTCCCTTGTCTCCTTTGTGTGTGATAATTCCCTCTTTTCCATTCATTGGTGTGTACAGCACTAGTCAGGAATGTTTGGCGAGCTTTTCTTATAACTTCTATAAGAATTTTAAAAAATAAAAGAAATATCAATCTGAAAAATATAAGATGAAATCTTACTTCTGGAGATAGTCTAAACTTATCTCCTAAGTTTCCTAGTTGAATTTCTACAACGGAAAGAGAAATTTTATAAATATCCTCATAGCTGTTCAGATTGCATGAAAACAAATCATTAAGATCAGAAGACCTTTAAAAAGGTACAGAAACTCGATTGTGTGTCTGCTTGCATTGAAATGAATACTCTGCACTTTGTGCAAACAGAATTATATTTCACAACCGCTTTAGAATTAATATGAATTACAATGGCTTTAGCATTTACTATACAGCAGCTAAATACAAAAGCGATGTATCAGTTTTGCAGGCGACAGTTAAAAGCCACAACAGTGAACTGAACGCCCCAACTTTACCTTTTCATCTTGATGTACAGAAGGGTAGTCCTCAGTTTTTCTCCTTCCCCTGCTAATTGTCAGATCATTCCGCAGCTTATGATCTGCTAGGCCAGAACTGTAGCCATGTCGATCATTATTATGAAATTCCTTAGTCGTCATTGTATATAATATGTGTTTCCCTCTGTACAACCTTCTCTCCTCCATGCCATGAACAGTGCATGACATTTCATGTCGGAGGTATATATGGTCATGTCTTGAACCCCTTTGTTCATATGCCAAGCGATCCTCCCAAGAATAGATGTCATCATGTTCATGATGCTTTGATCTGCCATCCTCATCTATCAGATCTCTAACCCTGCTATGCTCCTTGTGTCTTCTTTTACCATAGACTTTATACTTGTCAAAATTCATGACCCTAGCTCCTTCTCTGGCATTCTTTTCATCTTTGTCGTTAGCACAGCATAATTTATCTTCTCTATGCTTGCTTCTCTCTGAAAGCAAACATCTCTCCTCCTCTCTACCTCTCCTACCAAACATCTCCTCATATCCTGATTTTCTCCAATGCTCATCTTCTCTGTCCCTTCTTATAGCATCATCGTTTAGCTTTCTTCTACAGCTATCATCAAAATTTTCCATTCTCCTAGATTCTTCCTCTTTCCATCTAAACAGCAGCTCATCCCTGTCAAGTTCCTCTCTACTGATGTCACCTCGATCTATCTGATCTCTAATTCGTGCATCCTTATCTACTTTGTCTCTTTCTCTAAAATCTTCTCCATTTTTTCTCACATTGGAATCATCTACATTTTCCCGTTGTTCCACAATATGCCTCTCCATTCCTTTGGATTCTCCAAAATTTTCTTTATCATACTGATAATTCCTATCATTAGCATCTTTCCTCTTTCTCAGATGCAGATGATCCTCCCTTTCACATCTTCCACTATCCTGTCCTCTTATCTTATGTTTTGAGACATCTACTTTCTGGAGCCCATCTCTTCTACTGACTACTTCAATTTTTTCTCTTTCAATCTGTACACCACCATCTCTGCCTTGCCAAGATTTGGTATGACCATTCCTTTCCCTGTGCTTATCAATACATTCTTCTTTAGGTTTCCTGTAATACATTCTCTCTGGATCTCTATATGAGCATACTTCATCTCTACCCCTATGGCAATATAAAAAATTCCTGACATTAAAAGGCATTATATCTTTGTCAGCATCATCTCTTCCATTCCAACAGTATCCATTGCTTGGATGAATCTCTTCTTCAGGCTGTGGCCCCTTTCTCTCTGCCAAGCTATGAAGCTTTTTCTGTTGCCTGTCAATAGACCCCTCTTGCTCATCTCCTCTGTATTCAGAAGAGTCCCTGCTGTCTCCAGACTCAGATTTACAGTTGTCACTTTTCGACATAGTGAATAGATGGCTATCATCTGCCACTGATTCAGGTAACTCTTTTTGGGAGTTCAACTTCGGCCTTTTATTATAATAAACAAAGCTATTGTTATGCTCTTTGCTAATTTGAAAATCAAGCTCTGATGTTTGCCCTCTATAGGATTTTGATTTCATATGGAACCACTTTTTTTTATGATCTTGTTCTCTCATTGAACATATTACAGGATGCCGCTTTCTTCTTACATCTTTCAATGCACGTCCCTTTTGAAAACTGTCTACTAAAGTCAGTTTTCCCCGATTTATAATACTCCCATTGCTGCACTCATCTTCAACAGGCAGATGACTTTTGTATGGCACCAATAGCTGAGGTCCCCTGTACAAGGGAAAAGGAAGATATGATTATGTCAATATTAGTTAAAATAAATTAAGATATTAGAGAGGTAAGCTTGCAGGGATGACATGTAGAAAAATTCAGACAAGCCATCACAATTCACAGGTGATATATGATATGCAACCCTTCGGTACAGAGAAAACTAAGCATAGAATAATTGCATTTCAACAGTATTCAGTAGAGTCTAGAGGCACAAGAATAGGGAAAAAATCAGTGAATGGGATATGAAATGAGTTAGTAGACATTGAATATAAACTAAAAGCAATAACAACAAAGCTCTGTCCAATTTAAACAAATCAGCTTCACCATGCAAATAAATTCCCGCCATTTATACAACCTCCGCCTTTATGGGATAGATCTCAGAAAGAAAGGTTTTCGAAAACTGTAGCTTCTTATAGAATCCAACATCTCCATCCTCTGAATGGATATGAATTCAATCTGAATATGACCAGAATGGATAATTTTGATAGGTAATACCAATGACATAATCAGATATCACCTTCTGTGGCTCATGAATAGAACATAAAATATGCCAGTAAACTGAAAATGTAGCTAAAATCAACAATTTGGATTCTTAGAAAGTAAATAAAATATTAATTTGAAGATATAACAGGATTGATGGATTAACTAGCTACAGAGGCAAAGCTTGTCATTTTATGAATTGTATTGTTGATAATGGTGACAAAAATAAAAGAAAGAATGTGATATTCCCACTCGGAAATATTGCTAAGGGAAATATCAATCTTGCCCAATTTTGTCTTATTTCATGTTGCACTTGGGAGACGTGGGTTCAAGGGTCCCACATGAATTTTGAGATTAAGTGGGGACGCAAACATTAGGAAGGAAGGGAAATATTGCGGCTCTAGTGGAGCGTGGTGGCCACCCCATGGAGAATTACAGCCCACATGTGAAATACGCTCTCATTGGAGCGAAGTTGGTGAGGGAAAGTCGAGCTGGGTCCACATGGGAATTTTGGAGACTCTTTGACAAAAGGAGCAAGAGGCACTCATTTGGGGTATTCATGATCATTTGCGAAAATTGTCTTTGACATAGCACGCTTGAGCTGAAGCCAAGTCTGCAAGTGTTGTTCAACACACGATTGTTTACGAGCAAAAACCTCAACCCTTGGTTTGGTGGACTTCGAGTGCCAGCCCAAGGAGGGAGTCCTACCAATTACATTTCGTACCAGCAGCAGGAAACTCGAGTTTGTGGAGGGGTTCAGCAGTAGCAGTGCAATGACTGTGCAGTCCTTGGAAGAGCCACACTCGGTTGTTGAGGAGAGAAGGGAGTTTGGGCCTAAAACTTGAGGAGTCCAGGGAAGTGTTTTGTGGGAGATTGCAGTCATTTTTGGGACTCTTTGCAGCAGGATTGACAGGTGGGTCGAATTTCCCAGCAATAGAGCCATTGAGGGAAAAGAAGGCCGAATTTCCAAGGTCAACCATTGGCCAATTACTTCTCGAGTTATTCTGGGTAATTGGTGGAGAGGCCGGAATTAAATTGGCAGAATTTTCTGGGCAGATTTGAGGGGTCAAACAGGGATCCTAATTCAGGGAGCAGCTAGAGGAGCTAGCAGAAATTGGGCCGAAATTCCGAGTTCAGCATTTGGCCAAACCCTTTTTGAGTTTTGGTGGGTTATTGGAGGAAAGAACGGGGTTAATTTCCCGGAACTTTTTGAGTACCGAAAGAGGGTCAAAACAACCATTTTTTACAGCGAGCAGTTCAATTTTTGGGTGATCAGCGCAGAGCCATAGAGGGGATAGCTACACAGCAGTTGGGGCACTTGCTTTCATCACTTGGGATTTGCTAGCTTTCCTTATTCAAGCCCGGGTGCATTCTTTCCAGCACCACATTGTACCCTCTTATTTATTAATCGAATGGATTAGAACAATACAGCTTTTGCCTCTATATTGGGTGTCTGATTTGTGTGCAAATTTTATGTGTATTTTTGCTATGTTTGCTTTGTGCATCATTGTATATTTCCGTTAGGAATATTACAGTGATATCAAAGCATGAAGTTGGCCAGCTGTGGGCCTAAATCACGCAAATGCTCAAGTGCTATTGTGGACTAGAATTCCAGAGGCTAAAACACTAGTCCCACATTATTCTCCAGATTGAACTTGTGCCCAAAAATGACTCCGCAACAGAAATTTGAAAATGTTACTAGGAACCTCGAGAGACTGGTGGGGCAGCTTGAAGAGTGGTTGTCAGCAAGGGCAGCACGAAGAAACAATAGTTGCCGACCTGCAGATGAAGAAAATAAGAGGAGCATGATTGTTGAATGAAACGTTAGTATTAATATCGCAGAGACGAAGATGGGAGGCGGAGGTAGTGACGAGATGAGAGAGAACATACCCATGGAGGAGGGAGTCCATCTAGATACGTTCCAGTCGGTTGAGCATGAGGCTAATGGCACGTAGGAGGAGGACAAGGATACACCTAGTGTGACACAAGAGTCACCCCTATTGGAGTTTCCTTTGGTAGCCCCAGTAGACAGATTGGAGTAGGCAGTTGAGCACACATCCATTGATGAGGTATCCATTGATGAGGCATCTTGGTCTATGACAGAGCTTCAGAACAGCAGCCACCTACAGTTGACGAATGAACATGTCTTGCATGTTGGGTTTTCTATGGAGAAGCAGTTAGAGGCTCATGCCGAGCGCATGATGGAGGAGGATGTGTAGCCATCTTTTGGGCTAGCCATTGATGAGGGGCAGCATAGAGACCACATGTTGGGATTCCAGCATAGCCACCTACAGTTGATGAATGAACATGTCTTGCATGTTGGGTTTTCTATGGAGAAGCAGTTGGAGGCTCATGCCAAGCGCATGATGGAGGAGGATGTGTAGCCATCCTTTGGGCTAGCCATTGATGAGGGGCAGCATAGAGACCACATGTTGGGATTCCAGCACAGTTCGCTTCAGAGGTGCGCTAACAGGATATATACCATTATCATCCCACCCCTAAGCATTGGATTGAGAGAGGCCAAGTTGTCAGACATACTAGAGGGGATGACCAAGTTCGCAACACTATTAGGTCACCTTTGCCCATTGGAGAGAGGGGGAAAGAGCTACCTAGTTAGATCTCATGTGTTGACCTGGATAGCGGGATGAGACGATCGGAGTCACACATGGTGCAACATCCGCATGTCGGTGTTGTTCTATGTGCAGGAGTTTGTGCATTCGATTCCTCTATTAGGGTTGGATGGCGAGAGATTCTGAGTTGGTACCTTGGGGAGTGGGCTATGGAGATGGTGGTGAACCCAGGTATAGCTCAGTAGGAGCTTCCAAGCACTAGGGATACCGGAAGCCCAGACTGGCGTTGGGATCCGAGTAGGACTACCTATCACTTCCCCAGTATACCAATTGACTACGACCTGGATGGTACAGTTGACCTAGCAGTTGAGGGTGCGCATTTGCTAGGGGAGTTTCGGTCAGCACCAATGCCCAACTTGTTTATGGACAGACTTCTTGGGTTGTCTTGGTACGATGTTTGTACACGAGATCATTAAGTGACCAGCATACTCTGGCAGGAGTTTGTCAAAGGAGGTGTCATTGGCAGGCCACTAGACGGTGCCTTGTATGGAGCTGAGTATTCTTCACCTTTGTGTGGGGCACAGAGGTCGCAGAGGAGCAGGGCAGTGGTGGCAACACCACTGACACATAGCGAGATACACTTTTTGGATCCCTCAAAGAGGATTTGGAGTGAAGATCCATTCATCGACAGGTATAGTGATGTGACGGTGGAGGTGATGATGCCAATCGAGGGTGACCCAACTCGTAGAGACACGACTCTAGGCCATCACATCCAAGGATGTGTGGGGGTATCTAGTGATGAGCAGTGGACTACCGATGGACATGGAGGTGCATGGTGGTATACCGTAGCGCGTTAGATTGTGTTGTGGTGTAGGAGTGTCTTACATCACATGGAGTACATGCAGGGAGTGACGGGTGCCTTGACACAGATAGGGCACGTGACTGTACAGGGTGGTAACATATGTTGATTTTTATTGTAGGAAACCCTTGCAACATGTTATGAATGCCTTATAATGAACAGTGTGTTATTTGAATAAAGTAATTTAAGTATTTGATCCCTCATATAGCTACTACTACATTTTTATATTATTTCCTTGACTTGTCTATAAAGGGGAGCTTGCTCTCCATTGTAATGGTGGTTGAGACTTTGGGGATTGAGGAGCTCTCCTTGAACTAAATTTGCACATTTTATGCTTGTACACTTATGGAAGATTGGAAGTATAATATCTCTTTATGTGAGCCTCTATGATTGTAATGTTTTCATATGTTGATTTTTATTGTAGGAAACCCTTGTAGCATGTTATGAATGCCTTATAATGAACAGTGTGTAATTTGAATACGGTGTGTAATTTGAATAAAGCAATGTGAGTATTTGAACCCTCATATAGCTATTGTTGTTATGTTAGCCTTGCATTTAATAAACCTAATTGTTGCTAGCACAACATGACCTCTCCTTCATAATAAAAAATAATAATAATAATCTATTTTTAAGGTCGTGACCAAGCTAGACACCAAATTGGTGTATGAGATCCCCTTGTGTTAAATTTGGGCAACTAGGTCCAAACTCCATGTTATGATGCTCAGATTAAGAGGCTAATATTTTTGTTGGAATCCTCTTTCGGAGAGGTGTAAAATCCATATATAATATGTCTTAATCCGATGAGCAGAACATTTATTTTGAATTTATTATTCTTAATAAATTATATGTGCAGGTCGGCCTTAAGGTTGCACGCCCCAATGATGGATATAAATACAGGCAAAGTTGGAGAGCATTTCATCACAACACAACTCACAACAACTTCTCTCATCTGATTTAGTACGAGCTTCTTGGAGGACAAGTTCAGCCACACGTGTGAAGGAGAAGAAGGACAAAACAGTACGGCTGAGTTGAAGGACGATTTTCTGCAGTTAGGGTTTTGCAGAAAGTTTGACCAGCGTTGACTTTGGTCAACGCATGCTCCAATTGGGCTGAAAATTTGTGGGAAGTTCGATTTTGGAAGGCCGTACTATTTGGCATAGAAATCGAGGTCAAAGGGTTGACCTATCTGCTGCTGCGTTGACTTTTAGCTTGCTGCCCTGCGTTGACTTTTTCAGGACATCGTTGACTTTTTGGAGTTGACTTGGGTTGACTCGTTTGCTGATTGGAGGACTGTTGTGACACATGCTGGGTTGGCTGACCAAGGAGACTTTGCTGGTTGAAGCATCTTGTTGACCGCCGTAACGAACCACCACATTTTTCCTGTTTCTGATTTGTCTTCTGTAAGATCCACTTATATGTTCTATCTGCATTTTGCTTAACTATTTGTATGATTGTTGTGAGAAAAGTAAAATTGCTCCTAGCATAGAACATCTACAAAAATTTACATGGTATCAGAGGGAAGGTGAAGACAAACTCTATCTTTAGCAATCATCACCGGAAGAAATGGGTTCCACTAGTCTTGAATTCAAGGAGAATGACAAGCTGACTGGAAGTAATGACTTCCATGCCTGGAAGATGATATTAGATCTCAAATTGGAAGATCATGATCTCCTGGATCATGTGACAGGGAAGATTCAAGAACCTCCATCCAATGCCTCTGTTGCTGTTAGAAACAAGTATAAGAAGGGAGAAATCAGAGCAAAGCTGCTGATCAAGGAATCCATAAATAAGAGTCTGGTTGCCTACATATCTGAACTAGGTACATCCAAGGAGATGTATGACAAATTGATACTTATGTTCCAAGTAAACAATGTGAACCAAGTGCTATTCCTCAAGAACAAGTTGAAGAATATGAAGAAGGGCCGAGATGAGTCTATTCAAACTTTCTTTCTGAAGTTGACCGAAACCAGGAACAATCTGCTAGCTATTGGGGAGACAATAGCTGATTGTGAGATGGTTCTCACCGCACTTGGAGGACTTCCATATGAATGGCAAGTATTCACAACTACCATTCTCAACAATAATACCATTCCTAACTTTGATGAGCTTCTGTCTAGATGTATGCAAGAAGAAACAAGGATGAAGGGATTCGATAATGACAGAAATGCTGCCTATGGTGCTCATTCCCGAAAGAAGAACTCTGGTGGTTCTAAGGACAAAGGAAGAACGAGGACTCAAGAGAAGAAGGGTAAATGTTTCACCCGCCATAGGCCTGGTCACTATGCTAGAGAATGCCCCTTTAAGAAGGATTCTCCCGATAGTGATGATAACAACAACAACCGAAGGAATGGGAATCGAAGAAATGACAAATCCAAAGGAAAGAGGAAGGCTCACTTTGGTGGAAACAATCAACCTTCTAAAAGGTCCAGAAATACCAGGTATGAGGAGTCTAATGTTGCTGATAAAAGAAATGAGTATATTCTTGTATCTGCTCTCTCAGCTGCATCTCCGCCCGACACTATGGATGTCTGGCTAATCGATAGTGGTGCCTCAAGACACATCACCGGATTCAAGGAAGCACTTTCTGACATGGTTGAAAGGGATACTAATCTAGAAATTATCCTTGGGGATAATGCTACATATCCCGTGAAAGGGACAGGGACTGTGACCCTCCACTTGTCTCAAGGACAAGTCCTACGTTTGCAAGATGTACTCTATGTACCTAAATTGAAGAAGAACCTTGTGTCCGTATCTGCCATGGAAGACAAAGGATTCAATGTAACTTTCTCTGATGGAAAGGTGCTCATGTGGAAGGAGAGCTTCAAGGAAGCTATCTCAATTGGTTTTAGAGTTGGTACACTCTACCAGGTTGGAGGGAGTCCGTTGGGAGCTATGACTTGTGATACTATCCGACAAACCGAACTATGGCATCGAAGATTTGGACACCTTCATTACAAGGCCCTTCCCGAAGCAAGGAAGGTGGTGACAGGGATGCCTGATTTTGGTAATAATCATGAAGGTGTATGTAAGGGCTGTGCTGAAGGAAAACATACAAGGGGACCTTTCCCCTCAAGTGTCACAAAGACATCTGATATATTGCAACTGGTTCATTCTGATCTATCTGGTATGTTGCCCGTAACATCCCTGGGGGGATGTTCTTACTATATGACATTTAATGATGACTTCTCTCGCAAAACCTGGATATACTTCTTGAAGAAGAAGGATGAGGCTTTCATGTGGTTCCGTACCTTCAAAGCCTTGGTGGAAAATATGACCGGAAAGAAGATCAAGATTTTGAGGACCGACAATGGCACTAAATATGAGTCAAATGAGTTCAAAGACTTTTGCAGAGAAGCTGGCATTAAGAGGGAGACTACTACTGCATATACTCCTGAGCAGAATGGTGTTGCTGAACGCAAGAATAGGACTATTGTGAAAGCTGCCCGTGCCATGCTATGTGACCAGGGTCTACCGAAGTTTCTGTGGGGAGAAGCTGCAAATACTGCTGTGTACATTCAAAACCGATGCCCTCATTCCGCTCTGGACTCCAAAACTCCCGAAGAGGTTTTCTCTGGTAAGAAACCCGATGTCTCACATTTTAGAATTTTTGGATGTCCTGTCTATTTTCATGTGCCGAAAGAAAAGAGAAGTAAGCTGGATGCTCCTGGGAAGAAAGGAATGTTTGTGGGCTACAGTGAGACTTCTAAGGCATATAGAGTCTATGTACCTGGTCAAAGGGAAGTAGAGATAAGCCATGATGTCACTTTTGACGAAGATGCTTCCCTGAAGAAAGTAGTAGATCTTCCTAGATCTGAAGAAAATCATGAAGAAAGACCTGGAAATCTGGAAGAACCCCAGGATGAGACTATTCCTGATATTGAAGGGCCAATGGACCCTATTGATCCAACCCCTTCACTAGGAAAGAGACCATCATGGCTCAGGGACACCCTCGAAGATGCTGAGGGTCATGCCGCCCCAAGGGGGACATTCCGAGAAAGCAAGAAGCCGTGTAGATACCAAGGGTATCTAGCTGCCATGAGTACTATTGTACAATCTGAACCTGGATCTTTTGAGGAAGTCGTAAACCATCAAGTCTGGAAGGATTCTATGCATGAAGAATATGAGTCCATAACGAAGAATGATGTCTGGGATGTGGTTCCGAGACCTAAGGACAAATCTGTTGTCACCGCGAAATGGCTCTACAAGATCAAACATGGATCTGATGGGAGTGCTGAAAAGTTCAAGGCAAGGTTTGTTGCCCGTGGCTTCTCTCAAAAGGAAGAAATTGACTATGATGACATATTTGCACCTGTGGCACGATATACCACCATTCGATCAATCATAGCCCTTGCTGCTACGCAAGGATGGAGTCTTCATCAGATGGATGTCAAGACCGCTTTTCTGCATGGTGCAATAAAGGAAGAGGTGGATGTGGAACAACCTCTGGGATTTGAAGTTCAGGATCGAGACACTCATGTCTGCAGGTTGAAGAAAGCCCTCTATGGGTTAAAGCAAGCACCCAGAGCTTGGTACGAGAGGATGGATAGTTACTTGATGAAGCTGGGCTTCACTCGAAGTAATGCTGATCCTAACCTTTACTTCAAGGTTGTGCAGGGGAAGCCTCTCATTCTAGTGCTGTATGTGGACGACCTCTTCCTGACAGGTGCTGACCCTCTCATTCATCAATGTAAGAGGGAGCTCGCTGCTGAGTTCGAGATGAAGGACCTAGGACTGATGCACTACTTCCTAGGCCTCGGAGGTCCTGGCAGAGACTGCAGATTTTCCTTTCTCAAGGAAAATAATATCAGGAAGCTTCTGGAGAGATTTGGGATGGTGGACTGTAAGTCCGTGTCGACACCGATGGAACTCAACCTTAAGAAGTTGAGTGGCAGCGCTGCTGGGCCTATCTTGGCCAATCCTACTGAGTATCGTCAACTCATAGGAGCTTTGATGTTCTTAGTGAACACCCGACCGGACATATGTTTTGCAGTGAACACTTTGAGTCAACAGATGGTTGAGCCTCATCATTTTCACTGGGTTGGTGCCAAGAATCTTTTGAGATATCTTCGGGGCACGATAAACCATGGGCTGAGATACACTGCCGGGAGTGTGATACTCGGTGGATATACTGATGCCGATTGGGCTGGCAGTGTGGTGGATCGTAAGAGCACATCGGGATGCTGCTTCAATCTTGGTTCTGCTTCGATCTCATGGATGAGCAGAAAGCAGAAGTCGGTGGCTTTGAGCACCGCTGAGGCCGAATACATTGCTGCAAGTATGGCCTGTTGTGAAGCAGTTTGGTTGCGTAAGCTCTTTAGTGAGCTGTTTGGACATGTGCTAGATACCACTGTGATACTCTGTGATAACCAGAGTGGGATTCGTATGACTGAGAATCCTGTGTTCCACGACCGATCCAATCATATTGATATCATGTACCACTTTATCCGGGATATGGTACAGCGAGGCGCCGTAAGGCTCGATCATATAGGAACTGATGAGCAGGTCGCGGATATTCTCACTAAGCCCCTGGGGAAGGTCAAGTTCCTAACCTTCCGTGAGAGTCTTGGTGTCGTGGAAAGACCCTATGATGTGGTTCCTGTTGGACGATGAGCTCTGGGAGCTCTGGGGGGCTTTGGGGATAGCTTCTCGGAGCTATAAGCACTCATAATGCTTCTGCCCCACCCTTGTGATTATTGAGTTGGTTCGCCACTCATTTATCTGTGCCCCGTATGCATCCTACCCATTGAGTTCAGGGCTCATGGGAAGTACCTCTCATTTGGCCAATGAGGTGGGAAAAGCTAGAGACTATTAGCAAAGACCGATGGACGCATCAGAGATTGCCGTACTCTCTATCTAGGATGGCACGGTCCAACCACTTGATCTGGGATCAAGTTTAGTGAGGTCTGGGACCTCTGCCTAACTTCGGGTCAGATGAACCAACTTTGGGTTGGTTGGATACTCTTCATGAGTTTGATAGAGGTTTTGAACCTCTGGACTGATTATGTCAGTCGGGGGATGATGTCTTTGTGACTGACCCACTTCTGTTCTGAAAAAAAGAGGCCAGCAAAGCAAGTTACGGCGGGATGACGCACGATGTTTGATTGCACTGATGGATGGAGTTCTCCCTAGTTGAGAGGGAGTGTTAAATTTGGACAACTAGGTCCAAACTCCATGTTATGATGCTCAGATTAAGAGGCTAATATTTTTGTTAGATTCCTCTTTCGGAGAGGTGTAAAATCCATATATAATATGTCTTAATCCGATGAGCAGAACATTTATTTTGAATTTATTATTCTTAATAAATTATATGTGCAGGTCGGCCTTAAGGTTGCACGCCCCCAACAGATGTGTCACACGCCCCAATGATGGATATAAATACATGCAAAGTTGGAGAGCATTTCATCACAACACAACTCACAACAACTTCTCTCATCTGATTTAGTACGAGCTTCTTGGAGGACGAGTTCAGCCACACGTGTGAAGGAGAAGAAGGACAAAAACAGTACGGCTGAGTTGAAGGACGATTTTCTGCAGTTAGGGTTTTGCAGAAAGCTTGACCAGCGTTGACTTTGGTCAATGCATGGTCCGATTGGGCTGAAAACTTGTGGGAAGTTCGATTTTGGAAGGTCGTACTACTTGGCACAGAAATCGAGGTCAAAAGGTTGACCAATCTGCTGCTGCGTTGACTTTTAGCTTGCTGCCCTGCGTTGACTTTTTCAGGACAGCGTTGACTTTTTGGAGTTGACTTGGGTTGACTCGTTTACTGATTGGAGGACTGTTGTGACACATGCTGGGTTGGCTGACCAAGGAGACTTTGCTGGTTGAAGCATCCTGTTGACCGCCGTAATGAACCACCACATTTTTCCTGTTTCTGATTTGTCTTCTGTAAAATCCACTTATATGTTCTATCTGCATTTTGCTTAACTATTTGTATGATTGCTGTGAGAAAAGTAAAATTGCTCCTAGCATAGAACATCTACAAAAATTTACACCTTGTTTGTGGGACAAGGAACCCGCCTCCACGCAGTGGTTTGACTGCTAAACTCAATGGAGGTGTACATAGTACACACTCTACCACCCTCTAGATTTGAACCTGTTACATCTTAGAAGGAAACAGATGTTCATAATTTACTACAATAAATTTCAGCAAGTTGAGGCTAATTTCTAGCATCCATAGCAGCCCTTATTGCCTTACATTATAGTGCATTTGCCCTCTTTGATCCATAATTCCTCGACTTCATTTTGCCCAAGGTTGAATTAGGCACTTGGTCTTGCTTTCACACCGTTTACTCACTATCGATGTTACAACCATTTGTTTTGCTTGGGCTTACTCTTCAAAAAATCACCTTCTGCCTCCACTCTACAGCCTGGACAATCCTATCCTTAGGGAAGCCCCCCTTGAATTGAACAAAAGCCAACCAAAAGTGAGAGGAAGAAGTTAAGAACTATTGTGGTGACACTGGGTAGCCTTCCCGAGTTGCACAAGTCTAGGCCATTGATGTTTGGGACTTAACATCATATGGGGGTACTAGATTTTGTTGTAACAGTATGAACTCATATTTAATTAACTATGGGAAAAACTATTCCTTCACCACAAGTTCGAAGTGGCCTTCAAAACTCTGTCACGGAAGTCCCATTCCAGATGTGAGAAACAGATAACAGCTGAAATGTAAGTTTTCACTTTTCGCACCAGATGCATTACCTGCCAGTATCCTAGATAGTTTGATGAACATCCCTAAGACTTTTATTCAAGTCCTTTCTTTTTTTAATGCATACCTATTTGAAATTGCCTTCAATATATTTGAACATTTTCCCATGCTTTATGAACAAAAACAAGTACCACTGTCCATATAATTGGTCTACAGTTATTTCTTTATCCTGAAACTTTCACCACCTTTTCCATGAAAATAAACATATGGTCGTCGACAACCATAAATTGATATGAATGTCCCAAATCTAGTTCCATCCATTGTCTCACCATGTTTTTATTGTATGTGTAAATTCCATCAATTCAAAGCCTTATGTTGTCCAAAGAGAAAACAAAAATGGATACTAAACAAGAATTGAAAAGTATAATGTATTCAATTACAGCTCAAGATACCTTCATCCGTTCTCACAGAACTGAACACTTAATGCAATTTTATTGCTTTAAATTAAATAGAAAATAACACACGAGAGAAAAGTGCCAGCACATGGAAGAGATTTTAACAAAATGTGTCCACAAATGCAAACTAAGAAGCAAAAGATACAACGTTTTTCCTTTAATTAGAAGATAACATTCCATGTACTGCACACAGCTTATTAGAAAATAACAGATAAAATAAAGAAACTCTTATGGGATATGACTATTTAATAGATCAAACTTCACCTGAAAACAGGTGGCAGGCCAAGAGGTTCAGTTGGATACATGCCAGGGTCAGCAGTAGAAACTTGATACAGAACTGGAGGTCTTGGAGGTAAAGGTAAAATTCCATCTCCATCATCGACATTTTGTGGAACAAATTTTCCACCAGTGCAGGTTCTAACACAAGGAGTTCCTCTTTCCCATTTACCTGCGGCTTGTATCTCCTGCAAAGAATAACCTACATCTAATTCTTTCTGATCCCCTTCACTTTCATGACTCACCTTTCCAGGCTCCTCTCTTCGACTTGTGTCATCAACAGTTTCAGGGCTTCTGTTATCAACAGTTTCAGGTGCAATTATAGGAGCAGCAGAAACATCTTCTGTAGCATCATGCAAGACAATCTGTCCCCAGCCACAGAGAAAAATTCAAAATTCATACACGCACAAGAAGATAAGGAGCATCAGCAAACTATAGATCCCTAAAAGAGAGAGACAGATTTATAAGGTTCTATCAGTAGTGCCAAGATGTAAGAAATGTGATCACATCTATTTAGGATGCTCAACAGCATAATTTGCCCAAATCTTAAGAACCTGTATAACTGCATCAGAATCACGAAGGCGTGGCCGCCTAACATCTACTGAAGGAAGCCGATCACCAACGCCACCTTCAACCTGTATAGCTCTGCCAGTTGGCTGCATAAGTATGAGGAGTGAGAAGAGAGATATTACAACATGAATGTGTGCTCCATATTGATGCATTACATACTATGATCAAGTAATAAATCTCATCAAACTGTAAAGGATCGGGAAACTATCACGTAAGAATTCAACATAATGTGAGCATGGACAAAATTTATAAATGCATAAACAAAACATACAAATTGTGGTCGTCCTCGTGATAAAACTGTTCCAGCCAATGATCCAGTATCTTGCCTGTGTTGTATATTTTCTCCCAATACTTCAATCCGGCCTGCAGCTGCTGCCAACTCTGGAGGGAGGTCCGGATCATAATTCTAGTCCAGGAAGAAATTTTAATAAGAACCATTAGCATAACATTGGTAACCTCAAAATATCTAAAACAAATAGTTTGTGCCATTGTCTTCTGTTCAATACCTGCTCCGATCGCCCACTTTCATAAACACAGATCTTGCTTTGCATAGTTGACTCCAATCGATGTTGTTCCTGTAAATTAATAATTTTAGTAGTTTTGGACTCTTCTTCACGTGCAATAAGACTATATGAAAACTATAAGGTATCTTTGCCAGTTGTCTCAACATACGTTGAAAAACCTACTACTAAACAGTCAAAAAGTTATTTTTTAATGTTTATCTGATAGGGTTATTGGCCTTTGATACTGATAGGACGGGCAAAGTTTGAGATTCGGTTTTGCAGATTTGATCTATTTCCTGTCTGAATAAGTCACATAATCATACTAGTATAGGGCAAGTGCATCTTTACTCGCAACCTTCTGAAAGATGATGAATCTCATACCTACTTAGTTTTCATTATGGAGACTAACAATGTTTCACATTGTTGTTTGTATGCTGCAAGTAGAGCCGGTGGCCATGGCACCAAAGATAGCAAGTTCATCTCAAACGCCTATCATGAGGTAATTACATGTGAACAGATTGAATCTGATTGATATTAAGCTTTATAATGAAGACTTTTCTGACACTCCCAATGACCTCCGGATTGGCTACTTCCTTGGACATACAACTCCAGGAATAGTAAAAGATACTCTAGTTAGTTGTGGCTCTTCACAGCATAACAACAATTAACTTTTTGTTTGAATCAGTCTATGATACACAACAGAAACTTTAGGGCAATTTTGTGTAATAAGGCCAATTGACTGTTCAGTCCTTGCCCCAATCGGTTGTTCTGCCCTACCATCAACCCATCTTAGATTCCATAGACTCATTAGATATTAGAGTTCAAGGCAAGGTAAATATGCAAAACATGGCACATAGCTTATATTAATATCTTGAATGCTTTATGTGCTAAATGAAGGGAAATTATTATTATTATTATTATTATTATTATTATCCAATTTTAAGGTCACGGCCAAGCCAGACACCAAATTGGTGTATGAGACCCCCTTGTTTGTGGGACAAGGGACCCACCTCCGCGCAGTGATTTCACTGCTAAGTCTACGAAGGCATACATACTCTACCCCCCTCTGGTTTTGAACCTGTGACCTCTTAGGAGGAAACACATACTCTTAACCATTAGGCCCACTCGAGCTGTATCCCTAGAGGTTCAATATTAAACTCAAGTCACTATCTCAAGCAGAAGGCTGGAAACAACCTGGAGAGCACTTCAAATTCCTCAGGATCCCTTTTGGTTTTCAAGTGACTCCTTCAAAAATTCTTACACTAGAGAACTTAGATTAAATACCAACTAATAATACAACAATGAGTATCAACATGCTCTACTATCAATAATATCAAATCAGCATTAGAACATCATATGAACACTGATTTATCTATGTAATGGAAATAACACAAAAATTGACAAGAAACATGTAAAAGTAATTAAACACCAATAACATTCACAGCCACAAATACACTATGCAACAAATGATCACAAAAGTAGATCAATGGGACTAAAAAAAATACATAAATTGTAGGTATAAAGTGGCAGTTCAAAAGAAAATCCTATGATCAACACTAGATGCAAAAAAAAATTGAGAACAAAGTGCCTAGCTAAGAAAAAATGTAAAATAAGGTCCAAGTACAAGAACAAGAAAGATGCTAGAAACCAATGAGGCTCGATGTTGAACAAAAGAGAGGATGTCAAGCTCTGTTGGCACTATAGTTGACTGTCAATGAAGAGTGAGGGGACTGCAGTGCAGGGTCCTCATTGGAGTCGTCAATAACTGTGGAAGGACCAATGCACTAGTGAATGATATCCTTTGAGAACTGGTCAATGCTGAGAGGACTTGGCTACAAGCTCCCAGGGATTGTACAAGAGTGAGGAAGCCTAACTCTCCTAACATCCAAGACCATGGGGAAGAAACTCTAAATGGAAGCCTAGCTACTCAAACAAACCTGAACCTAAGTAGCGTGTCTAATGTAAGAAGCCCAACTATAGGGCCACCTAGAGCTGATATATTTGTTACTCTAGTGTTGTACACTCTTATGTCTTCGAATGCCATCTCCTCAAGGATCTCAAGGAGGTTGGCCAACCTTTGTAGGGTGGAACTCAAAGGAAACCTGAGTTAACGTAGATCTCAAATTTGAAGTATCATGGATCTTTGCTTGTTGCTTGTTTCCTCAATCAAACAAGAAAACCAAGAAGTATGAAGTGATCCACCTAAAGGCCTCCCTCTGGGACAAGATCTCACAATAGACAGGGCATCAAAAATAAGGTAGTGCTCCCCTATCTCTAGCTTTTATAAGTGTCATAATTGGTAAACCATATGAGATCCTAAGATGTGATTATTCTCAAACTAGAGTTTGTAAGAGCCAACAAGAAACTAAACAGGGGGGATCCTAAGGGCATCAATTCAATGTCTTCTCATGTACAAAGGCCAGCCACCAAAACAATGACGCCATATATCAACTCCAAAAAGTGCTCAAAATAAAAGGACATCTTCAAGCCAAGACCCTACAAACGTGCAATCCAAGTGACTTACATACATTGTCTATAAATTTCCTCTCTAATTTCCCAATCCAATTCTGACTTAGAGAACAGGAAGTGATCCTACACATATGGGGAGTACTTGAAAAGGTGAAGACATTATGGAGAGATGGCCATAGACCAAAGTAATCGAGGGACCTCTAGGAACCAACATCAAGCACACCCAAGGAGGTTGGCTAAGGTAATGGCCTCTAAAGAACAAATGTCAAAGTGTTAAATATGGATATCAATCCCTCCCAAAGGCCAAGTCTCCAAAAAACTATACCTTGTGAAGGAATGAGACTAGTCAAAAAATGGCACGGAGATGAAAAGGCTAGGCCTCAAACTCCACTTGAATAATGGGTTGGAGAACAATCCGCTTGCATTCAATGATGTACCTAAGGAGGATGTATGGAGTCCCTTTGTCTTATCCCAATCAATCTAAAGCAAGCTCAATCTCGAAACCTCATACCCATTAAGGACCATGGCCCTAATGATCATATCTAAGAGGCGCATCTTGGACAACATATCCTAAAAATCGTTTTAGAAGCAATGTCTCTAAAGAAGGCATGGAAGTCATATGCCTTGTTGAATCAAGGTTAGAGGGCATGTTGCAAGTGGAAATGTGACCTCGTGAACTAAACCACCAAGTATGTGTACATTGTAGTAATCTAAATCTCCCCCCCCCCTAAAATACGAAATGGCAATCAAATGGAGCATGCTTCCATGCATTAAAAATCATAACCTTGTTTTTACCCATGTTAACCATCCACCATTAAAGATCACATCTTGTTACATTAAGATCAATATTATTAGAATCAATCAGTTCAAATCGAACTAGTCAATTCCAACCAATTCCCCCCCTCCCCCCCAATCCAAAACCTGTCCAACTCAGTTTTGGACTAGTTCATGCACATGCTAACCCAGTTAGCCAATTCAAGGAATGGAAAAGATATACAAAAAAGAACAAAGAAAAAAAATAAGACCATCATTTTCCATCCATCAAAGAAACCTAACCTTCTTTGTCATCCAATCGCCCACCTTTGACCTGGTCATGTCAAGTGGTCAACCTCCTTTTCTGAATTTTATATAGCTCTTACTGTTAATTCTTAAAAGATTTAACTTTAACACCGTGGTTAAGGACACATATCCACATGTAGTTAAACTTGAATTGAAGTTGGAGTTAGTAAAGGTAAATGGGGTAAATGTCAACACTAACTTACTCTTTAACATTAAAAGTTAAAGAGTAACCCCCATTTCAAGAAGTTTGGTCATGGAATCAAACCCATTGGAGCTCACAAGAGAAGATAGGATTAGGGAGCATTTTAGCTTTTAATACATGACACTTTTTGAAGCATTTTTGTATATATGCAAAACAATTCCCTATAGTCCTGAGTCCTTACAACCCTTGATCTAGGAAATGTGAGATTCTAAGATTAAAACCTAGAATGGGAATAGGCTACTCAACGGTGCTCATTGAATAAAACCCTATGCTGCAGGGGGGCCTTGTCCCAAAAAAAAAAATCATACCTGTTGTTCTGGCATTTCAGGGACTTGGGGAACCCTAAGAAACATCCCTAGACTGTCAGGGAATTCAATAGGCAAAAGAGGATTCACCAGTCCTCCCTAAGACATTTTGAGTAGATTTCAGGGATGTTCTCAATGCATTTCAAGGATATTTTGAGCATGTATCTTCAATTTCGAAAATGGTCCTTCATGATTGAACAATATGATCATTTTTCCCATCCAGTTATTTTTCTATTACACTAAATCTAAATCTATTGTACAAGTTGCAGCTCAAAACATAGGTTTTGTATGATGTGCTTCAATTGGGGCTTTAAAGTCCTCTTAACATCAAGATTACAGCAAGCAAATCCTCCATGTCAAAAAAAAAAAATAACAGGACATGCAACATTTCAAAGGGCTGATCCTCGTTGTTATTGCTCTTGTTCTTCTCATTTTGATTTTGGGGGTCATCTTAGCTTTTCATGTACATGGGTTTCCAGGAGTCATTCAAGTTCAGCTCTTACACAATCCCAACCTCAAGGATTATGAAAACAATCAGATAGTAGTGACTCTGATTGAGTACAAAATATTTAAATAAATTCCTATTCAAACACCTTATTCTGAAATGTGAATCTAATCTCTTCACAGAACCAAACTGTTTTGTAGTGGTTTTCTACATAGTTGTAAAAATCTGCAGAACCTATTGAGAAGGGAATGCCTTCTAAGTTTTAACACAACCTTTATTAAGAATAAATATGAGAAAGAAAAGCCACTATAGAGACGGATCTTTTTCTCATGACCTTTTCATGGACCTTATTGCAAATTGAGAAGAGTTGCAGTTAAGTTTCCTAAGGCTTAACTGCATTTTGCTCATGTCTAGGGGCTAATAATGGAAATGTCACTCATCCCTTTTTTAAATTGCCCAAATTTTTTCAAAACTAGCAAGTTTAAAGGTTGTACATGATACTAGTAACTATATAGTATAAATTGTTGTGCTTACA
The DNA here is from genome assembly GCA_034641835.2 of Pinus albicaulis. Taxonomy (NCBI): domain Eukaryota; kingdom Viridiplantae; phylum Streptophyta; class Pinopsida; order Pinales; family Pinaceae; genus Pinus; species Pinus albicaulis. The sequence continues at coordinate 359,611,207 of CM076577.1, forward strand.
AAAAACTACAAATGTTTATGGTGAATTCTAGATTTTTAGTGTGTGTATGTGTGTGTGCATATAATTGCCATCCCCAACAAGCCATCCCATTGAAAGTTGGGGATGCACACTAGTTGTCCTGAGGACACATCTCGCCATCCTCGCCTTTTCCCTATCCCAAAAACCAGTGCAGCATAGCTAAGACTTGTAGGTTGCACAATGGTACCCACTCACCAATGTTGCACGAAGCGGGGACGTGTTTTGGAAGCGGGGACGTGGAATCGTCATTTCCCAAAAATCTAGGAAGCGAAGTGTCTCGGAAGCGTCTACTATTATATATATATATATATATATATATATATATATATATTTGTTTTCATTTATATTAAGAAAAACATCCAAAATACCAAATTAGTTGTAGAAGACATGGAAACATGCATATTTTTACATAAATCAAGATCGATATGCCATCCATTGTACATCAATGATTTATTATTCCAACATCAACCATCTAGAATCTAGATTCCTCTTCTCTTGTCTAGCCTTTGCCTCTACTTTGATTCTCTAGTGATATTAGTCAACATTGCCCAGTTTTGATCAAACAGCGTAATTCACTCCTGATCTGCAGTGGATGCAGATACACGCCCAAACCTCCACAGATTTGCACTTGATCCTTTCTGGATCCGTGAATTAGGTAGCCGAAACCGCGGATCGAGCCCCCGCGGATCCGATTTTTCTGGAATCTCCAAAAAAGGTGGAACCACGGATCAGGCCCCCACAGATCTGATTTTTGGATCCGCAAATCGGATCTGCGGTTCCACCAAAGGATCGATGGCGGATCTGTACGGGACGTGATTCCGCCTCTAGATCCTTGGGGGGGGGAGGCGGATTTGGCAACATTGCCACTAACTGAAGACATCAAATGGCAACAACTACTGAAACCATTCACCAAGTCAAACTTAACTTTAGATTATTGGACTTGTTACCGCAAAATCTATTGGGACTGATGCAAAACCTCACTAGGCAAATCCAGACCTCGTGGCAACAAGAGATCGGCCACCATTGTCACCTCAATAGCATTTCTTTAGTTATTTAGTGGTAAGTAAACCAGTGTTCATAATATCGTCGAAATATCGGCGATATTCGAAAATATCGCGATATTTTCGGCGAGACAGAATATCGCAGAGAAAATATCGCGATATTTTCAAAATATCGCCCATATTTCGGGAAAATATCACGCGACGATGATAAATATCGCAAGGACTCCGGGGCCGCAGCTAGAAAAGGGAAATTTGTCTTCTTTTTTTGTCATTTTCGTTTGTAAGGCTTGGAGAAGGAAGGGGAAGAGCTTTGTGGTGTTTGTCAAGGAGGGATTGAGGATCAAAGAGCCATTATCACTATCAACTCATAATTTTTTGTTGATCAAGATTGAAGAACAACGAGAGAAACTTCATTTCTTCCATTAATAGGTATGTTCTTAAAAACCCCTATGTTAATGATTTTTTTCATAGATTTAGGGTTATGCTTGCTTGCCTCTTTGCCTACCAAGATTTTGTTTCTTTGTCTTTTTCCATTTGCTATGATTTTTATCCCCCTGAGCCAATGCAAGGGTTTTCTCCATATTTGGACAACAAGCTTCATTTTTTTTAACTTTCTTATGCACCCCCTTATTGCCATTTTTGTGTATGCGTGTTTAATGCCAATTATTTGTTCTATTGGTGCCCTAGGTTTGAAATTTGAATTAGTTCACTGCAAATATGTCAAAATCCTTGGACCCATTTTGGGAGTATGGGGAGCTTGATGGTGGGACAAATCAGACACATCTATCATGCAGATTGTGTGGGACCAAGATGGCAAGAGGGGTTACACGATTGAAATACCATCTGGCTAGACCCCCTAGACATGATGTTATACCTTTCACAGTTTCTAGCGCGGAAATTGTACAAAAATCTCTTGAAGCAATTGTTGAAAAAGACAGAAAGATAGCTGCTAGGAAGAGGGAACTGAATCCTGATCTCAGATAGATAGTTGCTAGTTCTATTTGTTTTGCAACTTTGCTACATATAACTCATGATGATTAGATACTTTTATATATGTGATATTATTTTGTATTGGTTCTCCACATTTGAGTCCTTGATTGGACAATTATCAGGGATCAACAGGATTTGGTATCGACTTTGATATATCATTTTTATTTTACATCCACTACGTCATATATATTAGTGCTTTCTTTATATTAATGTTTCAATGTGTTTATTTCATGTTGTTAAGTTTAAAAATTTGAAAAAAAATGAATATATTATGCATTTTTTATGCTTGTCGATATTTGTCGATATTGCCGATAAGATGTTTTATGGACCCTCGCTAATATTTTGCCAATACCGATATTATCAAAATTGAAGTAAACCACAAAGGAGGCTTCCCTATAAGGATATTCAATAAGAATGGTTCAAGGTGAAAATGAGGTCTGATGATTGGGATAAGGTATTGGTGGGGCATATTCTTTACCGAAGTATAAGCACTCTATCCTAGACCACTTGGGCAAAAGCTGGAGGGTTGTTATGCTGAGAAATATAGGGGCAACTTGATTAGGTGATTTCTCTTACTTTGATAACTGCTTGTGATGTTCTTTTACTTAACTTGATATATTAGAAATTAGCTTCTTCTTTCACTTGATTATTATTATGTTCTTATCATCAAACAACTACCAAACTATGAAGATCAAAGAGACAAGAGGACACAAAATATAGGCTGCTAGCCAAGGCCAAAACCTCTCCTCTTGAAAGGAAAACCCTTTTTTTGATGAATTTCTCTTCCACAAAGTCAACGCTAGTCAAACATGCCCTCTAGCTGTTGCAACTTTCTCCTTTGACCAAAAATCTCGGACCTACAATTCTGATTGCAATTTTCGGCTACTACAAAAACCCTAGTTTCACATGTGTGGGAAAAATATGGTGTTTAGTCCTTCTCTCTCCTTCGCTTAAATTGATTCTTCTTCCTTGTTGACTTGGCTTCCTTCCTTGATCTTCCTTGCTACTAAATTCGGCTCCCTTAGTGTGCCTACAATTCGGTCTTGCTACAACTAATTGATGCCCTAATTCTTCTTCGCACATGTGGGAGATCAGCCCTAAAACAGTCCTTTATACTTCGATTTTTCTTCCTTCTTTTCTCTCTTCCTCCTCGTTGGTCTAGGTCTTCTTCTCTTTGTAAATCGAACTTGATTGTTGCTCCTAAAGAGAGGTTGAGTTCTTATTTATAGGCCTCACATGATGGTCGAATAGCTCTTCATAAGGTTGACTTGTCCTTTCATGTAGGTCGACTTGTTGCAGCTAGGTTGACTTGTCTTGGAGGGTCTTTTATGACTAAAATAAATTTATTTTACATAATACAAGATGCCCAAAGGGGTCTTACCTATTTCAATGACTCAATTGACTCCTAGACTTTATGATAAAGCCCTAGAAGCACTCAATGGGTGCTTTACCTATAAATAAAATGACCTTGAGCATGAAACTCATGCTTCAAAATAATAATAATAAAATTTATTTTTCTCTTTTCATCAAATACATAAAATGATGATTACATTAGACATTATGAAGACTGAACCTAGTTACACTTTTCAATACTCCCTCTTAACTAGGGAGGTATTCATAATCCATTCAAGGTACTTGGACATTCTCATACAGAAGAATTATTATAAGAAGAGTCGGATTGGTGAGTTGCGAGCATTATGAAGACCGAACCTAGTTACAATTTTCAACACTCCCTCTTAACTAGGGAGGTATTCATAATCCATTCAAGGTACTTGGACATTCTCATACTAACGAATTATCATAAGAAGAGTCGGATTGGTGAGCCATCTCATAAGCTATCATATCAGTTTATATAAATGCATCTCATCATATCAACCAACATTGTCATATAACAAAGCCTTGACTGACAACTCTATCTCTTCGCAAGAATAGAGCACAATGTTGGGGAGACAAAGATTTATAAACACCTTCACCATTGTCTCTCAAGGCACATACCCCATCTAAATGTTCACAAGGTATGTCCTTCTAGGACCATTCCCATCTTGGATTAACACATCCTACCTCATCCTCAAAGAGTATGGGAATCAATCTCAGATGCTTACCCAATCCTCCATTCTTTCTTCATAACATGAAGACAAGAATGATGTGTCTATCTCTCCCTCTCAACTAGGGAGGATCTACTCATTCCTATAAAAGGAATATACCCAAGCTCCCTCTTAACAAGGGACATGCCCAAGCTCCCTCTTAACAAGAGACTTGTTACCAATAAAAGCTCTCTTCGGTGGAGATTATGGTATTATCAACTGCCTGTAGGACTCCTTCTTCCAGCATCTTGTCATGAACTTCAACTTCTTCATCGTGAGCCTTCTTGTAGGGCATCAGCCATCTTCTCCATCACTTCCCTTCAACAAAACATCGTGTTGAACCAATAGTCATGCCATCCTTTTCTTCATTGAAAAGTGATCTTCTAGTTATCATCTGGCTATCTTCATACAACTACCTTTTCCAAGTCATGTTTCTTTCAGGGTCTTTCATCCAATCTCATGAATAATAGTTGTAGGTGACTTCTACAACATTCTTCTAGTAGCCCTGTTTCAACCCAACCAGATGTTTTCAAAAATAAAAATGAATATCAAATCAAAGTTACCTCTTTATGATGGGCTTTCGTCATGACATCAACTTCCTGCAACATCAACATCCTTTCGCATATTGTATGAATCCATCTCCAAGACATACATTACCAGGGTTCTCCTTCTCCAACATACATATTAGGGTCCTCATACCCTTTTCATGGAGATGTCCTGATCCTTCTAGTTATCAGATGCTGATCACTTATCTTGATAGTAGATGCATCTTCTCACGAACTCTTCTTTCACATTTCTTTGCATATTGCTTTCTCAAGATCGTCTATACACAGTTCCTTTATTATGGGAACCTTGATTTCATCTTGTCATTATGTAGATGAGTTCAGGGCACATTGTCTGGATGCCTTCATGCATCATTTTAATGGAAGAGTTCCTTCTTCTTTCATCATGCTCATGAGATAGAGCATTATGCAATTATATGATGGCATAACTTATCTATCTATTAAATATATACATAACTCTTCCCTCATGTGGTCATCTAGACCTCATTCCAGTAGCTTCCTTTCTTTGCTTGAAGATGAAAATACTTCAACCAACTTGACATGTTGTGTTCCTTCTGTCACCATACCTTCATCCTCCTAACCAGTGGATCCCAGGACCCACACAAGGTGGAATGTAGGCTATCAAAGAGACACTTGCCTCTTCTAAGCAGAGGTGAACCTTCTAATGAATATTCCAAAGAAGGATCTTGGTGATCCTCGTTCTGCAAATGCTTCTTCTTAATAATGATGATGTATGATGATCTCTTTATCTTCTATCTTGCTAGATGGCTTACTTCTACCATATATACTGCTACTTCGGTTGAAGATGCCATGAGCTACTTCCATTCTATCATGATGACTGCTTCAACCATTTAGACTTCTACTTCAGCTATCCTTCCATGCTTTTATGATGATGTGATCTTCACTCTTTGCTACAATGCATCCTATCATTTTGGAGATGCTTCTTACTTTGACTTGCTAACTTCTATGTACTTGAACAATAGGCTAAGTGAGTGAGAGACCTTAATAAAGGAGGTCTATCCCTTCTTCCTTCTTTGACTTCTTATTTTATGGTTCTTCCACTTCTTCGATGACATGGGCTTCATTTCTCTCTTTTCTCTGCTTGTTGTCCTTCTTAGGACAATTCCTTTTGAAATGCCCATATTCATTACATTCATAGCATTGGATTTAAGACATCAATTTTCTTTTAAAACTTCTTTCGAGGCTCAAATTTCCCAAATTTTCCTTTCCTCCTTGTTGATGCTACATATGCTTTTGTTGAATCAATTGATCCAACATCGTTCTTTGCTTTTAAACTAGATTCTTCAATTTTGCATAATGACCACAGATTGTTGAATGGAATGGTTTCCTTCTTCCCATAGATACTTGACACAAAGTTGCCCCATTCATCAGGTAGTGCATTGAGCACAATAGTGGTCATCTCTCAGTCAAAGATTACTTCTCCAAGTTCTTGTAGTTGGTCTCTAATTCTAGATACCTTCATGAAATACGAAGCTATCCCTTCTTCCCTTGAGATTTTCATCTTGTATAGTTCGGTTCTCAAAGATATGATTTCTCCTACAGTGCTCACAAAAAACAAATCCACCAATTTGTCATAGATTTCCTTCTTTGTATTCAATTTTGCAACATAAGGGATGAGAGAATCCTTGATTGACTTTATGAGGATCCTTTGTGCCCTTATTTCTCCCTTCATGTACTTTGATAATGCTTGAGATTGCTCTTGTGATGGTTTGGTGATGGAGCCCTTTACATATTCAATAACTTCATTCTCAATGAGAATTAAATCAGTGCTCTTCTTCCATGCAAGGTAGTTCAAGGTCCCAACCAATTTATTGTTCTCCTTGCAGAATGAAGTCATTTGGTTTGTAGATTGAGACATAAAATATAGAATACTTACTTGTCAAGTGAAGATGCTACTTGGATGATGATCTTATCAACTTGATGACGATGACAATTGAAGATGCCTTCTTGTAGATGATTGCTTCTTAGATTATGTCTTCCTTCTTCAAAGATGACAATACTTCTTTTCTAGATGATAAGAGATGTCTTTCTTCAAGAATGCTTGAGATAAGATCCTTTCTTCAATGAGAGGGAGAAAACCCTGATTTCTTTGATGATGATGGCAATGTTTCTTCTTGCTGCCTTTGGATGTAGAAATGTAGAATGTGGATACTTGAAGATGCTTCAAATGTGTAGTCCTTCTTTCTTTGAGTGGAGGTAGGGTCCTTTCTTTCAAAGTGTTAGATGATGTGTAGACTAATCCTCCTTTGATATACTTCTTATGATGTGATGGATGATCCTTCATGATGCCTTTAGTTCTCCTTGATGATCTTGTTGTACTAGGCCCTTATTTATCCTTCTTTAATGAAGTGATCATCAAGCTGCCTCTTCTTCTTGTTGTAGTCACCTTAGCTCTGATACCATGTTGAGAAACCTAGAGGCAGATTGATTAGGTGATTTCTCTTACATTGATAATTGTTTGTGATGTTCTTTTACTTAACTTGATGTACTGAATATTAGCTTCTTCTTTCACTTGATTATTATTATGTTCTTATCATCAAACAACTACCAAATTATGAAGATCAAAGAAAAACCTAGGGCCAAAACCTGTCCTCTTGAGAGGAAAACCCACAAGAATTCTTCTCTTCTTATAGAATGTTTGGATGGTGTATCCCAAGACCTAAGACCATTGACAAAGACCCCTCCAAGACAAGGTCAACCCTCTTCTTGATGAATTTCTCTTTCACAAAGTCAATGGCAGTCAAACTTGCTTTCTAGCTGCTGCAACTTTCTCCTTCGACCAAAAATTTCAGACCTGCAATTCTGATTGCAATTTTCGACTACTACAAAAACCCTAGTTTCACATGTGTGGGAAAAATATGGTGATTTTGTCATTCTCTCTCCTTGGCTTAGTTCTTCTTCCTTGTTGACTTGGCTTCCTTCCTTTATCTTCCTTGCTACTAAATTTGGCTCCCTTAGTGTGACTGCAATTCAGTGTTGTTGCAACTCATTGATGCCCTAATTCTTCTTCGCACGTGTGGGAGATTAGCCCTAAAACAGTCCTTTATACTTCGATTTTTCTTCCTTCTTTTCTCTCTTCTTCGTTGGTCTAGGTCTTCTTCTCTTTGTAAATCGAACTTTATTGTTGCTCCTAAAGAGAGGTCGAGTTCTTCTTATTTATAGGCTTCACATGGTAGTCGACTAGCTCTTCATGAAGTCGACTTGTCCTTTCATGTAGGTTGACTTGTTGCAGCTAGGTTGACTTGCTTGGAGGGTCTTTTATGACTCAAATAATTTTCTTTTACATAATACAAGATGCCCAAAGGGGTCTTACATATTCCAATGACTCAATTGACTCCTAGACTTTATGACAAAGCCCTAGAAGCACTCAATAGGTGCTTGACCTATAAATAAAATGACCTTTAGCATGAAACCCATGCTTCAAAATAATAATAATAAAATTTATTTTTGTCTTTTCATCAAATACATAAAATAATGATTATATTAGAAATTATGAAGACCGAACCTACTTACACTTTTCAACAAGTTATAAGTTAGGGTTTGATAGATTTTCAATGACAGGCATGCAATGAAATATAACGTTGAAAAAATAGTCTTACAATAATAATAAACAAATGAAGGATTTGAACCATAAATTAGTTATGCAAGGTTTAGGGTTTGCAATGGGGTTTTTAAGGCTAAAACATGCATAAAACAGCAATAAAATGATGATGTCATCCCTAGAAATAAGGTTCTATAATGCAATAAATGCTAGGTTTTGGTTTTTATCAATTATTCAATGCAATCCCTATTTAAAAAACAATAACACATCATTTAAAGTTACCTTTTGGCAATATTTCAAGAAATCCTAACCCTAACCATAGATACCTAGAGATTAAGAGAGAAGAGTGAAGTAGAGAGGTTGATCACCACCACCTAGACTAGCGCCATGATATAAATGGGCAATGGATTTACCTAGGGAAAATTCAATGGAGATAGTCTTAATGAAGAGGGTGAGAGGGCTAAAGCCTCTTCTTACAAACACTAGCGACTTCGCTAATAGGGAGATTTAAATTGAAGAGATGCACAGCTCAAAGTTTGTTTGAAGGATTCAAGGAAAACAAGTTGACATGTCATAAGGAATCAAGCTTTCAAGATAAATATAGAATTTTTCACCATGGCACATGTAGAAACCCTAATTTACACAATATAACATGCAAAATATAAAAGATAAGCAATAAACTTCCAATTTTTCCACAAGAATCTCTTCAACCAATCCCAAGAAACCAACTTCAAGAAAAAAAACCTCCTCCAAGAGCAATTCACACCATAGAACCACATTGTGGCCAAGTAGAAAAGAGACATAGAACTATTGCGCACTTCCAAAAGAGAGATAATTGTGATGATGAATGATGATGAATAAGTGAATAAGGCTCCTCTCTATTTATTTGAAGGTAACCAAGCCTTATTTCGCTAGTTCTACAAGAAAAAACACAACAACAAAAAAAAGTTTACTTGGGCATTCAACTAGGTCAAAGGTCACAAGTCGACCTTGAAATAAATCTAAAACATAAAAGAATGCCAAAAATAACCCACACAAGTGGGTGAAAAGTAGTCTCCACCATGATGTCATCCTCCAAAATAGGCAATAAGGTATCAAGACACTAAGACAAGGGTCCAAGATACTCCTCACTCCAAGAAAGTCTTAAAGTGCATGTGTACATCTCCAAAAGGTGCCTCCTCGACCATGATGCCATCCAAGAAAGGCCCTACAACACACTTTTCATGCATGTGGAATGACTTGGCACCTCTAAGAATAGTCGTTGGCATTAAAGAAGGGTGTGCTAGTCTTGCCAAGTCATCTCAGTGATAACCATACTCATATGGGCTCTAGAACAGGGTATCGTCCATCAAACGAAGTCAAGGTCAGCCCGAGGGCATCCTAGGTCCATCTGGGCACATCATCAAATAGTCCAACACCTAAGTTTTCCAGCTCGTCATTTTAGCATCTGAAGGCTCATCAAGAGATGCAGTATCATCTAGAAGTTGCTCAAGGACCAACACTCATCTCTCAAGGTCCAACGATGGGGCCACACGGTCAGGTCCACTCTCAGAAAGGGGCAAAGAACCCACTAGAAGATGCTAAAAAAGAATGAAGTTATCCCTCAAGGTATCTCTGTTACAATGTCAAACCACCTAAACAAAACTTCTCAAGATCAAGTGAGATCAATTTCATTAGCGACGTGAAATCATTAGAGCACCATAGTGAACCATATATAATGTTAGGGGCACATAAATACTTCACACAAAACTCACCTTCAAATGTCTACCTAGATTAGGATTTGTAAACAAGTTACCTCACTTATGTCAAGGATGATTAGCACAACAACCCTATTAGATGCTTCCAGCCCTCAAGGGAAGTGACATGTCCCAACTTAGCCCATCAATCCATAGGTGTGTGTGATATGGTGGTCATGGAGCGAGAGAGATTTCCATGAAGCTTCTACAGTCATGAGACCAACTAATGGGGGTCCAACATCATGAGTGTAATGATGTAAGGAAGGAGAAATCACGGTGGTATGAATTACCCCTTTCCTCAGACTACTTTTTCCACCCCTCTAGTGCGCCTTTTACTTTGATAATTTGTCTTATTTGGTGCATAGCTTAGGAGCCCAAACTTGTTTTATGTTTTTCTAATACCCTTTAACATGTCGTAGATTCTCGCTCATCAAGGTTGGGACATTCAAGAGTTTTTTTATTAATATGAAGCATTAAATGCTTTGAGGAAATGAATGATGGCTAATGAGTAGGGTAGAGCTCATGTTAGCCTTTTGCCCGTGTACTAAATTTGTCCCATCCATATTTTGCATTTTACAAATTCTTTAATTGCACCTTTATATACTTTTAGCTTTCTTTCAATTGCATCAATCTCTGAGGCTAAGTTTTTGAGCCCTAACTCAAGGATGTGGATATAGAGTACCAATCTCAATGACTAATGACCACAAACCCAAAGAATGGAGATGGATAATCGAGAGAGATGGAGGGTGGTAACTATAGATTACCTTGGAAAATATATATCAATCAATGCCTCCCCTGTAGTTCCCTTCCTAAATCCTATGGCCTAAAAAAAGTCTTATATTTTTTGTAAACCTAGCACCCAACACTTAAATTCCTAGCAGAAAAATTAATCTACTAATTTAAATGCACAGCTAGGTCCTAACATAATAAAATTCAACAAAAGCAAATATACCAATCTCAATCATAATGACATAACAGATTTTTTCCCAATCAAAGTTCTTCATTAAAATAACCTTGGAATTTACGTGGGCTCCCGTCCTCTGAAAATGGCCCAACCAAGAAAATACAAAAATACAAACGCCTTGGATCTGATCCAATAGATCTTCCTTGGATCGGTGCTTGATCTCCTTGGCATATCTAGATCTCCAAGCTCCCTCTTGTACTTCCTTGCAACAGTCTAGAGTATCACACTCCTCCTCCTGAGGCTAGTGTTGTTGTATGGCGCCTTATCCCTCTCCCTAGTCTTGCTTTTATAACTTTACATTGAGTTAAATCCCTAACCCTAACCATAATCTCAAAGTGATCAACGGTTGAGATTAGATCTTGCTCACCTGAGATCAACGGCTATGATTAAAACAAAATCACCAAAGTAAATTACTTTACTTTTCCTAAGTTTCTTTTAGCTCAATAATCCAACATATTAATGTTTTTTTTCCTAAGTTAAACATAGGCTAGGTTACATTAGCAACTTGCTCACACTTGAGCAAGTGTTATAAGGAGATTATCGACGACTTCTACATGCCTAGACACAAAGCTTGTGCAGAATTACCTACCTGAGCTACAACTTTCAACACTCCCTCATAGCGATGGAGGTACTTCTACCGCACGGAACTGTCTTCGATCCTAGACCTGTATTCGTTGCCTTGGCTACTCCCTCTGAACTGGAAGCCTTCTCTGCCACTTGGTTTGGAAATATCCTTGAACTCGAACTCCTCTTGGCATAGCCTCCTGCTCCTAAACATCTTGTAAGGTCATCTCGTAAAAAAGACCTTCTTGATAGACTTGGAAGAATTTGTCGACTACTCCTCCATACCTGAACCTAAACGCTAACTCCCTCTAAGTTGCTCAATCTCTAGAGCCTCTCGTTGCTTGTTCTTTGTCACTACAATGCTTCTTGACATTGCTCCTGTCCTAAGTCCTTCTAGCACTGTTGTGTCTATCACAGTACTTTGAAACACCCACTGAAACTTGGTGCCATTCCCCCAACAAGTACAGTCTCCCTCTCCCCCTCTGAGGGTTGACCTCTGCCAATCCTATTGGTTGTTGGTACTGTAATTTGTAATTTTCGTTAGCCACTACTAGCTCTACCAACAACTATTGGCCCATTATCACAACAGATCCCCAGCGATTCCTTGTTGATCATGCCCAACACAGCACATTGCCTGTAGCACAATCCTCTACAACTCAGTCAACTCTACTATAGTGCCATGTTGGCCCTAATGGTTGCCTCCACCTAACCTGCAAAACCTTGCGCTTTGCTCGTCAACCACTCCACTGTCGCAGAACCTGCCACAATTCACACGACTTACCCACCTTGTCCACACTCGATTCAAACCTCCTCTGGAGAAACAACATTGTCTCATTTCCTTGTAGTTGCTCGCTCCTTGTCTAGGCACTTGACTTTATCCTGTCACGGTTGCACCCGCCTCACCTCTTGGACTTTGCAGATGACCCCAACCGCTTACTCTTGCACTAAGCACCTGCTTGTGCCAAGGCCCCTACTATTGTTAACTCAGTCGTTGATTTCTTATCTTTTGTGGTGCATCCCGCCAGTCGTATGCTACCTAATGCCCCCATTGGCCCTCCCGCACATGCTTGTAGCCAATCTCCACCAATTTCTGTTATTCGTAGTATGTCACCCACTTCCACTGTTGGCCACCCTACTTCACTGGCCAACAAACTACCATTGTTATCTACCCAAGTCCCGACCAATAGCCACCACCGTTGCATCAATGGACTTCTCTGCAAGTGCCAGATCATGAGCTTATGCTACAACTAAGTCTGCACCACCCATGCCAACTTTTTTTCGTTTAAAAAACAAACATCGCCCCCCTTCGCGATATGTTGAGTTGGCCAATTGACAGCTCACCTTTGGCTTCGATGACTAGCAACTATCCTGACAACTAGGCCTGCATTTAATGCCCTTCTCGCTACACTTCTCCCTAACGTCTTGTACACCTATGGTCAATCACTTGGCCATCCCCACCTTGTCGTCCATCATTTGACAACCCAATCGCCACCGCTTGCATCTTCGCTCCAATATTTTCGTTCAGCAGTTGCTCTGCCAATTGACTCTTTGTTGACGTGGGCCACTCTACCAAATTTGTTTGTCGCCATTGCTATTTATCGGTTGGCCGCTTCTAGCAGCTCACACCCTCCATAGTCGTCGGCCACTGCAGCCTGCCCCCCCTGCTTCACCTTTTCCCCTTTTTTTCATTCTTTAAAAAAAAAGTTCAACCCCTTTTTGTGTCTGTACCATTGTACGGTCAAAGTTCCTTTGGCCAATTTAATAAATAAATAGATAATTCATCACCTTTGTATGATCGCGGCCAGACCTAGCCCTCAGTGATCCAATACGAACCTCGCACCTAAAATTCAAAGATCGATTTTCTCAAAGTTTATCACTTTGATACCATGTTAGTTTTCCTATGAACCTACACCCGACACTTAAATTCCTAGCAGAAAAATTGATCTACTGACTTAAATACACAACTAGGTTCCTAACACAATAAAATTTAGCGGAAGAAATACACTAATCTCAATCACAATGACACAACATATTTCTACCCATTGTGTCTGTACCATTGTGTGGTCAAAGTTCCTTTAGCCAATTTAATCCAAAAAAAAAAATCCTCACCTTTGTATGTGATCACAGTCAAACCTGGCCCTCAATGATCCAATACAAACCTCGCACCGACAATTCAAAGATCGATTTTCTCAAAGTTATCAGTTTGATACCATGTTAGTTTTCTTGTGAACCTACACCCGACACTTAAAATCCTAGCAAAAAAATTGATCTACTAACTTAAATACACAACTAGGTTCCTAACACAATAAAATTTAGCGGAAGAAATACACTAATCTCAATCACAATGACACAACAAATTTCTACAGAATCACAATTCTTCATTAAAATAACCTCGGAACTTACTTGGGCTCTCCTCCTGGGAAAATGGCCCAATTAAGAAAATACAAAAATACAAATGCCTTCGATCTGATCCAGCAGATCTGCCTTAGATTGATATGCTTGATCTCCTTGGCAAATTTAGATCTCCAAGCTCCCTCTTGTACTTCCTCAAACCCAACACTTTGGAGTATCACACTCCTCCTCCTAAGGCTAGCATCATTGTATGATGTGTCTTCTCCCTCTCCCTAGCCTTGCTTTTATAACTTTTATTGAGCTAAATCCATACCCCTAACCCTAATCTCAAAGTGATTAACGACAGATATTAGATCTCGCCTCAATTGAGATCAACGGCTAAGATTAAAACAAAATCACTAAAGTAAGTTATGCTCAATAAGCCAACATACTAATATGTGCTTTCTCCTAAGTTAGACTTGGGCTATGTTACATTAGCAACTTGCTCACACTTAAGTGTTCTAAGGCGAATGTGGGCGACTTTTGCATGCTTAGACACAAGGATTGTGCAGAAGTACCTGCTCGAGTTACAACTTTCAACAAAGAGGTCCCACCAAACTGGAGTCAAAGACTAACCCCTCAAGTGAAATGGGTGAAAAAGGATACAATTAAGATTGGTCAATCATCCAATTTTCCCTATGATTCATATGGATATGCCCATAACATTAAAAGAAAACACATAATTGCAAGAATGGTTAGAGTACATACCGAGAAATGACCCACCTTCCTAAGAAGCATGCTAGATGGGAGAGAGATTTGGCCGAAGCAATGGGTGGAGAACTCTGGCATATTACTATGTGTTAACCATCATAGGGGTGTCCACTGGCTTACATGTCTAATAAGGAGAAATATTTTTCCTACGAGTTACCCACTTTTGGTGAGTTACAAAGCTCAGTGAAGTTGATCTACAAAGCTAGAGTTCATGAGTCATGTAGTAATTTGCTTGTGTAATGAGTTAGGGTTATTTTGACCTAGAATTTTCTTATGAACAAAGGGATTTCTCCAATAAACCTTTTTACCAAGCTGAACAATTCATGCAATAATCACCATGCAATAACATTTTTGTTTCTCACCAACTAGACACTATCTATTCAATAATAATGTCAAAGTTCATAATTCAACCAACAGTGTTAAGGTTTCAATGACCTGTGTTTAGTTCCAAATTCAACAATGAACCTCTATGGAGAGGCTTATCTTAATGAAGCTCAAGAATTCGAGAAGCTTTGTGCTAAAATGTGGAAAAGAGTCGTTGATCTTACCTTCTTAAAGCACTATCAAGTTTCAACACACTCATGTTCTTCCCTCTTTTACTCAAATCCACCAATCTCAGACCAGGTCGTACATCCATCAATTTTTCTCTAGAACAAGTCTTGCATTGCTTAGAGCAAAAATTCAATTCGTAAGGTTTGATCTCTATCGCCTATCTAACAGAATTTTAAACCTTCATTTAAAGCTTTCATATGTCTTTCATATTAGTATTTGCAATCAAATTGATTGTAGATTTTTCGCTTCTGCTTTGTCGATTTTTTAATCTTCTACTACTAGGTAGATTCGGAAATTTAATTCTTGTTGTCGACATTAGCTTTCCTGCGGTCTAGGAACTAATCCATCATGTAATCTCATCTCATCTTCTTCGCTCTCTCCTGAATCATTGGAATCTTCCTCTCCAAATTTATTTGAATTCTCTCTTTCTACGCATCCTCTGGAACCCCCATCTAATTCTTTTGGGTCCATCGCTATTGTAGCTAACGCAATTGATCACTGGTCTGACGCATCTGGTAGATCCGCCAACAGTTCAGATTTTTATCACAATGCCCTCTTATCGCATTCAAAAGTTTCTAGGGTTTCTGCTAGCCAGCCTTCGATCATTCACCTCAAACTCCTGTTAGCCATTGTGATTATTCTTCACTGCATCCTCCAAATCCGTATTATTCTTCATCTCAAACTCCTAGCGATCCTTGTAATTCTCTAACTCCTATTGATCCTTATCATTCTGCAACACAACTTCCGCAACCTCCATCTCACAATGTTGTTCCTTTATTAACCCTCGGCCCTCATGCTCTTTTGCACCCTCTTATCTCTCTTGTGCCTTGTCCAGGTTGAGGCTGAATTGGTGGAGGAGGCCTAAAAGACCTAATTTACAACAAAATAAATTTATTCTTTGACAGATAAATCCCAAGAAGGGTCTTTTACATAATGAGAAGGACAAGGACTCTTGACACAAACCCTAGAAGCCTTCATGCCTTCGTTACTTTTACATAGGCCTAAGTGTCTGGCCATGTAAGAAGTCGCCTAATAAGCCTTGAACCTGAGCAAGTTACTTTAATGATTAAAGTAATTTCTTTTATAAGAGAAAAGTGAGTTAATATAATCTGATGTTAAGGTTATTGGCATTAGTGAATTAGATGAATTTCAATCGTCGATCTCAAGTGAGGCGAGATCTAATCTCAGTCGTTTGGGGATTAGGGTTGTGGATTTGGTCATAACTCAAGCTTATATAAGAGAGGCTAGGCCAAGGGGCATAAGGCATTGAGAGAAGCATCTTAGTGGTGGGTGGAGAAGGACTTCTACTAAAGTGTGTCTGGCCCGAGGAAGGTGCTAGGGGGCATCAAGGAAATCCAAATCAACCAAGTCTAAGGCCTGATCAGCTACATCAAATCCAGATTTTTGTATGTATTTTCCTCATTTTGCGCCCCTTTCATAGTAATGGAGCCCAAGTAGGTTCTTAATTAAATGAAGAATTGTTGATTGGGTAGAAAATTTGTGTGTCTATGTGTGAGATTGTTAGATTTTTATTGCTTCCACTGAATATTTTGTTTTGAGCTAAAACTCTAGTCTTGCTTTCATTCAATGGATCTAAATCTACTAGGAACTAATTGCTAGGTTTGTTGGGAATCAAAATTTAACACCGAAAACCTATGCATGCCACTGTCTTGACCACCTTTGGCCAAAATTGGACCAAGATCGAAGTATCTCCGTTGGATCATGACTTGTCATCATTAAACTCAACAACACATCCTGGGTTTGTCATAAATAAAACTAAAAGTAGATCTTTAAAAAAACCAAGAACATATAAAATACCACTGAGCTCAAAAACATCAACTAGGGCATCCAAAAAGAGATGGATCTTAATCATGTTACTTGATTTGTGGCATTATCACCAATCTCCTTCTAGAGTTTACTAAAAGCCTTCTTGTTGAAGGTCATATGTCTAGATGCTTCATTGTCCAAATACCATTTGACCCTAAGGAGTGTTATATGAAAGGCATGAACACATGGGGAGGGTTGTATTAAGCTTGGATGTAAGCCAATCTACTACAACAAAGGGCGTCTACACTCCTTGCAAACAACTTCTACTATTGTTTCCCACCCTTCCTCTTCTCCTCCTTATGACACTAAGAAACATAATGGCCAAACTCCTAACACTTGATCCACTTGATATGGCTTAACTCTTTCTTGCCATAATTTGAGGAACCTAAATCCTCCGTCTTTCCACTTGGCCTTTCTTGGGTTCTCCTTTCTTACTACCCTTCTTCATCACGCTAAGGAGGCTAGATTCAGCTCTTCCTCCTCTATACCTAAACCTATCTCCAATCTCATCTCCTTCTCAATGAAATTATCCCACAGCTTCTCAAAGGTGGGAAGCTTATCTTGGGCATAGACACCCCAAACAAAAGGCTACCAAATAGATGAAAACACATTTAGAGATATGGGTGTTAACTCTTCACTCTTAACGTTTAAGACTAATGCATGTTGATAATTGAAGTCTAACAATCTTCATCAAAAGGACCAGATATAGTATATGTCTTGCTCATCTAGCTGGGCTTTGATCTTATAACTCAAATGCATCTTGAAATTGATGTTCTCACTCTCATATAAAGTGACTAAAGCATCAAAAATATGCTTATCGATCTTCCTTCTAGCAAAAGACTAGATATAGTATATGTCTTGCTCATCTAAAGTGACTAAAGCATCAAAAATCTGCTTATCGATCTTCCTTCTAGCTAAAGACTAGATATTGTATATGTCTTGCAAAATCTGCTTATCGATCTTCCTTCATCAAAAGACTAGATATAGTATATGTCTTGCTCATCTAGCTAGGCTTTGATCTTATAAGTCAAATGCATCTTCAAATTCATGTTCTCACTCTCATATAAAATGACTAAAGCATCAAAAATCTGCTTATCGATCTTCCTTCTAGCAATGTGAGGTGTCAAGAGATACTTTACTATGGTGTACCCAATCTCCTATATAACATGGTTGAAGGAATGGGGTAACTAATAATCCAATTATTACCTATAATTCTACATAAGAGGAACTAAACATAGGGAAAGCAAACACAACATAGACCTTGAATTCACAAATTCATTATAATGACTTTATCTAGTATTTATATTAGATATATCATTTAACTAGGTTTCAATTAAACATTTAGGTAGTGGTCACATTAATCTATCAAAAAATTATAGGAAATCACAAAATTGTGCTTATTTGTTACTAGCGTTGAACCACATGGAATGGATGTTGGGGAATGCTTTTCCTTCCAACCATAGACAGTCTAATGACACTACCACCCAAAAGTTGAGACGATAGATTGACATAGACAAAAGGTATTCCCTAGCCTTCATATCATCAACCATAAAATTCCAACCTCATAGAATTTTATTCCCAAGGACAACATATACTAGAGGATGAGAACCAAAAATGATGGAGAGACAAAACAAATGAGAATGATCCCCCTTCCAAATAAAATTAGCCTTTTATGTCCCCCTTGTATAAGAGGCTAGGTGTCACTTCATAAGCTCTTCATATGCTTGAAAGCTAGTTGTCCTTTTACCCAACTTAAGATATATATTATGTTTTTAAAAAAGTTTTATTTCCTAAAATTGAGTTATAATCAAAAAAATATCCATAATGTTAAGTCATTAGGGGAAACTCATGTCCCCCCACCCCCATAATCTTTTATTTATCCCTTCAGCTCGTGTCAATCCATGATCCCTCGTCATGTTCCCCCCTTGTTCATTCCATGTTAGGTTTGTTGGTTTTATTGGGAAAAAATTCACATCATAGGGCCTCACCTAAGCTTTATTAACATCAATCAATTGGTAATCAAGTATTCTTGATGGAAAAATCCCTTCTAATCATCAATCAATCCTAATAGTTCAATTTCGACTTAATCATCTAACATTATTATTATTATTATTATTATACTATTATATTATTATTAAAAAAAAAATCAAGTCACTCAATCATGGCTCTCAATAATGTTCTCTTACACTCTCATTATTGGCATGGCATATTCCTCGTACACTCATTAATTCTCTTACTCTCTTTTACTCTCAATAAAAGCTCATCATAAAAGATTCCTCTTACACTCTCATTAATGCTCTTACTCCCTTTTAGACTCAATAAAAGCTTGTCATAAAAGATTCCTATTACACTCTCATTAATACTCTTCCTCTCCTTTACACTCAATAAAAGCTCGTCATAAAAGATTCCTCTTACACTCTCTTACGCTCTCATTAAAGCATGTCATGAAAGATTCCTCTTATGCACTCTTTAATGCATATGTTACACTCTCCTTCTTAATGGCATAAGTAACAATGGCATGCATACCTTCTTAATGGCATGAGTTACATTTCCTAAATGGGCATATGTTACTTTGTTTCTTGGCATGCGAGTTATTCCTCCTTTATGTCATAGATTCGCTACTCCTCCTATGTATATGCGCCTCATTCTTTCTCCCCTCACTACTTGTGCATTGTGAAAGAAGAATTTGAACTTGAGAGAGAGTTGAAGAATATTGTGAAAGAGAGACTTGGAGAGTAAGAGCAGAACTTGGTGAGCCAAGGTTGATTCAGTGCTTCAGTGTTCCAGTGTTGATTCAATTGAAGGGAAGGTTGATTCAGTGTCTGCATCTGTTGTTGCTACCAGTGATCTTCATGCTATAGCTTGTTCAGATTTGGGTGAACTTACTCATTATCTTGATCTCTCATTGTACTTTGTATCTCTGTTGAACAATTGAATTCTAATAGAAGAAGAATCTCGTTGGGTTTTTGTTAATTTTGGGCAACTAGGTCCAAACTCCATGTTGTAATGCTCACAGATGATGATGCAAATAATTTTATTGGATTCCTCTTTCGGACAGGTGCAAGATCGATCTAAAGATCATCTTGATCGAATGAGCAGAACATTTACTTTGAATTTATTCCACTTATGTGCAAGGTCGGCCAGAATTGTAATGTAGGCTTGGAGCCCCAATAGATGTGTCACACACCCTCACAGATGGATATATATTGGACAGACTTGGATTTCATTTCATCATCCACTCATCACACACTTCTCTCGTGTCTGATTGGTTCGATCATCTTTTGGAGGCATTTCATCTCACACGTGTGTAATAGCAACTAGGGTTTCTATTTGGTATCGGGTTTAAAGTAAAGTTGCATCAAGCATAGAACATCTTCGAAAATTTACATGGTATCAAAGGTAAGGTGAAGACAAAGCCCAAGCTTGTGTTGAGAGCAATCACCGAAGAAGTAGGCATTTGACAAGGACCCATGGGTACCTCAAATTATAATGGCTTCAAAGTTAATGATAAGTTGATTGGCAAATCTGACTATCATGCTTGGAAGATGTCTTTGGACTTGGTCTTGGAAGATCAAGAGGTCATGGACTATGTGCAGGGAAAAATCCAAGAGCCTCCATCATCTGCACCTGCTGCCACAAAATCGAAGTATAGAAAAGGAGAAATTAAAGCTAAGAAGATTATCCGGGATTCCATCCACAAAATTCTGGTTGCTTACATCTCTGAGTTGGGCACATCTAAGGAGATGTATGATAAGTTGGTCAATATGTTCAGGGCTAATAATGCCAATCAAGTTCTTTTCTTTAAGAACCAATTGAAGAATCTCAAGAAAGGCAAGGATGAATCTGTTCAATCCTATTTTCTGAAATTGACCGAAATCAGGAATAACCTTCTCGCCATTGGGAAACAATAGCTAATCGAGAAATGGTTCTCATTGAACTTGGAGGTCTCCCTCTGAATGGCATGCATTCATTACTACCATTCTCAATAATAATGTGATTGCTGATTTTGATGAAGTATTGTCGAGATGCACTCAAGAGGAGACAAGAATGATGGAATATAAAAATGAAGGTAATGTTGCCTTCACCGCTCATGCTAAGAAGAAGAATAATGGTGGTCTGAGTAACCATGGAAGAGCAGGGGCCAAAGAAAAGAAAGGAAGATGTTTGGCCACTATGCTAGAGAATGCCCTAATAGAAGGGATTCTCCAGGGGATGATGACAACAACAACAGGGGGAATGGCAATCAAAGGAACAACAGGTTCAAAGGGAAGAGGAAGGCTCCCTCTAGTCGTAACGAAAATGGGAAACCTTTCAAAACGTTAAGAAATTCTAGGTATGAAGAATCTAATGTTGTTGACAATGAAAGAAATGAATTCATTCTTGTATCTGCCCTCTCTACTGCATCTCCACCCGACACCTTGGATGTCTGGCTGATTGATAGTGGTGCTTCAAGGTACCTCACTGGTTTTAAAGAAGCCCTCTTTGATTTGATTGAGAAGGATACTAATTTGCAAATTATCCTTGGAGATAATGCCACCTATCCCGTGAAAGGGACAGGGACTGTGACCCTCCATTTATCTCAAGGTCAAATCCTCTGTTTGCAAGATGTATTGTATGTACGTGATTTAAAGAAGAACCTTGTGTCTATTTCGGCCATGGAAGACAAACGTTTCAAGGTGGCATTCATCAAAGGAAAGGTACGCATCTGGAAGAAGAGTTTCAAGGAAGCTCTCACTATTGGCTTTAGAGTTGATACACTCTACCAGGTTGGAGGAAGTCCATTGGGGGCTATGCCATGTGATACAATTCATGAAACTAAATTATGACACCGGAGGTTTGGACACCTTCATTATAAAGCCCTTCCCGAAGCAAGGAAGGTGGTGACAGGGATGCCCGAATTCAAAAATGATCATGAAGGTGTATGTCAGGGTTGTGCCGAAAAAGAAGTGGAGATATGCCACGATGTCACCTTCGATGAAAATGCTTCCCTCAGGAAAGTGATAAATCTTCCGAGCTTCGAGGAAGACCATGATGTAAGATCAAGGAAGCAGGAAGAGCCAAAGGATGAGATGATGCCCGATGTTGAAAGACCAATGGACCCCATTGATCCACCTCCTTCAATGAAGAGAATACCCTCATGGCTCTAGGATACTCTCAAAGATGCCGAGAGACATATGGCCCCAAGGGGGACATTCTGTGAAAGCAAGAAGTCGAATAGATACCAAGGGTATCTAGCAGCCATGAGTACAATCGTACAATCTGAACCTGGATCTTTTGAAGAATTCGTAAAGTGTCAAGTCTAGAAGGATGCTATGCACGAAGAGTATGAGTCCATTATAAAGAATGATGTCTGGGATGTGGTTTTGAGACCGGAGGACAAAGCTGTTGTCACCTCGAAATGGCTTTATAAGATCAAGCATGGATCTGATGGTAGTGTTGAAAAGTTCAAGGCAAGATTCATTGCCCGAGGCTTCTCTCAAAAGGAAGGTATAGACTATGATGATATATTTGCACCTGTGGCCCGCTATACCACCATCTGATCTATTATTGCCCTTGCTGCTACGCAAGGATGGAGTCTTCATCTGATGGATGTGAAGACCGCTTTTCTGCATGGTTTGATAAAGGAAGAGGTGTATGTGGAGCAACCTCTGGGATTTGAAGTCCAAGATAGGGACTCTCATGTATGCAGGTTGAAGAAAGCCCTCTATGCGTTGAAGCAAGCCCCCAGGGCTTGGTAAGAGAGGATGGATAGCTACTTGGTGAAGTTGGGCTTCACTCGAAGTAATGTTGATCCAAACCTTGCGTTGAAGAAAGCCCTCTATGCGTTGAAGCAAACCCCCAGGGCTTGGTACGAGAGGATGGATAGCTACTTGGTGAAGTTGGGCTTCACTCGAAGTAATGTTGATCCAAACCTCTACTTCAAGGTTGATAGAGAAAAGCCTCTCATTCTGGTTCTCTATGTGGACGATCTCATTCTGACAGGTGTTGACCCTCTCATTCATCAGTGTAAGAGGGAGCTTGCTTCCGAGTTCGAGATGAAAGATCTAGGGTTGATGCATTACTTCCTAGGCTTGGAGGTCTGGCAGAGACATGACGAGATTGTGAAGCTGTTGGAGAGATTTGGTATGGTGGACTGTAAGTTTGTGTCGACACCGATGGAAATCAACTTTAAGAAGTTGAGTAAAAACGTTGTTGGGCCCATGCTAGCAAATCCTACCGAGTATCAACAACTCGTAGGGGCCCTGATGTTCTTAGTGAACATCCGTCCGGACGTATGTTTTGCAGTGAACACTTTGAGTCAACACATGGTTGATCCTCATAACATTCACTGGGTTGGTGCTAAGAAACTCTTGAGATATGGCACGATAGACCATGGGCTGAGATACACTGTCGGGAGTTTGAGACTCCGTGGATATACTGATGCCGATTGGGCTGGCAGTGTGGTGGATCGCAAGATCACATCTAGATGTTGCTTCTCACTTGGGTCTGCTTCAATATCTTGGACAAGCAGGAAGCAGAAGTCGGTGGCTTTTCGCACCGTTGAGGCCGAATACATTGCAGCGTGTACGACCTGTTGTGAAGTTGTTTGGCTGCGAAAGCTCTTCAGTGAGTTGTTCGAGTATGTGCTAGATACCACCGTTATCCTTTGGGATAACCAAAGGGGGATTCGTTTGTCAGAGAATCCCGTGTTTCACGATCAATCCAAGCATGTTGATATTAGGTACCATTTTATCCAGGATATGGTACAGCAAGGCGCTGTAAGGCTCAATCATATAGGAACTGATGAGCAAGTCGCGGATATTCTCACAAAGCCCTCGAGGAAGGTCATGTTCCTAACCTTCCGTGAGAATCTTGGAATCGTGGAATGACCCTATTTTGAGGGTCCTCTTGGACGATGACCTCTGGGAGCTCCAGGGGGCTTTGGTGATAGCTTCTTGGAGCTATAAGCAACCACAGGGCTAGGCTTGCCGAACCTTGTTGGTGTGCTTCCGCCCCACGGTGAAGATATTGAGTTGGTTCACCTCTCTTTGATCTGTGCCACGTATGCATCCTACCCATGGAGTCTCGGACTCATGGGAAGTACCTCTCCTCTTGGCCAATGAGGTGGGAAATGTGGATAGAGACCGATAGCAAGACCGATCAACGCATCTGAGATTGTTGTACTCTCTATGTCTAGAATGGCACGTGTCCAACCACTTGATCTGAGATCAAGTCTAGTGAGGTTTCGTACCTCCAATTGACTCCAGGTTAGTATATGACTCTCTTGAGTCCAAGTGAGGTTTCGGACCTCCAACTGACTTCGGGTCAGTTAAACTAACTTCGAGTTAGTATGAGACTCCTTTGAGTCCTATAGAGGTTTCGGACCTCTGAGCTGATTTTGGTTCGGCCGGGAGTGATGTCTTTGTGACTCACCATTTGAAATAAAGAAGTTGGCAAAGCAAGTTACAGAGGGATGACGCACGATGTTTGGATGGCACAGGTGGATGGAGTTCTCCCTAGTTGAGAGGAAGTGTTAATTTTGGGCAACAAGGTCCAAACTCCATGTTGTACTGCTCAAATGATGATGCCAATATTTTTATTGGATTCCTCTTTCGGAGAGGTGCAAGATTGATCTAAAGATCATCTTGATTGGATGAGCAGAACATTTATTTTGAATTTATTCCACTTATGTGCAAGGTCGGCCAAAATTGCAATGTAGGCTTGGAGCCCCCAACAGATGTGTCACACACCCTCACAGATGGATATATATTGGACAGACTTGGAGTTCATTTCATCATCCACTCATCACACAGTTCTCTCTTGTGTCTGATTGGTTCGATCACCTTTTGGAGGCATTTCATCTCACATGTGTGGAACAGCAACTAGGGTTTCTGTTTGGTATCGGTTATAAAGTAAAGTTGCATCAAGCATAGAACATCTTTGAAAATTTACAGTTTTCTCCTTGTGGGTTTTTCCCTGGTCATTGGACCTAAATTCTCTGTCTCATTTTGTTCTTCGTTGTTTTCTATTGTGTGTTTAATTTATGTTCTATCTATAATTCTTTATCTAATATTACAGCATAACAAAGTTTGTAATAAGTGATTGTTACAGCATAGAACATTAGAATTTCAACATATTATCGGAGCTTTGGAGAAAACAAGCCCAAGAAGATAAGAGTTGTCACTCTTTCCTTGCTGCTGAAATCTTGTTTGTTGCTCCTTACTACTGAAATTTACTGCGGAAATTTTACAGTTGAAATTCACAGCCGAGATTTTACTACTAAAATTTTACTGCCGAATTTTGCTGCTGAAATCTTACTTTTGAAATTTACTATTGAAATTTTACTGCTGAGATTTATGGTTGAAATTTTATTGCTGAAATTTTACCATTGAACTCTTACTGTTGAGATTTTACTGTTGAATTTTCCATCTAATCGAGAGGATTTTGCACTAAAACATGTATACGTAAAATTTAAATACATACCAGTTGCCTGCAATAATGCTTCCAACTATCTTCATTCAGATCAAAGTTGAAAAAATCTGAGACATCTACCCCAGGGTGACACCAGCGTTTCTCCTCAAACTTATCAACATTGATGTCAAATATGGTTCTGCAAAATAAACATAAAAAAAACGAAAACTAAATAATCAGCACCTTGTATGAATCAGAAGATCTCTGAGATATATGATCTCTCCAACACATTTCCCCTCACAGATGTGGCATACATTAGTTGAACATTTGCAGACATGCTGAAAAGTCTGTAAGAATTACATGATAGATACTCAAACGTTGCTACATCTAATTTGGAAAGGCCGATAGTATACTGTCATAGCAAAGACGTTTTTCCTTTAAATTCTGAAGGATTAAAATCAGGGTTTTCAAATGTGCTACTCTTTTCTTGACACAATTCCAAAGAAAAAAAAAAGCAGCAACGGATCAACATATTGCATACTTGTTTGGTGGAAGAGTGAACTCAAAACCATTCTGCATCCTTGACATAGAACCACCACTCCAAGGCAGCATGCCAAACCCAGAATGAAAACTACTCTGCATGTGACCTCTGCCTCCACTACAACACCAATCACTTCTTCCATGTCCCCTAGCACCTCGATTGAAGACAGAAGGCTTGGACTGATTCTGCACAACTCCACTGTTACTTGGTACAGTCCCAGAAACTGCTGCAGCACCTCGCCTTACATACTGTACAAAAGGCGAATGTATGCTTGGTCAAGCAGTTGCTTCTCAGAATTGAACATTGCAAATAGATGACTCCATTGGGAAAAATATCTTTATAAATATTGAAATATATGACTTCATTGAGAAAGAGATATTTTTAAATATTGGATGCATCATTTTCCCAAGTTGGGCATTGTGCTCCAAAGAAACCGAGCAGATTGGGCGGGGTAAGTAAGAGACAAAGGCCAGTGGTTTTTATACTGTAGATTTGCCTATTATTTTGCCTCGAGAGAAAGCTTATCAAAAACTGACTGCTAAGTAGAACCTGCCTGATCATTGGGTGCATGTGTAAAGTACAAACAATATCTGGCACAATATTCCTTTTAGACAACCCAAACTCTAAACCATATGAGGTTGTTACTAGATTAACATATTGAATTTACCAGCTGATTCCTTGATTATTACAAATGTAGTCATTATTTAGGCAGATAATATGTAAAACCCAAAAGTGGAAAATCACAAGTATTTACAAAAAAATATAGTAGCATGACAACAAAGAGTAAATTCACTATGTGAAATCATATCTCCTGCTCAGAAAAATGAGGGTCTATCAAAAAACAATGTACGCTTGGTTGACCAGAAAATAATCAACCCTTGTTATTTCTGATCCTTGGTACCGACAGAAAGCCTGAATTTCTGAATTGAAGAGAATAAAAAGAAAGGCAGACGGCCAAAAGGCAATATACAAACAAAAATTACTAAGGGGGAGGAACAACTAAAGGCGGTCCAGCACCATCTTCATCAGAGCAGTAGCCTTCGAAACATACAAACATCTATATGTGCATCATCATCATCCATTGATTGCCATGCATTTGGAAGGCCATATCTATGACAACGATGTATCACATGAAATATGTTGTCTCTGCGATTAGTACCATTTGAATTCAATTTTCTTTCAGATCGGGGTGAAGGTTTTCCGAACATCGAGCGAAAATATGACTAGAGAAACAAAGAGACAAGCAGAATAAGCCGACCTTGTATTGTGAATAATGTGAATTGAGTGCTGAAACTCCAGTACCACGGTCGTCTCTGATAGGGGGTGGGGGGAGAGGAGGAGCTGTGAGAGACATTTCCCCTTCTAATGGCAATTGCAGCCCTTCTTCACCCCACTCAGTGTCCACTATGGTAATGGGCTGCTGTTCGTCCCCAGTTACAATCACCAGATCATCGTCGTCGTCGTCTTCATCATCCCCGCCGCCGCCGCCGCCGCCATCCTCACTTATTTCCTGCTGCTGCTCTGCACGGTGATGATGATGCTGATGCTGATCATCATTCACCAGAATATCCAAATCATCGCTGTCATTGTCGCTGTCGGTGGTGTTATCCCCCCAATTGTGCCCATTCCCATTGGAATTGGCATTCATTTGGGCAAGCTGAGCATGAGCATCATCAACCAATTCCTGATGGTTTTCATTATTTTTTCTAGGGCTTTCCCCCTTGCCAGTCTGAGCATCGTGGCCATCGGAATAACAGTCCTTGTTATGGGACGTGATCATCATATGTCCATAAAAGAGCTCAAATTCGTCAGAGGGCCTTACACCCCGCTCCTCCTCCTCCTCCTCCACCCCCCTCTTGGAGTATGGCGAAGACGATGAGGAGGCTTCATCGTCCTTCAAACTCACCCCTGCCGCGTCTGCGTACAGATCGCCAAACTCGTCTTCTTCTTCCATGAGGCCAAAACTCTAGTGTGAGTATAAATTTTTTGAGTGAATGACCTAAACAGCAGAAGCTCGGAGATATGAGGACTAATCTCATAATAATGTGGATGGCGGCCTACCTATTCCATTCCAATCCATTGCAAGAGATTGAGACTCTGTTTGTGCTGCGGGTCAATCAAAAAGAAGTGACAGACGCAGCATTTGGGGGGTTCTATATATGGAAGGTTTATGAAGCACTTGCTACAATAACCATCCATTTATCAACAGTATTAAGGGATTGAGGGTTGATCTGATAAATAATAAAGATCGGTGCCGACATGCATTCCATTCCATTGCATGAGACTCAGATTTTGTTTGTGGTGTGGGGCCAATCAAAACCAGGTGAAAGACGCAGGTTTTGAGGGTTTTATGGATGGAAGGTTTATGGAGCTCTTGCTAAAAGACTCGTCGATTTATCAACAGTATTATTTTCGAGGTTTTGTGACCGACGTTCTTACGTCATTCTACTTTGGGCTAAGTTTCTTGGTTGTTATTTTTCCTTTTTATATATGAGTAATCGACCGTTGGTTTGGTCTCATGTCTATTTCGACCTATAAAAGTCATTAGGCATTAGGGCATGGCAAGTGTGCAAATTTTTTAAGCAAAAAGTAATTCTCGAAAGACTCACATTTCTTTGTAGATGAAGATTTAACTAGCAAGTAACAAAAAGAGAGAAGAAAATAAGTGGAGAAAGTTAGAGTAGCAAGAAACAAAGGGAAAAGAGCATGGTTGTACAATGGTAAAGCGGTTATTGCAGTGTTTGGGCCTCATGGCAAAACAGGGCAGCAAATTGACAATGAACAAAAAATATGTAATTTTATAATAGGGAGGAAAACAATAGGATCAACATGGATGAAGACTCACATTCGAGTAGCAACCAAATCCTACCCAGGTCTACCTAAGTCTAGTTTGTTGGAAATGTAGAGGTTACCTTTGGAGGAGGGGACTTGGGATAGGGCCTATTGCAAAAGTTAGAGACATAATTTGTCTCACAGAAACTCATGAACATGATGGTTGCAAAACTCCTATGTTTGATGGCTATTTGAAGTTAATAGTTTGGAACGAGGCAACATAAAAAGGCAAAGGGTACAGAGGAATACTGGTTCTAGTGAAAGAAAAAGAAGGTCGTCACATTCAGTTAGTGAAAGAAGATACAAATAAGCAATATTTATGGTTCAACATAATAGAGAATGAGAATGACATAAGAATTGCAGCATGTCATTTTGCGCCTCAAGTATCAAAAACTTACAAAAATAAGGGATTGGACACCAAAGATCCGTATGCAACTTTATGTAGAAATTTATTAATACTGATGTATTACCGGATTCTCCTAATCTAACAAATTAATCTTATGTTGAATACATAATCCTTCCACTATTAATTTTGCGGAAATTAAATCGCCAATTACAAACACATGTGAAGAAAATCAATCGCACATAAACACAGTTGTTTAACGGGAAAGCTTAAAGCTAAAAACCCCAACTATCATATATTATGTATATCAATGGATCATGTAATAATCTCATACAAAGCTTAGAACATCAAGCTCTCAGTACAATCAACAATCATTACACATTGTCATGCAAAAACTTGCATATCTATGCACCAATTTCTTGCCTCCTGACAGCTTGCCTCCACTGCGCAATCCCTGTTGAAGAAGACCCCTAAATGAATTCGAATTGGCCTTGCCTTGATTGCGCAATCCTCATTGGCATCTCCAATGTGTGTCAGATGTATTGAATGCATCACTATAGTCACAACAAATAGTCCATCTCACCCTTTCACCTATCTCTCCACTGGGTCTCCACTGGAACTGACATGCAAGTAGTTAACCGTTGTATTTGTTCGTTGTAAGTGAGTCTCTAGTTATGAATTAATTAAATAATTAATTCACTAAACTCTCACTAGTGTATCTTTCAGTTGGACTAGATACAACTAGCTCAACTGAGTTTAACTCACTTAACTAAGTTAAACTAAATAACAACTCTCGTAACTACTCTTCCAACTCTGTCATAACTTTGCCACTTCAGTTCTAACTGAGTCCACCATGCATGAGCCATCAATAACCGTAGGAATTGCGCAGTTCTTTCAGCCCACTGATTTGCCAAATCTGTTCACTGAAATAAAGTGCTCCAAGAGAATAAGTTGATATTTGTTGTTGGATTATTATTAAGGGCTAATAATAATCGACATGCACCTATTTTTAGATTGGCGATCTATAAATAGACTTCACCCAATATTCTAAAAATAGAATTTCACCTATTTTTCACATCTGACCAACCATCTACAAATAGCATCTTGCAACTTATAGAATATGCTCACCATGTCTAAAAATAGACATACACCTAAAAATAGCATGCGGGCCCCACTTAGTGAAGGTGCTTACTTTTCACTAAGCTCGTCATCTTGTTGAATCTCAACACTCCCTCTCAAAAAGATAGGGATTATCCTTCACCCCAATCCTGCCTCTATGGTATTCGAATTTGCTCTAGCTGAGCGCCTTCGTCAAAATATCTGCATCCTGATCTTTCGTAGGAATGTACTGAAGCAACATGATCTTCCGCTGCACACAATCTCTTATATGATGATACCGGATATCAATATGTTTAGATCTATCATGAAACACAGGATTAATCGAGAGTTTAATGCAACTCTGATTATCACAATGTATCATTGTAGGATCTAAATGAGAACCGAACAAACCGACCAGGATCTTCCTCATCCAAATAGCCTCACATGCAGCTTGACTTGCTACCATGTATTATGCTTCTACTGAACTGAGTGCCACAGATCTTTGTTTCCTGCTGTACCAAGAAACTGCTATAGATTCGATACTGAAAACCCCTCCAGATGTGCTCTTTCTGTCTGTTGGGCTACCTACCTAATCTGCATCTGTGAAGCCATGCAACTTCACCTCATCCGTCTGTCTCTACCATAAGCCATACTCAGATGTGCCACTGAGATACCTCAAGACATGCTTGCCTGCCTTCCAAAAGAGCTTGGTAGGCTTAACCATTGCTTGACTAAGCTGGTTCACCAAATAGCATATGTCTGGTCTTGTATTAACTAAATACATGAGCAAACCCACCAACTATCGATAAATAGTGGCATCCACTACCTCTGCCGATGTAGCATCCTCTTTCTTCCAATTTCCTGGAAGAGATGTATCCATGGGCTTGCAGTCCTCCATGTGAAACTTACCAAGTATCTCCCGAGCATACTTGCCTTGAGACACAAACAGTTCACCTTCTCGCTGTCATATTTCCAATCCAAGGAAATAATAAAGGAGGCCCAAATCCTTCATCTCAAACTCCTTTGCAAGATCTGCCTTGCATGAGTGTATCAACTATTCATCACCCGTTAGTATTAAATCATCAACATAAAGAACAATGATTAAAAGCTTACCCTCCACCACAATTTGTTACAGGTTTGCATCCGCCTCACTCTTGGTGAAGCCAAGTCCAGTGAAATAGCTGTCGATCCGTGTGTACCAAGCACGAGGTGCTTGCTTCAGCCCATACAACGCTCTTTTGAGTCTGCACACATGCGACTCGCTGTTGAAGATATCAAATCCTTCAGGCTACTCAATGTACACTTCTTCCTCAATGATCCCATTGAGGAACTCAGTCTTCACATCCATCTGATGAATGTGCCAACCCATCTGCTCTGAGAGAGAAAGGATGGTTCTTATGGAAGAATATCGTGCGACAAGTGCAATTTTTTCTTCATAATCAATCCCCTTGATCTGTGAGAAGCCCCGGGCAACAAATATTGCCTTATACTTCTCAACGCTTCCATCAATAGCTTGCTTTACCTTGTAGATCCATCTTGAACCTACCACTGATTTACCCACCGGCCTTGGAACAATCTCCCAAGCATTGTTTCTAACAATGGAGTCATACTCCTCCACCATGGCATATACCCATGTGGGCTCCTGCACTGCTTATTCAAAAGAAGATGGCTCTGTCACGATACACTTGCTCATGAGAGCCATGTATCCAGTAAATCGTTCAGGTGACTGTCTCTGTTTGCATTGTGATGTAGGAACTCGTACATTCTCTGCCGCATCAAGCTTCAGTCTCTCAGCTTCTGTGGTACGCTTTCTGCCTGTTCTGATGTTTGGTTCTGCATGAGTGGACTCCTCCACTCCACGAATCTCCTCTTGTGGATGATCCACATCTAGAGGCTCATCTTTGGGAACAAGTAGCTCCTCCTCTGCATGCAAGTGTAGCTCCCTCTCAAGCAACAACTTCATGGCTTTCACTTCATTGAATTTTATATCCTGTCGCACCACAATCATTCGACTGTTTGGAAAATACACATGATAATTATGGGGTGTTCCTATGTACCCCACAAATATCTCAACTTCTGCAGTCGGCTCCAACTTCTTCCTAGCATCCTCTGTCACATGAATGTAAACAGATGAGCCAAAAATCTTCAAATGAGAAATATCAGGCTTCTTACCAGTAAAAGCTTCTTCAGGTGTACTCATGCCAAGTACTCTAAGAGGACAACGGTTTTGCACATAAACCGCAGTTTTGCATGCTTCTGCCCACAAGTGCATTGGTAGGCCCTGGTCATGCAGCATAGCTCGCCCACAATCGTTCTATTCTTCCTCTCCGCGACCCCATTCTGCCATGGGTTATGAGGCACTATGAGTTCTCTTTGAATTCCTTCTTTGCTAAAGAAGACTTTGAATTCGTTTGAGATATATTCACCACCATTATCGCTCCGCAAAGCCTTCACTTGCGTCCCTGACTCCTTCTCCACCAATGCTTTAAAATCACAAAACTTTGAGAATGTTTCTCTCTTCTATTGCATGAATAATATCCAACATCTACGAGAATAGTCATCAACAAATATAACATGATACTTGTGTTTTGTTGTTGAAGCAACTGAGAAAGGTCCACGCACGTATGTGTGAATTCTCTCCAGGATCACCGAAGCATGATTATCCTTCTCATGAAAGGTGGTCTTCACAAATTTACCCATATTACATCCCTTGCACTGATCTGACTGCGCAAGAGTACCCTTGGGAATTCTAGTAGAAATATGCTGCAAAATCCTCAAGGCGCCATGGTGAAGATAGCCCAATCTCCTATGCCATAATTCGCCCTCATCCTAGCTCACCACTTCTTCTGCTTTGCCCATCATTGTAGCGTAGCCATCTACCTCCAGCTTGTATTGATTCTTAACTCGAATCCTTATCCTCTTGGTTTGACCCATTGTTTTATGTCGTAGGAAGGCTTTTCCCTCGCTGAAAACAACGCCATAACCTCTGTCCTCCAACATAGCGACTGAGACCAAGTTCTTCTTCAGAATTGGAACATGCATAACATCTTTCAACAGAAATGGTTTACCTGACTCCCTCTCAAAGGTAATGGTTCCAATGTCGGTCGCACTGTATCTACCATCATCGCCCATCTTTATATGCATTTGGAGATTCTTCTCCTCCAAGTCACTAAACAACTCCTTATCTCTCGTCATATGGAAGGAAGCACCACTATCAAGATACCACACCGATCCCATTGCGCTTGAAACCAAGTATGCGATCAAGGAGAAATCAAGTTCAAATTTCGAGGCTAAGGCCTCACCCGCTGCAACTCCAGCAGCCTTCTTGTTCTTCTTTTTCTGTGGGCAATTAGTGGCGAGATGCCCATGTTCGTGACAGTGAAAACACTTAAACAAATCCAGCTTCTTGCCTTTAGCCTCGGATTTTGGATGGAATTTATTCCCCCTCCCTTTCCTTGCTTTGGCAGCCAAAGCGAAATTCTCTTCATCATCATTCTTCGATGAAGAGCCATCCCTGGTATTCCGCCTTATCTCCTCCTGCACAAGATCCAACCAAAGTCGCTCCCAATCCGACAGTTTCTCCCATCCATTGACAGAGTCTTCATAGCTATGCCAACTCTTTGGAAGCCTAATGAGAGCCAAGCTCACCAAGTCATCATCCACAATTGTAATTCCCACACTCCCCAGCTCATCCCTACATTGGACAAACTTCGTGAGATATTTTTGAATACTGTCACCCTTCTCCATTTTGATTTTTTCTGAGCTTATCTTTTAGTGCCAAGTTCCTATGGTCGTTGCTACTTTGGAAAAGATCTGTCAAAGCCTTCCAAATTGCAAATGGAGTGGCTTTCCCGTGAAGGCTGGAGAAATTATATGCACTAAGCATGCATATGTCCAAGATCCACCTGATCTCACACTATTTAACTTTATGCAAGATATTGAATCTATTCCACTTGTTAATCTTTGGCGAAAAATTTAGTTACACACACATGTGAAGCATAAATAAAAATAATCAATCGCACATAACACAGTTTTTAACCGGGAAAGCCTAAAGTTGAAAACCCCAACTATATACTATGTAACATGGAGATCATATTACAATCTCATACAAGCATACAAAGCTTATCATAAGCTCTCAGTACAATACAATCGTCATACACTAATCAGGACCAATCTTGCAAATCCATGTACCGATCTTTGCCTCCTGCTAGCCTGCCTCCACTACACAATCCCTGTTGAAGAATAGCTCTGAATGAATTTGAATTACTCTTGGATTGACTGCGTAATCCTCATTGGCAACTCCAATGTGTGTGTGATGCAATCAATGCATCACTATAGTCACAACGGATAGTCTATCTTGCCCTTTCACCTATCTCTCCACTGGTCTCCACTGAAACTGCCATGCACTATAGTTAACTGTTGTATTGTTCAGTTGATTAATGAGTTATTATTTGTGAATTAATTAACTAATTAATTCACTCCACTCTCACTAGTGTATGAATCAATTAGACTAGATACAACTAGCTCAATTGAGTCTCACTTAGTTAAACTAAATACAACTCCATAACTACTTCTTCCAACTGTTTCATAACTCTGCCACTTGAGTTCTAACTGATTCCTCCATGCATTAGCTCCAGTAAACCCTTAGAAATTGCGTAATTCATTTTGTCAGCTGATGTGCCACATCTGTGCACTGAACTGAAGTGCTCCAAGAGAATAAGTTGTTGTTTAGAGTCTGACTATTATTAAGAGCTAATAATAATCGACATGCATCTATTTTTAGATTAACGATCTATAAATAGACTTCGCCCAATATTCTAAAAATAGAATTTCATATATTTTTCCAACTTGATCAACCATCTACAAATAACATCCTGCAACTTTTGAAATACGATCATCATGTCTAAAAATAGACTTGCGCCAAAAATAGCCTGCGGGCCCACTTAGTGAAGGCGACTCTTTTCACTAAGCTCATCATCTTGTTGAATCTCAACAAAGGCTTGACACTATATGGTCTTTCACACGTTCCAACCGAATACTTATTGTCTTTGCTACCTTCTTTTTCCATGCCTTAAGTACTGCAACATCGCTAGAAGTAGGCTTAGGAACATTGCTATCGATGAACTCCTTCAGTCCATTATCTTCAAGCACCGCCTCCATCCTATCCTTCCAGGCTATGTAATTCAAGCTACCCTCAAGGGTGCACTCCAATCGCAACCCATTGAAAGACATTTCAATGAATACTCAACTGTCGCACCAAGAAATTTCTGCAGCTAATTTGAATTGTCCACCAGCACCTCTTCACAATTGCAATCCCTCGTGATTAACACTCCTCTGATACCATGTAGAAATTTATTAATACTGATGTATTACCGAATTATCCTAATTTAACAAATTAATCTTATGTTAAATACATAATCCTTCCACTATTAATTTTGCGGAAATTAAACCGTCAATTGCAAACACATGCGAAGAAAATCAATCGCACATAAACACAGTTGTTTAATGGGAAAGATTAAATCTAAAAACCCCAACTATCATATATTATGTATATCAATGGATCATGTAATAATCTCATACAAAGCTTAGTGCATCAAGCTCTCAGTACAATCAACAATCATTACACACTGTCATGCAGAAATTTTCATGTCTATGCACCAAGTTCTTGCCTCCTGATAGCCTGCCTCCACTGCGCAATTCCTACTGAAGAAGACCCTTGAATGAATTTGAATTGGCCTTGCCTTGAGTGCAAAATCCTTATTGGCATCTCCAATGTGTGTCAGATGCATTGAATGCATCACTATAGTCACAACAGATAGTCCATCTCACCCTTTCACCTATCTCTCCACTGGGTCTCCACTGAAACTGACATGCAAGTAGTTAACTGTTGTATTTTTTCAGTTGTAAGTGAGTCTCTAGTTATGAATTAATTAAATAATTAATTCAAACTCTCACTAGTGTATCTTTCAGTTATACTAGATTCAACTAGCTCAACTGAGTTTAACTCACTTAACTGAGTTAAACTAAATAACAACTCCCGTAACTACTCTTCCAACTCTGTCATAACTTTGCCACTTAAGTTCTAACTGAGTCCTCCATGCATGAGCCACCAATAACCCTAGGAATTGCGTAATTCCTTCAGCCCACTGATTTGCCAAATATGTTCACTAAAATAAAGTGCTCGAAGAGAATAAGTTGATATTTATTGTCGGATTATTATTAAGGGCTAATAATAATTGACATGCACCTATTTTTAGATTGATGATCTATAAATGAATATTGATATTATAAATAGAATTTCTCACTGCATTTGACCAACCATCTACAAATAACATCCTGAAACTTATAGAATATGCTCACCATGTCTAAAAATAGACATACACCTAAAAATAGCCTGCAGGCCCCACTTAGTGAAGGTGCTTGCTTTTCACTAAGCTCATCATATTGTTGAATCTCAACACTTTAAAAAAAGTAACAAAAATCGCGATGTTATCGCGATTTTTTCAAAAAATCGCGAGTTTTTCAAGCGGCCGATTTAATCGGCGATTTTTTGAACGATTTTTTGAAAAAATCGTCATCGCGATAAAATCGCGATTTTTACGAAAAAATCGCGATTATTATGGTAAAAATCGTGGGCCCATCAAACAGAAACCCTATAAGTTCAAAAATCGATTTTTTTTTTTGTCATTTTTGCAGCCCTCTCATTTTCCTGACACACCCTGTTGGCAGTTCATGGTAATGTTAAATTCTTAAAGTAAAAGTGATATTTCCTTTTATTTTCATTTTCATCCTTTTACTTAAATTTTTAACATTACCATGAAATGACTCAGGATGTTTAAGAGTGGTTTCGACCTCATTGGATTTCATATGGAGAAACTAGAATTTTAGATTTCACTCAAAATTCAGCAGACTTAATGGTTTTCGGGGTTTCATGGTTTGGGGATTTGCATTGTTTCCATTTGATTCTATTATGTGTAAGGGTATGAGATTGGCATTTGATCAAGAGTATGAAGTCCTTTAAGAACCTTGATGTTGGTGGCATTGATTGTTGAACTTTGTTGATGTTGGTGGTATTGATTGTTGAACTCCCCTACTGTGGCCTTAACAAGAATGTACCCTTCACTCAAAGGAAAACAACTGGTTAGGCATGTTAATCTTTTCTACCGCATTTTAAGGTTGAGCAATCCAAGTCTG
The DNA here is from genome assembly GCA_034641835.2 of Pinus albicaulis. Lineage (NCBI taxonomy): Eukaryota > Viridiplantae > Streptophyta > Pinopsida > Pinales > Pinaceae > Pinus > Pinus albicaulis. The sequence continues at coordinate 359,648,569 of CM076577.1, forward strand.
AAGACTTTGAGCTAGATGATGTTTATGTATCTCTTGTTGATGATCCCATTTCTAGTAGCGATGAATCAATGATGAGTTTCATGAGGAGGAGGAGGAGGAGCAACAATAGGAGGAGGAGGTGACACCACCTACCCCTGCTACTGGTAGAGGACATGGTCTACCTCCTTTAACTCCTAGTGCTTCAGGATCTGGAGCACAACAGAGTCCATTGCCAGCCCCGCCAACTTCTTCGTCTAGAGGGAAAGCTGTTACATTTTCTCGCAAGAGGGGCAGAGGAAATCGGTAGTATAGGTTATTTGGTGCATTCCTTTGTATATAACATTATGACTCATGATATGAGATACATTATTATATTTTTTGTTGATATTTTGAGGTTGAGTTGAGACTTAGGACTTAGTATTCAGGACAGGATTCAGTTTTATGTGTGATGTAGCACTAGACATGATATTACACATCTTATATATTAGTTTTTTTCATATTTATGTGTCAATGCATTTATTTTATGCTGTAGATGCTTTAGATATTAAAAAAATTGAAAAAAAATGAATATTTTTGTATGTGCCGATTTTTTCCCGATTTTTTCCCGATTTTTACGATTTTTTACGATTTTTTCCCCTCGGCGGAATTTTATACGATGTGATTTTGTTACTTTGCTTTAAAGCAAGACATTGTCGCATATTCTCAACAGGGATAAGTTCTTTTAGTGGGAGATTTCAATGCTAGAACAACAAATCAACAAGCTAGTATTCTTTGTTGCAAAGAGAATCACAATCCTATCTGGCTCATTGAAGAGGAGAATTCTCGATGTGTGAGATGTTCAGAAGATGACAATGTTAGTAATCATTTTGGAGAGGAGTTGCTTACATTGTGTGGTGCTTTCAACTTAACTATCTGCAATGGTCTAGAGAGATGGAAAAAGTCTGGGAACTTCACTTGCAACACATACAATGGGGCAAGTGTAGTTGACTATGTTATTAGGTCACAAAGCCTAATAGAAAGAATAGATGAAGTTAAGATTGGAGAGCATATTTGGGACTTAAAATCAGATCATAACCCAATTTATATAAAGTATCCTGGTTAGAAGAAAGACAGAATAGGAGGAAAACCCAATGTTCTCAACAATTGGCATCATGGAGAAAATTCTTCTAACACAAGAAAATTACACTATCTTCAAAACAATGTTGAGGAGATCAATTCAGAAGGATAAAATTGGTCCCCAAAGCCTTAACAACCCTGAGTTAACAAATATAATCCAAGGTGCACTTGAGAAGTGCAAAAGATCAAAAAATAGGAAATCAGAATCAAATTGTTTTCTTGTGAATGCATGGTTCGGTGATGAATAAATGGCAAGGAGAACCTTGAAAAAGGAAGGAGAGGGGAAGATGAATGTAAATTTATATAAGCAGATTTTAAAAAAGAAAAAATATGAGTTCATTCAAACAAGGCGGGAAGAGATGATATATCTAGGCAAGAATAACCCAAAACTTTTTTGGCAAGCACTTCAACCAAAGAAGAAGCAATTTGAAAACAATATTACAGCCAATCAATGGTTTGACTATGCAAGGAAACTCTATGAAAAAAAAATAGAGGTTGAGCCTCCTCCTAGGATCAACACATCTACAAAGCTTTTCATACTACAGGAAGTGGAGGTAGGAATTAAAAAAGTTGAAAGCAGAGAAGGCAAAGGACTTGGTTGAACTTCAAGCAAAATATCTAAAGCAGGGAATGAACATTTTCGCACCCCACATCATGGAAATATTCAACAACGTCATTCAACAAGGGTTCCCAAGGGATTGGACAACTAGTCTAGCCATTCCCCTTTTTAAAAGAGAAGACATTAATAATCCTTCCAACTATAGAACCATTATGATCAATCCTTTGTTTGCAAAGCTTTTCAGTGGCATGGTAGAAAATAGAATCAGTAAGTGGGCAGAAGTAAAAGAAAAGAGGGCAAAAGGGAAGCAGGTTTTAGGCCGAAGCATTCTACAGTAGATCATGGTATCACGCTGAGACACTTTGTTGGAAACGTTTGGGGGAGCAAAGAAGAAGCATTTTGCTGCTTTGTTGACTTCAAAAAGGAATTTGACACGGTCCCTAGAGGTAAGTTATGGCGTAGAATGGAAGAACTCGAAATTCCTTTACAATATAGAGCTGCTATCCATAGGTTTTATGTAGAGGTGAAAGTCGAGATTAGAACTTCAGCAGGCATTTCATAAAGTTTTAGAAGTGACATCAGATTCAAGCAAGGTTGCCCTTTATCCCCTACCCTTTTTGGTTTGTATATTGACAAACTAGAAGAGTGGCAAAATTTGCAAGGTGCGGAGGGTGTCCGATTGGGGGAGTTTGTGATAAAGCTTCTTCTATATGTCGATGATCTTATGTTGGTTGCTAAATCGGCCCATGGATTGCAGATGCACCTATATGCCCTTGAGCATTTTTGTAAAGCAGTGGGGATGCAAGTCAATACCTGTAAGACCAAGATAATGATTTTCTCTAATAAAAGGAAGCAAAGCCAGCATACGTTCTTCTTTGAAGGCAACATTCTTGAAGAAGTAAATGAATACAAGTACCTCGGGATCGATTTCAACAACAAGCTTAATTGGGAGGATTTTAGAAAAAAAATAAAAATAATAATAAATAAATAAATAAATATAAATTAAAAAAAAAATATTAAAAAAAATAAATTTAAAAAATAAATATATATATATATATATATATATATATATATTGGGAGGGTGGAAAGCATTATATGCACTTCAAAATAGATGTAGAGAGGTAGTGTTATGGGATTGGAACACGATCAAAGTTCTTTTTGGACTCCTAGTTTGTCCAGTGATATTATATGGGTGTGAATTGTGGGTTAGCAGCATCTCTGTTTCAAAATCGAAACAAATTGAAAAAATTCAAAAACGCTTGATCATGAGCAAGTTCAAAATAAAAAGTTTAGTTCCCTATGAGATGATGTTGAGTGAAACAGGGGCAGCTCCCATCAAAGCAATTTCCATGGCGCGTCTTATAAGGTACCTAAAGATAATGGAGAAAATGGGAGAAGGTAGATGGTCGAAAGTTATCTTCAATGAAGGTATGAGTGAAAGAAAGAAATCATGGATGAGACAAAACAACAAATGGATGCAAAAGTGGAATATTTACCTGAATGCATGTCCCACAAATAGCAAGGAGTTAAAGAATTTTGTGCTGGAGAAGTTTCGTAAGAGTATATGGGGAAAAGAGGGGTAGAAAGAAGAAGTATTATGTTCAGGTATTCAACCCCACTTGTGATCTCCAACAAAAAGAATACATTGGAGCTAGCATTACGTGGAGGGAAAAGGTTCTTATTGCTCAATTAAGAACTAGCTCACATCAAATTCGGTGTGAAACGCGACAGTGTAAGAGACCTAAAGAAGCTTGGGAAGAAAGGGTATGTACTCTTTGCACTTATGGGTCAGTGGAATTAGAAAAACATTTCATTTTGGAATGTGACGCTTTCAAAGACATCATGGACAGTTACCGCAGTATGTTAGCATCAATTCCGTGGCATTGTCTTTTCAGTGATGGAACTGTTAGAAGGTTGGGTTTTCTCATCATCAATTTGAGTAAGAAAAGGATTGAATTACAGAAGGCAAAAAACAAGGAAGTTGGTGGTCCCATAGAATATTTTTAGTTTCGTGGACATTAAAATATCATTCAGTCATTCACACTTAGGTGAGCTATGTTCTCTTGGCAATTTAGAATCTCATAATACACAAGTCCTTAAATTTAGAATCCCATAATATATAACACAGTCATTACCGATTGAGTTGTCTTTGGGGTTTATTATATAGTTATTATTAACTAAGCATTGAGGTATAAATTTTTTGTCATAGGTTTTTGTTTTATCTTTTGTTAAAGTTCAATGAGAGTTTAGTTTAAAGTTATGAGATATTTTGATGTAGTGGCCAAAAGTGTTGTTGTACCTATAGATATTATATTAAATGATTTTGTGACTTATGCATACATAAATGGATTAAAGTTCATCCCATGTCTTTCAATTTATCTTTGGAAGCTCATGGAGCTAGGTCGAATAGTGGACATTCCATATCAACAATTGTTTGTTAAACAATATTGGGGCCCCACTGAGGTTTGAAACTCAATTTACCTATTGTTGAGACCCCGAAAATTGGTGCAACAACATCGGGGAAAACCACCCGGTCGAGGACTTAAAAACCGTCCCTTTTCCGTTTGTTATGGTGGCTCTGACTGGACTTATGGGATCATTTTCCCAGTGAAATATAATTGGGTGAATAGATGGAATTATAACTGTCTGTAACTTGGTATATGGAAGTAACATCAAGCTTGAAGTAAATAATATATCTATCTATATGTATCTCGAGATAAAATATATTCTCTATCTTATCTATAAAGATGATCTTTCAGCGAATGCAAATAAAGATTATACAAACACTTAGAGATATGGAAACGATTTGAAGTAGTTGATTTAATTAAATAGTTAATTAAATCAATTGGATAAGGTTATGTCGCAACTATTTACTGCATGTATTGAATATGTACCAAAAGATAACAATCTAACAAGTTCAAAAGTGAGTTAATGCCAGACTGATTTCAAATAGATACATAAAACAAAACACCATAAATTTAACCATTTCTCATTTGGAACAAAAGATTAACATATAAGATAAAAGTACCATGTATACACTAACTCTGCTCATTTGAGAAATAGTATTTGGTCCAGCCCTTTCTATTAAGAAAACTTCAAGAGTACAAAAGTGTGACTTCTGTAAAGTCTTCCTTTCAAAATTTCAAGACCCCTTCTTAAAAGACATGAAGGGGTTTATATAATAAAATAAAAAGTATTAAAATAGTTATTACAATAAAAGTTGAGGAGGTTTAAACAACTCTCCTTAAACTAAGTGAAAATTAAACAGAAGCAAAATTTAAAGGGGTAACTTAGTTGATGATTGTCCCATTGTCTCATCAGCCATTTGTTCCTTCAGTTGAAGGATGTTAAGCATAGGCTTAACCTCGGGAGTTTGGCCTGGTCTGATGCGCGGTTGTCGAGTGAAAACCACATCCGAAAGTGGAGGTAACATGTAGAATGATGTATCTGTAAGACAGTGCAACATAAGCCATTGGCTATGTGACTTTACCAAGTATATCCAATACTTCTCCCAATCAATTTTTCTAACTTTTTGATGTTTTCCTCTTTGACCTTTGAAACTTCTTGTTGCCTTATCAAGTCTTTCACAATAGGAAGCGAACCGGGAGGGCATCTACCAATAAGATTTGCAGCAATGAGATTTTGACTGACAACTTCCACAATGTTAGTGGCCACATCTTTTGCCCTGAAAATGGCTCTTTCAACATGTTTCAACTATATGTCCCAGTCAGTCAACAATATTTCCTTTTTAGAGTCCTCAATTCTGGGTAGGTTGGCCTTTCAGCCATTAGCAGAATCCTGCCAGGTGACATACTATGAAACTTCATCATCAATCTCATCGAAGCTGATCCTTTGGTCTGATATTCGATTCATCAGTGAATCAATTTCACAAAATTCAAGGATATTCAATAATTTTTGACAAAAACTAACTTGTTGTTGTGCCAGTAGGGTATTTAGTTCCAAGGCCTCTTTTCTAAACTTATCTATCTTTGGATTATATTTCAATTGCTCTACAGAAAACTGCAATTGATTAATTTGAGTGTCCCTTGAACTGATTTCATTTTGGTTTTGAATCTTCAATTGGTCCATGCTCTCTTGGAGTTATGTTACCTGTACTTGTAGTTGTTGGTTGAAGTTTTGCTTCTTTGCCTGTAGCTCATGTTATAATTGGATGATTTTTTCATCCTTTTCTTTCACCAATTATTGAACCTCAGAAGATTTATCTATAGTTGCAGATGCATAAACTCCTGCGAACTGGGTCAGAAAAGTTAGATCCTGTGAAGGATCTGCTTGTGGATATTTCTAGACAACTTCCATTGAAACATCTCCTGGGACAAGAATTTGAGATTGCTCTATTCTCATTCTCTTCCTTTGTCTGCTCATAATTGCTTTATGTTTAGGGCTACAGAATATATCTAGAGGAGGGATTTCCTCAATCTTGAGTACAACTTCTATAGTGGGGAAGGTTGGGATGAATTCCACTTGCTCTGTGCTTGCTAATTTGTTAGAGGGCCCAGCAGGGAACGGGTCCTTACGGTGTTTGCACAATTTTTTGATGACCAGTAATTATCACTTCTTGATCCCCTTGGAGTTTTTGGTTAAACTCTTTCCAGACATCATTCAAATTACTTGGAAAATCTAATTCCTTGGTTTTAAATTCACCACATTTATCTTGTTCAGTTTTAATAAGTACTTAAGTATCCTTAGGTGTTGGTTCTTTTTCCTTTTCCTTTTGTGTTAAGGGTTGTGAGACTTCCAGCATTCTCAATGGAATTCCTTCTAATCTATTATTCTTGTACTGTTTAAACTTTGGCAGTTGTTGTGGATGGAGGCGTAGGGCTGCTAACTTTTGAACTGCAGAGAAATTAGCGACTGAATCAAATATGTCATTGAACTCATCATCTTCGTGTACAAAAAGGTCTGATTTTAACTTGGGTGGTAAAATCATTGGCAACTTTGTTTGGGTCGTTTTGTCTGTTTGAAATTGTGAACAATTTCAAACATTCAATTTGGTTGACCTCAATAACTGCATGCTTATAGTTGTCCAAGGCATAAACACCACAATCAATTGGAAAGGACGTCCATGATGCTTTCTTAGCTTCCTTAAGAAACCTGGTCAATTTGTTTCCAACAGTTTGATAAGCTATTTCTCTTGCGATAAGCTTATCAGGAACATGTAGCGGTAAAACATGCAGCCGAGCAAGGCTCCCAAACACTCTAACATAGGTAAACAACTCTTCTCCAAACCATTTTCCAATGGAGGAGAAATTAGCTTAAGCTTATTTTGACAACATGGGGGTTTCCTCATTGAAGACGACTTGAAAAAAAGCAAGAATTACTCCATGGAAGATTTTGTAAAAATGGTTTTCAAATTTTGACTGTCATAACATGCTATTGTAGACATGAATGGGGAGGGGGTCCTGGGTAGTCCATTTCCAACCCATGGCTGGAAAATCTGAAGTGAAACACACATTTTCCATGATATAAGCACTCATATAAAACGAGGGAATTTTTTTGGAGGAAATAGAACGATTTTTTGTGTATTCCAAAATTTGAGTAGCAATATTGTTGGACAAAATGTTTCCCCAATCCATAATATAAGAGTATGCGAATGCTTCCATTAGGGGAACCCATTCTACCGAAAATTTGGTAGTGCTAGGCTGACCAAAAAGCCTAGACATTATTGCAGCAACATAATAGTAAGGACTAGCAAGGGAGTCAGTAGAATACATACCCTTGTCATCATTTTTGTGTTTATTCGGATTGCTTCTCCATTGCTTGATTGGATTTGACTTCAGCTCGTTCTCGTTGGCGAATTGCGCCAGAAATTCCTTGTCATAGACCTTTTCTGGGTCTGGGATGTGGTACATCAACTTCAAATCTTCAGCCTTAAAGGAACATATCATCATTTTTTTTATGGTTGAGAAATTCATGTCCTTGATGTTGAGGTTATCAATTATCCATCTTACCATATCAGTGTATGGTAATATTTTAGGGCGTGCTGCAATTCGATGTAGAAAAGAATTGGCCACTTCTTCTGTAGTGGCTTCTGAGGATTCAGAAGCATCAATAGTAACTTTCCTTTGAACCCTATGGGGTTTCTCATCCTCAAACAGCTTGTACATGGCTTCCCAGGAGGAAAATCCACTTTGCGGTCCGCATGTCGTGTCTGTAAACAAAGAAAGCATCTTTGTTCTTTCACTTACAATAGGTACATGATTCACAAGGGCCATCGGTTTCTTAGCTTTCTTGAGAGTTTTCGACATCTCCAAAGAGCTTTTCTTAGTTAGGATTGCCTGTGAACAATGAGAAATGATAAGTAGAAAGAGGCAACTTTGATTTTACAAATGCAAAAGTGTCGTAGTAATGGAAACAATCAAACGAATGAAACTTGGCACCTATTAATACATGGATTCAATGTTTCTTTGTTGTCAAATCATTTTGGAGGCATGGGCTATAGAACCGTTAAGTTATGGCATTAATGTTCGATATGGGTTGATGTGACCATGTAATCATTCTAGCATTAAAACGAGATTTGTCATTTCACAGTGTTGCTCGTGTGTAGATCTTAATAAAATGTCGATTGGCTTGGTTTTTCCGATTGTGATATCGCAACGCAATCGCAATATCAATGAAAATAGATGAAGGGCAAGAGTGGTTGCGTTGCGAAAATGCGATGCGATCAATATATCGCATCGATGAAATATGGAAGGTGACATTAAGACCTTCGGGGTAGTACTTGTGAAATGCGATTTGCAATCTGCGATAGCCTACGTGGCAGAAGTGGGTCCCATAAGCTTTTCCTTATAGAATTTGTTTGAAAAATGCCTTTTCCATTTATAAAAGAGCTTTGATATATATATATATATATATATATATATATATATATATATATATATATATATATATATATATATATATATATATATATATATATATATATATATATATATATATATATATACTAGCTAGCATCACAATATGTGTTATATTGTGATTGTGATATTGTGATTATTCTCTGCTTTAATATTTTTAAAGCCAAATTTCAAGGTTTTTACTCCCCTTTGATTCCTATTTCTATCGAAATGAATCACTTTAAGGGTCTTATTTTCTTTCCTCTGAAAATTTAAAAAGGGTTCCCATTATTTTCTAAGGTAACTAAGCTAAAATAATGGGGGATTTTGAATATCACAACACCTACCTATGGGGTGTTTATGGGTGGTTGCTTGTTTTGGTTTTGGGCTAAGATTATTATTATGTAGTTATCACTAACTAATAAAGTGATGTATAAATATTTTGTCAATATTTTTGTTTCACTTTTGGGCCACATTTAATTCTTGTGAGGGCTCAACCTAAAGTCATTAGATGCCTTGAGGTAGTGAGCGAAAGTGTGGTTGCACCTAGAAAGAATATATTAAATAATCTTGTGTCTCGTGCACACATAAATGGATCAAATTATACCCCCATGTTCTTCAATTTATCTTAAAAATCTCATCAGGCTAGGGCAAATGGTGGACTTTCTGCATTAGAAAGTATCTGCTAACCAATATTAGGGTCGCACCTAGGTTTGAAACTTGATTTACCTACCTAGCATGCTTGTGAGTAATTGCATTGGGCTCAGGAGTATAGAGGCAATGCCCTCAACTGGACCTTCAACTCGACCCCAAACCTCCTCAATGACAAGCGGTAAGTCTACCAATTCTCATGATTAGACTGAACTTTTGCTCCACACTCTTAATTTTTGTAAAAGTTTTTCTTGGTAGATGAAAGACAACTTAGCTTATTGGCTGTTAGGGTCCTATAATAATAGGATTCATAATTTTGAATTGACTTTGATTAGTCTTGTAACACGTACATACTTTGCTTTCTGAAAATTGTTTTCCCATATTAGAAAACTAAAAAAATGTAAAGAGGGTGAAAGTCCTAAAATAAAAATCAAAGGACTTCAAAGAAAAAAATATAAAAAAGAATATAAAAATGGACCCCAAACAAAAAGAGATAAAAATAAATCATGAAAGCGATGCAAATCCAAATGCCACTACTATTTACTTTTACTGCAAAATAAATATTGTGTGCAGCTTGTTAAAATAACACAATCCATGATCTTGACCCTTCATGCTTTAACTTTCATGTTGTTAAATAAATAATAAAGATCTAGCCAAACTGTTTAACTTGGCAGATCAGTAGTTAGGTAGAGAATAATAAGGAGCTCAACAGTTTAATCTGAGCCCTTGGAAGAAATAAGGATAGAATTAGTTAGTTTGTTGTTTAAAAGAAAAACGAATAAGGGTTTGTAAGCTCAAATGTACCCATGTAAATGAAGAAAAAAATGTTAGGGTAGCAGATGGGTAGGAAGAAGCAATTTTCACAAGCATGAATAACAGATAATTAGTCATTTCATTTACTAATTTCCTTTCAAAAATAATTTCCCTTGTAAAAATACCTTCTCCCCCTTCATTTTTCCTTTTCTCCTTTTCCCCCTTGCAAAAAGTCCCTATTCCTAAGTTAAAATGCATTTATCCCGGGAAAAGTAAAAAAGCCCTTTATTAATTTCCTTTTATTCATAAAATCCATAAAAATACTTTAACCCTAAGTCTAAATGGTTAAATCTATATGTTGTGCCCTGCTACAGATATCCCTACCCGACATAAGTTCTTACATTAGAAACTTAGTGTATTTTTACAATCCATGTGTACATTATTAACATTTAACAATATATTAAATCCCGTTATACCTTTTAAACCTGTATTATATTAAATCCTTTATATATACATCCCAACCCATATTTTTTTATATAAACCAATGGTTTAATTCCCCACGTGTTATATATCCCAGACCTAATATGTATTATCCCCGCCTATTATCACATTACATTTACCTTAACCCCATTGGCTATATCATTCAAAACCCTCACTATATGTATTAAACCATAATTTCAATACATATAAACCTACCGCATAGCATGTACCGAGCCCCACGCCTTTTGAAACCCCAATACTCCATCGCATCCTCCCAACCGTCAGATCTTCACTCACAAGATCCGACGACCATTATCTTCTATTGCGCATTTCATTGCCCAATTTTTAACTATATCTCAACCATACGAAATGCACAGTTTACGAAGTCTCCCCCCTCGCTACGTGGCTGATTCTTATTTGATTTCATCGCCACAAATATTACCACTAACCACTTCTGGCACTTGCGAAAACCACTAAGCGGTTTTCCTCTGGCGCGCAAACTACCCTGTCAATTCAAATACACCTGCGCATTCAATGTAAACATTGTTTGTTTATAAAATGCATATAACCGACCTTCGCTAATTCTTTTACCACTTTTTGTTACATTTTGCACTAAAAAAGCACTGCCAACCTATTTCTGAGCAAGCAGATCACTAAATCAACCATATTTCAAGCCTTTTCACCTGAATCAAGACCGTTGTTGCTACAAGACATCGCATAACCAAATTGAAGCGTTTTAAAGACCTCTTAAGCTTCAAAAAAACCCTTTGTTGCCTCATAAACCCTCCTGCAAAGCAAATCTTCATTTTTCCCATGTATTCTTCAAAGAAAAGGCCTGTTCCTGATCTAAAAAGAAAAAAAATCAGTAATTGAATCAAATTAAGATTACTAGCATACCAAGAAAGCCCTATTGCATTCCAAAGTCTCTTTCTGCAAACCCTAGGCATCTTTTCATCGATTTTGAGGCATAAGACTATTTTAAAATCACAGAGGTTGAATAATTGAAAAAGTGTAATCCTCTGTATACCTGAAAAAGCCTCCCGTGCCTTTCGATCCATTTTCTGCAGACTCTAGGTGTCTTTTTACAAAATTCCAAGGTCTTGAGATTGCTTTTTGTCACAAAGATTACAGTATAGACCCTAGACATCTTTTTGCAGAAACTCTAAAGTCCTAAAATTGCCTTTTGTTACAGAAAACACAGTTTGATCAATTGAGCAAGTTTATGCCTTTACAGACCATAGATAAAACCCTTATTTCATCCTCAATACTTCTGCAAACTGTTATAATTTTCCAGAGGTGCTCCTAAAGGCCCAAATCAATTGTTTCTAAGTCAAAAGTAATAAATTGATAAAATCAAACAGAAACAATGGCTTCCAAAGTAGTAGCATCTGTCAATCCACTACGACCTCTTGTTTTAGATGTAGAGCACATTCCCTTGGTTGACAGAGACTTCAAGATCACTGACACGGTCACAAAATTTAACCTTCTTGAGCTCCACTACTGGAGCCAAGAAAAATCCATAGATTAGGCTGATGAAGTTTTTATTTGGGAGTCAAATTTGATAAAGTATCTTGTCCCATAGACCTTCCAATGCCCATAAGTGATTAGACTTTGTCAATCCTGCTATTTTCGCGATCAGAGAGCCATAATAAACCTTGAAAAAAGAAATTCTATTTACCATTACTGCTGAGTCAATCAATCAGATGATGCAGATACAACCCAAGCCTGGTGACATCTCTTTATCCATTGAGGCCCTCACTCAACTATACCTGAATCTGGAATTCCCCAAGAGGTTCCTGGTATTTCAAACTTTCATGCCTTCTTCTGTAGAAATTCCCAAGATAAATCCTCCATACCATTCTGCAAAATTTTCTGAAAGGACAAGATATATCATCTCCATGCTATCTTTTATTCTTGGTTATTTCACAGATGAACATGTTGATGTTGCAGTGCTAGGTTTTTTGTCTACTTTCACACCTGGTCAGCCTCTTGCTACCATTTTTAAATTTTCCCAACACCTTACTGGCAATATTCATGAACAGTTGGTCAAAATTCCTTCTGAAGGTGTTTTCAAGTATTCATCAGTCTTATTCCATGTGTTTTTATACTTTCAGTCTCAGAAATTTGCTATAAACCTTCAAAAGCTTGATGTAGAAGGAAACCCACAATCAGTCATCTTTTGGACTTCCTTAATAAGGAAAGACTCCAATGAGTTGACTTATACAGATTTTATTGATTCTTTCATTCATCCTATGGTCAATTTGCTGAACAGTAGCAGGCAACCCAAAATTAGTGAAGAGATTAAGAAGGTCCTACGGTTGTAAGAGCATAATAGAACAGGAGATTGGTACTTGTACCAAAACCATACTGAGATAAAAGTATATGGATAAAGTCTTGTTCCATATAAACTACCCAAATACCTCCCTATGAGGTTATTTTCCCTTGAGTACATAAGGCAGATTCTTAATTCAGATGGAATTAATTTCTTGGCAGCAAAGAAGAAGACATAGTTCAATTTGAAAAATTGGGTTGGCCCTTTTATCTGTAACATTAGAGATGCAGGTCCAGAGGCTGAAAAATGTTTACAGGAGTTCAAATTCAATAAAAGTTTTATGTGGCATCATGATCCCCTTGGAGCTATAAGTAAAATGAGAGTTAAATGCAAATTGACTCCCTAAGTACATGAAAAGAAACCAGACATAGAGAAATTCTCCATTCAACCTGAATGGTTGGAGAACACCTTGATAGAGGCAGAGAAGCAAAGTGATACTAGTCAAACTTTGCAAACTCCAGCCCAAAAAGACAGGAATGCAAAAAAGAAACGGAGAGGAAGGTTCATACACTGCAGAGACAACTACTGAAACTAAATTTAAATTGATGTATAGGAAAAAGCCAAAGTTAAATCCTGCCAATAAAGAAGTTGAAACAATAGAGGTGATTGATACATAAACAACAGTAAAGGACAATGCACCTCCTACAATAATTGAATAACAAAAACAACCTACAACTTCAAACACTCAGTTTATTTAGAAGCAACACAGTGTTGAAGTTTCCTCATCTAAAAAACCGACAGAAAAAGAGATGGATATCAAAGAAAGATACAAAGAAATAAAAGCGAGAAATGAAGAAATTAAAACTGAAATATATTCTCAATATTTGAAACAAAATCCTAGCATCGAGAATAGGCTACTTTCTACCTTTGACTATAAGAATAAAAAGATGCAGATGACATTTCTTCAACCTAGAGTTCAAATGCCCAAGTCATCTTTTGATTACAAAAAGAAATATTTTGAAGTCTTGGCCCAAGATATTCATCCTCTCGACCAAATTAAGTTTCATAAGCAGGCAGGTGAGATGATATATTCTACAATGACCACCAAGGCCAAGAGTGTACAAAAGCTGCAAAACACTCTTGCAAATATCAGAGATCAGCTCAAATTGGAAAAATCATCTTCACAAGCAAAATACAATAGAATTAAATCTTTGGAAGAATTAGTAATTGAAGTAGGATACGATCATAAAAATGTCAAACTTGTCGATGAATTGATAAAGAAGAAAAATGCAGACAATGTTGCATTAAAGAAGCAACTAAAGTTGCCCCCTACAGAACATCCTTAAGCAAAGGAAGTATTACACGATACAAATCAGAAAGATGAGATGATGAATCTCATTCTACAGTTGACTGCTTAGATAAAGGGAATGGAGAATGAAATGGACAAGTTGGTCCAGGAGAAAGAAGCCAACAAATAACTAGTCCCAGTCACTGTTATTCATGTAGTCACTACTATTGTACCTTCCACACTAGCAGAATCACTAGCTCCTACAGTCCCCATGGCTACAACATTACCTGTCACTTCATCAACAACATCAGCAACATCAGCACAACATTCATATGAAGCAAGCAAGTTAGTAAAAGCGATGCAGGACATGTCTATTCAGACTAATGAGATTAACAGACTTAAAGAACAGCTTAAAAGTCTTGAAGATGAAAAGAAACTTGCTAATATAATGCATAAGAATGAAGAACAAAGAGCAAACAAATTAAATGAGCAGTTGAAGAAGTTAGAAAAAAATCTAACATTAAAGGAACCCATGGCACAAGTTAGACAACGACTTTGGGCCAATATCATTGAAGCAGTCAATGATATTTGGCCATCAATCCAGGTTATATATGAGTAGAAAAACTTAGTCAAATCTTGAAAAGCTAAAAGAAACGCTCGAAGATAAAAGATAAAAGAAAAGCTTGGTAAGAAACCTGAAGAAGCTCTTGAAATCATCAAATTTCTTAATTCCAAAAATAGGAAAGAACTTGAAGAAACTGGAATTAATGACAGAACATAAACCATCCTAGAAGTTAGGAAGGCAATTTCTAAAAATAATTTGATGATATAGCTAAAGGATAAATGCCAAAACATGGAGGTTTCCATTACAAGATTTATGATGAAATTTGACGTCCTAAGGTAGAAAGGCCTTCCAAATCCAATAGTTATTCATGACAAACTAATGAAGCAGGATGACTATGACAAGAAAATGAGAGAAGTTGCCAAGGATCAGGCCAATCTGCCTTTCTCACAAGATATTCCAATAGGGAAGGTAATCTACAAGAATTTTGAGAATTTGTTTTACCTACAGCATGACGTGAAACACATATTTATCAACAAGCCTACATTCTCAAAATACACTTAAGCATATGAAATATTCAGGAGGATGATGAAGATCAATTGCCAGAGGCAGAACATTGGGAAAAAAATGACTGATTTATTGTGAAATCAGGTTGTAGTAAGCATAGAGCAGTAAAAATAAAATAGAGCATGTTGTTTTTACATTTACAGTTACAGTTTTGTAATTAAAATCGAGACAATAAACAGTGAAAGAGTATCAGTTCAAGTTCAAATAAAAAATTACAAAGTAGAGATAAATTTTCCAGTGTAGAAGACACTTCACTGTCTAGCTGCAACTTTCGTTGAACAACAAAGAGAGAAAACAATAACAGATTAAAGACAACAAACAATAATTTCAATAAAAACAGGGACAACTAGCATTAGTTAGAAAGTTGTCACTATCTTCTTGCATGAAGATATCTCTTGTTCCATGAATAATTGCTAAGTTAGTTTTAGGATATTTTGTAAGAGTTTTTGTATAAATACTTCTCATTTGGAAGTATTGAGTGTGGATGAATTGCTGAACATTTCTATAGTTGTACTATTCTTAACCCAAGGGTGATTGTACCAATTTCAAGTCAGCAGACTGGATTAAAGCAATAAAGCATTATATTACAGGATTCATGTGTTGGGCCACTACAGTGAAGTATTTTCACGTGTTTCTTTGTCAATTTCTTATGTTTTTCATCAATACTTGTATGTTGTTGTAAATTTAAATGGTAAATCAGGAATGTTATTTCAGAATATGTTAAAAGCACTATGTCTTGAACTGCTTATCATTTAGATGTTTCCCACTAACCCTTAATTTCTCCCTAGTTTCAATTGACCTATGCCTTTTCACTCATTATCCGGATTTGAGAACCCTTAATTGCTCTCTTACCCCGATTATAACCATCTTCTCCATCAGCCTTGAAGATCTAAAGTAACTCAACTATCTTGCCCTGTAAACATTTCCCTTTAGAACTTGATCTTGATCTGAGTGCTTGACACTTGATTCCATTAGCCCAATGTAATACAAACCTACATCTATCCATCTGAGTAAGTGATTTCACCACCAAATCAAATCAAAATCCAAAACCAATTTACCCTACATAACTAGCCTAAAATCAATTAAAATCAACAAATATAAATCATATAGAGAGAGCCCTCTCTAAGCATTAGGAAGGCTAGATCCTAAGGCTTAAAAGTAGGTTTGTGGTTACCTCTAATATTCTTTAAAACACAAAAAGAATAACAACTCTTGAGATTTATTAGAGTGATAACATACTGGCGACCATACCGGGGAACTAACCAATCCTTAGTTTTAAAATAGATCTTAAAGGAAATATTTTTACTTACCTTTTCACCTTAAGATTGTTTTGAAGAGTTGTTAGTAAATTTTCCATAAAAAAAACTGTAATTCTAGCTTCCAGAAGAGTCTACTATACCAGGTCCAATCCAGACCCAGAACCTGCTGTCATAGTGGATAATCGTGACATAATTGTAAAGAAAAGCAAAAAAGTATAAAATTTAGGAAATAAAACTCCATTGATCAAAGCACATTATCTTCCAAATAGATTATCAAGTTTACAAGACATTGAATTTGATCTAGCTTTTGAACAAAATTTGTTTAGAACTAAATCAAAAAGTGACATACATAATAGTGTATAGATCCTGATTTCATTTCATTCATCAAAAGTAAGAAGGAAACTGCTTCACTAGATTCTGATGAAAAAGTCTTAGAAGTTTATGATAAACTCGATGCTATAACTGCAGCTTTGATTAAGGAAATTGATGAAGCTTATTTACAACATTCAATTGAATTGATTGCTTTATTAGCCTATACTCCTAAGCCTTATACCAGTAATTTGGAATATGTAGGTTCATCCTTGTTTACTACCACTTCATCCATTATTTCCACCACACTTCATTCCATAGATTCATTTTTTCCCAAGCAACATTTTCAACCTAGAGTTTTATTTCCATCCCCAAATAGTTCAAGTTCATCCCCTAGCATTTCTGCTACATTTTCCAATACTTCATTCTCATTTCCAAGCTCTTCTTCTAGCATCCCAATTACATCTTCTAATATCCCAATCTCATCTGCAAGTGCTTTAACTACATCTACAATTACTTCAAGTTCTTCACCAAGTACTTCAAAGTTACCTCCTAGCCAAGCTAGAATCCAAGCCATGGCTGCCAGATATGCCCCATTGGTCCTTCAAGCCCCTCTAAATGCCATGCCCCAAGATTATCAAAGCAAAATCCATCAATTTGATGGAACAAATCACTACACTGCACAACAACATGTTAATAAAATGACAGACTAATTTGAATTGCATGAATTAGATGATGGCGATGTTCAAATGAGACTTTTTGCTCAAACTTTAGTTGGTGATGTTAAGAAGTGGTTTAAAGGTTTGCCTGCTGGTAGTATTGTAGATTTAGCTGCTTTCCATAGAATGTTTCTTAATAGATGGAAGAAAAAGAAGAATCCATTACAAATTTTGTCTGAATTTGAAAACATAAAAAGAGCACCAAATGAAACAGTTCAAGATTATTGTACAAAATATAACAATATTTATAATGCAATCCCTGCTAATCTCAAACCTCCTCTAGAATCAGCCCTTATCAAATTCCCTGATGGATTTGATACAAATATGGCTTACCAACTGAGAGAGAGAAACCCAGAAACCTTAGAGAAAATGCAAAGTAATGTTTTAAGTGTAGAGGAAAACTTGTTAGCCAAGACAGCTAGATTAAGAAATGAAAGAAGAGTGACAATAAAAATGGAAACATCAACCTTAGATTTGAAAATAGATAACTGAGAAAAAACATTAGAAATAATGATGGATAGGTTAGACAATATAGAAAGGAAGCCACGATGGGATAACTAACAACAACCACCTCAAATTAGAAATCCCAATTTCAGGAAAAACATCAACATTGGTAAATCTAGAGAATCAACACCTGATCAAACAATAAGACCACCTTTCCAAGAGAATTATGTTGAAATTTCTCACCAAAACGAAGATGATGAAGACACTCAAATCAATCTAATGGGCATTAATGATGATAACACCATTTTTCTTACAAAAGAAGAACATGAGTTATATGAATTACAACAGTTACAATTAGAATTTGGTGAGTCTTTTGATTACAAGCAAGGTTATGAGTTTGTAATTAATGAAGTTCATAAGCAATATAACCTTAAGAGCAAGAAAAATGTGGAAGCCCCTACTTAGAAAACTGCCCAAACTCAAACAAAGAAAACAATAGAGGCTCCTGCCACTAAATTTATGCAAATCCTCCCTATAGAAACCCAACAAAACTCTAGTTTAACTCAGAAGAATTCAAGTCATAATCAAAATATTTCAAGTCCCAAAATTTCACCTAGTCCTAAAATTGTTGACATAACAGATATTGTTGTTCAAACATCAGCAAATCCTAAAAAATATGTTGCTGCCAAGACAACAAATTTTGTTAAAACAACAATTTCTGATCCAAAAACATCTGCTGCTGATCCAAAATTAGCTGATTCTAAAGCAACCACTCCTAAAACAGCTACTAAAACTTCAAAATCTGCCAAAACTTCCACTGCATCTCAAAATGTCCCTGAAAAGAAAATTAAAAGTAGTAAAATAGTGGAAACACCAACATAAAATGAAAAACCAACTGTAGAAAAAGAAGATAAACATACCCAAACTGCAGTTACAAAAGAAGAAGTAATTCAGTTAGGAAAATCACAAGCACCATTCAACATCCAAGCTGAAATTTCCAAACTGAAGACACCGATTCCTTTAACATAATTGGTTAAACATGATCTATACAAATCACATATCACTGAGACTTTAAATATGAATGATGGAGAAGACTCTGTAGATTTAAGTGATGATCAACCGGAACTAATCTTTGGTCCTGAAGTTAATGGAAAACCCCAAGAGAGAGGAATTACTCCTTTCTATATTAGTTTGACTGTTCATGATCATATTTTACATAATGACATGCTAGATTCAGGCGCCTCACATAATTTAATGCCAAAAGCAATAATGGAAACTTTGAATTTAGACATCACTAGGCCTTATAAAGATCTCTTCTCATTTGATTCTAGTAAAGTGAAATGTCTTGGCTTAATCAAAGATTTATGTGTTACTTTAGTTCAATACCCTAGAAAAAGCATAGTCATGGATATTGTAGTAGCTGACATCCCTCATAAGTGTGGAATGCTATTATCTCACTCATGGGGAGCTAAACTATAGGGATCTCTACAACTATACATGTCTTATGCAACAATATCAGTTTTTGGCCAACCCAAGAAACTTTACAGAGAGACATTAATGAAGTACATGGTTAGTAGTGTAGAAAGACCTTGAAACTATCCTATTTATTCTACACCTACTGATATGTACTCCTTCATTTTATGTAATTCTGAAACTGGCATAGAGAACAACACTAAATTAAAAAATAAAGAGAAATGCCTAGACAATGAAAACATTTTTCATGAATCAATGTGGCATTTAGACTTTGATGGATCGGTTAACAAATTAGGAGCAGAAGCAGGAGTTTGGATACATAACATGGAACATAACCATTCTGAAGGTCATGCCTTTACATTAAATTTCAAATGTACCAACAACATGGCGGCTCTGATTTTAGGATTGCAGATTGTTATAAATTTAGGAGGAAAAAGAGTTTCTATCATGGGAGACTCTGATTTAATTGTGAAACATATTAGAGGAGATTTTAGAGGAGAGGAATAACCTGTTTCTGAGTTTATTTATTAACCCAACGTTTCGGACTGTCTATGTGAGTCCATCATCAGGGGTAGACGTCAAGGTTTTTGAAAAATTGAGAGAATAGGGCAAAAGAATGTGTAAATAAATAGTGGATAAAGAGGAACTTCATGATTTTTTTTTATTTTTATTTTTATTTTTTTAATGAAAGTCGGCTAAGCTGGGAGAGAATATAGGAAAAACTCTAATTTAATTTTTCAGATCTATGGATAATTAAATTAAGTTGTAATAAGGACTATTATTATGATATATTTATGGAATGAAATAATTTGGTTTTAATGTATTTAAATTAATATATATGATTAAATTAACTTATTAAGTTAATATGATTGTTAATGTAAAGTTAATATTTATTTATTTTATTATTATTATTATTATTATTTTATTTTATTTTATTTTAATTTAATGTTATTATTATTTATTTATTTATTTTTAATTTAATTTAATTTTTATTTATATTATTTATTTATTTTTTATTTTTTATTTTAAAGGAAGGCTTATGTACCTAAATAGTCTAATATATTATTTATTTAATTTATTTATTATTAAATTATAATGATATGTATTTGGTTGGAAAATTCCATAATATTAAATATTAATTTACTAATGTTATTAATCCAATTATCTAATTATTTACCATAATTTACTTATTTTATTTTAATTTATATTTATTTATTTATATATTTATAATTTATTTATTGTTATTATTATTTTAATTTATTTATTTTTACTAAGGGTTATGATGTATTTATACTAGATCTTTAATAGTTTTTAATAGTTTTAATGTCTAGCCAGGTTTTGGTGTATTAAGGGTTTCCATGTGTTACTGATAATGAGACCATCATCACGGTTTAAGTTGTTACCTCTTTTCTCAATTTCTATAGCTTCTTTGATTTTCCTTTTAAGGTAATGGTCCTCTTTAGAGACCAGTTTGGCTTCCTCGATTTGTATGTAATGTGAGGTCAAGACTGCATGTTCTGCTAAGGCGGATTTATCTGTTCAGTTATGAGCTAAGTCAGCAACATGTTCTTTTAGTCTAATGTTAAGGAATCTACCTGTTTTGCCAATGTATTCTTTGCCATAGGAACAAGATATGACATAAACACCTTTATGAAGCCTAGGGTTTATAGGGTGTTTAGCAGAGTCTACCATATTTAAAATAGTATTAGGGGGAGTGAAGGCAAATTTAATGTTGTGTTTGTTGAGCATTCTGTAGATTTTGTTAGTGGTTCCTCTTATGTAAGGTAATGAGATTTTAGGGATGTCAAAGGCTCTTTTTAAGTTATTCTTATTAAGGGTTTGGTGAATGGTTTTGTTGATGACATGTTTATTGTATCCATTATGTTGAAAGACATGACGGAGATGGTCTATCTCATGCTCTAGGTGGAGGGAGTCTGAGATTCTAGAAGCCCTTGTAGTTAGGGTCTTGATGATGCCAATTTTCTGGCTCAGGTGGTGATGAGAGTCAGCGTGAAGGTATCTGTCTGTGTAAGTCTTTTTCCTATAAACCTTGGTACTTAGTTTACCATTTTTCTTGGTTAAGAGGATGTCTAGGAAGGGTAATTGGTTGTCTTTTTCAATTTCAATGGTAAATTTGATGTAATTTGAGAGACTATTAATGTGGGCTAAGAATTCATGTAACTTTAGTAATCCATGGGTCCATTTTGCAAAGATATCATCTACATATATTTTCCATTCTTCAGGGGTGAATGGAAAGGATCTGAGGGCCATTTGTTCAAAATGTTCCATGTATAAGTTGGCAATGATAGGAGATAGAGGCGAGCCCATAGTGACCCCATGAGTTTGTTCATAAATTATTCCATTGAAGCTGAAGAAAGACGATTTTATACATAACTTTAAGAGGTCTATAGTCTCATTATTAGTTATAGTTTTTAAAATGTCGATGGCCTCGTCTATAGGTATCATGGTGTAAAGGGAGACAATGTCAAAACTCACCATAAGATCATCGTTATGCATGTCTAGGTTTTTGGTCCATTGAACAAAGGATGCAGAGTCTTTAATATGAGATGAGGTGTTTCCTGCAAGGGGGCGAAGTTTTGTGGCCAGATATTGAGCTAGGAGGTAAGTAGGTGAGCCAATGGTGTTGACTATGGGTCTTAGGGGAATGCCAACTTTATGAATTTTCGGAGCGCCATATATTCTAGGAGTGATGGAGTTGGAAGGGGTGATTCTCTTTTTTATGACGTTATCAAGGGAAGAGTTTTTTATCTTTTTCGTTACTTCTTTGAGAATTTTGGTACTAGGATCTTTATCTAAAATTCTATAGCATCCACTGTTGTTTAGGTGATCTTCCATTTTATTAATATATTCAACCCTGTCCATTATTACAGTTGCATTGCCTTTATCTGCTTTTAAGATTATTATATCTTTATTATTTTTTAGATTTTTTAGAGCATGCTTTTCTTCTTTGGTTAAGTTGCAAGGAGGAGGTTTGGCGTTTTTGAGAATTTTAACCGTTTCTTGCCTTATCTCTTCAACTTTAATGAGGTCAAGATCTTTTATAGCAATCTCTATATTGCTAATTATACTATCAACAAGAATTCTATTCGGGGTGATAGCAAAGTTTAGGCCTTTATGGAGAAGAGACAAAGTAGCATGGTCTAGGTTGATGCTTGAAAAATTTATTACAGTGGGATTATTAAATCCTTTGTGTGCGTTATTGATTTGAGAGTTACGTGGGGGAGGACTAGGAAAGTCTGAGGAATTGGGTGCGTGATCTGACTTTGAGAGGAGCAGAATGTGGGTGGAGAGTCAAGGTCTGTATTTTGAGATGGATTGGGGATAAGAGTGCAGCAATGTACAAATAAATCAACGTTACTTGTGGTAATATCAAAAACGTTTGACGATGGTGCTTTGACCACAGGGATTATGGTCCGTATGTCGCTCTCTTCTGGAGAACTAATATGTGTGGGAGGGACCGGTATGTATAGGTTAATCGAGCTCTTTAGTACATACTCATCGCTGGTCTTATGATTTGTATGTTGTGAGGTGAGGTTTCCAGGTCGAGAGTCAGAATTGACGGAGGCGGAGTCTATAGGTGGAATGGGGAGGAGATGTCAACTTTTTTGAGATTTTTAGTGCAACCACCTAAAATTGAATTCAACGGATCTGCGCGGTCATTGTTGTCTGCATATCTTGTGGTGTTATCTTCATGAGATAAACCATCTTCATAATTAATGCAACCGTTTGAGGCTGAATTCAACCGATCTGTGTGAGCATTCTTATCAGCAATTCTTGTGGTGTTATCTGCATGCCGTTCTGTCTGTGAGGTAGGGATCATCATGCCCAGTCCATTGGAGCTCGCGTTTTTAATGCTGTCAGCTGCTGAATGTATTAGCCAATATAGAGAAACAATTTTAGTTTTGATCAAAGAATTGCTTGAATGTGACTTTGCTGTAATTCCTAGAAAACAAAATGTGCAGGCACACAGTTTAGCAACTTTTGCTAGTATCTGTAATCTGCCTTTTTAGCCCAATCATCAATATACAATAGAATTTAAACACAAGCCTACAATACCAGGCAATCTAAAATATTGGTAGATATTCTCACAGGATGAACTTATTTATCATTTCATGAATACTGAAAGAGAATTTCAAAATTGTAACATAGACACAGATTGTACAGTAGATCAAACCATAGATAGTGAGATTGATATAAATGATGTAGATGTAAATAATTTATATTTCACTAAACCCACTAAATTTTTCATAAAGTAGAAATAGATAATTTAGAAAAGGTAGAAATATAAGAATTAGTTGATGATGACTCTGACATTTTAAACCTTAAAAATAACTTTTTACCTAAGGGATTAGCCCCTTTAGAAGATATTTTTGATTCAAATGATGTTGCAAGAAAAACAAAGATGGAACCATTAAGATCCGACATAGAGGAATGCAATATAGGAATAGAACTGAAGCCTAAGATGATAAAACTTTCAAAAGCCTTACCTCAAGAAAAAAAAAATTAAATACATAGCTCTGTTTAAGGAATTTCAGGATGTATTTGCATGGAGTTACGAAGACTTAAAATCTTATGACACTAGCATAATACAACACAAAATACCTATAAAAGAAGATCAAAAACCTTTAAAACAAAAGCTTAGAAGAATCAATCCAGTTTTAATGCCTTTGATTGAAAAAGAGGTTAAGAGAATGTATGAAGCCCAGATAATCACCCCTATTAAATATTCTGAATGGGTTTCAAACTTAGTTCCCACTAGGAAAAATACAGGGGAAATCAGACTTTGTGTTGATTTCTAGAATTTAAATAAAGTGTCCTTAAAATATAACTACCCTCTCCCCAAGATGGATCATATTTTACAAAGGGTGGTTGGTTCTTCCAAGATTTCATTGTTTGATGGATTCTCTGGATATAACCAGATCTTAGTTCAAAAAGAAGACCAACCAAAGACTGCATTTACTACTCCTTGGGGTACTTTCATGTATGTGAAAATTCCTTTTGGATTAATGAATGGAGGAGCTACTTTCGAGAGAGCTATGGATATAGATTTTGCTAGAGAAATTCATGATTTTCTTGTGATTTATCTAGATGATATTATTTTATTTTCAAAGACTCACAATGAACATCTAGATCACCTAAGACAAGTGTTTATCAAATGCAGGAAATTTGGCATTTCTTTAAATCCTAAAAAGACTCTTTTTGGAGTTGAAGAAGGCAAACTATTAGGGCATATTATATCAAAAGAGGGAATTAGGATAGACCCAGCTAGAGTAGAGGCTATTATGAGCATTAGTCAACCCAGGAATATTAAAGAATTGTAGGCTTTCTTAGGTAAAATCAATTTTCTCAGAAGATTTAGTTCAAACTTAGCATAAATAATTAGAGAACTCAATAACATGTTGAAAAAAGACTCAGTACTTAAATGGAATGTGGAGGCCAAATAATCATTTGAATCAATCAAACAAGCCTTGACAAAAACACCAGTCCTAATAAGTCCTGATTTCAAAAAAGATTTCATTATTTTTTCTTTTGCTTTAGAACATACTATTGCAACAGTCTTACTGCAGAAAAATGGTCAGGGCTATGAGCAGCCCATTGCTTTTTTTAGCAAATCACTTAGAGATGCCACTTTAAAATATAACATAATGGAAAAGCAAGCACTAACATAAGTGAAGGCTATTGAAGACTTTAGAGTGTACATCCTGTATTCACATATCATTGCTTATCTTCCAAATTCAGTTGTGAAGGACATTCTAACTCATAATGGGCCTGATGGTAAAAGAGGCAATTGGATTTCCACCATTTTGGAATATGACATAGAAATTAAACCCACCAAACTCATTAAAGGTCAGGGTTTAGCCAAACTCATGGCTGAAGTAAATTGTCATGCCTTAGATATTAATTTTATTGCCCAATTAGATGATCAGGAAGATATGGCGACTCCATAGATCAGTGAAGCCTTTTCAGAGTCACCATGGTATGCAGCTATCATATTTGTATTACTAAATTTACAAGCTCCTACTGAATTATCAAGAACTAAAGCTAGATTTTTAAAGTTAAAGGCAATGAAATTTTGTATCATAGACAATGCATTGTTTTGGAAAGATCATGGTGGAAATTTATTGAATTTTTTGCTTAAAGATGAAGCTGATAAAATTATGAAAGAGTTTCATGCAGGTGACTGTGGAGGACACCTTGACTGGAAGAAAATTGTAGATAAAATCTTGAGAGTTGGTTTTTACTGGCCTACACTGTTTGCAGATGTGAAAAAGTATGTGACCTCCTGTCATAAATGCCAAATATTTGAAGGGAAGAAAAATCTACTAACTTTACGCCTTACACCCATCTCCACAGAAATGCCTTTTCAGCAACGGTGTCTTGACTTCATTGGTGAAATTAACCCTCCATCCTCAGCCCAACACAAATGGATGTTGACAACCACAGATTATTTCACTAAGTGGATAGAAGCCATACCTTCCATACAAGCCACTGATAATGTCATAATCTCATTTTTAGAAAACAATATACTGTCTAGATTTGGATGCCCTCAATAGCTCATTACTAATAATGCAACTGATTTCAAGTCTAAAAATATGATTGACTTCAGTAATAAATATCACATTACCCTTGGTCATTCCACTGCTTATTACCCTCAAGGTAATGGTCTTGATGAATCCTCTAATAAAAGCCTTGTGAATATTATTAAGAAACTACTAGAAGAAAATAAGAAAACCTGGAACAAAAGATTAGTGAATTCCTTATGGGCAGATAAACTTACCATAAAGAATTTCATTGGTACATCCCCTTGTCAGCTGGTTTAGGGGATGGATGTTGTTTTTCCATATTCTTTAGGAGTACCAGTAATGAAAATAATACAATAAATGCAGGTAGAAACCAATGATAACCAAAGAAGGATAAATCAAACCATACACTTGCAGCAAACCAGGGAAGATGTCTATCTCAAGTCTCAAGTTGTTCAAGAAAAAATTAAAAATATATTTGACAAGAAGACTAAGGAAGATGTTTTTTTATATAGGTGACAAAATTCTTAAGTGGGATTCCAGGAGAGAAAAGAAAGGCAAACATGGGAAATTTGATTTCTTATGGAAAGGTCCTTATGTCATTTATGGATACATAGGTAACAATGCATTCTTTTTGAAGGAGTTGGATGGATCAGATCTACTAGGTGGACCTATCAATGGTAGAATGCTGAAGCATTACTATTCCCCAGAATAACAATAGTTCACTTTGTTTACTTTACTCATTGTACATAACATTGCAGATTTTAGATTGGACTGGATGGTTTTCTAGCAAAGTTGAAGCTCGAAGAGAAGGCCCTAAGCTTTGAAAGAAAAAATATCATAAGTATGAATAATGCAGAGCTTAGAGAATAGTTTCAAGTCCAGCACAATCAAATTCAAAGGCTACTAGTCTCAAAGTTCTTGACATTTCACCAGGAAATGTCATCCCCATGTGGAGCCACTCTTAGGGTCCTATAATAATAGGATTCATAATTTTGACTTGACTTTGATTAGTCTTGTAACATGTACATAATTTGCTTTTTGCGAATTGTTTTCCCATATTAGAAAATTAAAAAAATTTAAAGAGGGTAAAAGTCGTAAAAGAAAAATCAAAGGACTTGAAAGAAAAAAAATATCAAAAAGAATATAAAAATGGACCCCAAACAAAAAGAGATAAAAATAAATCATGAAAGTGATGCAAATCCAAATGCCACTACTATTTACTTTTACTGAAAAATAAATATTGTGTGCACCTTGTTAAAATGCCACAATCCATGAAGGTAAAACTGCTTAATCTTGACCCTTCATGCTTTAAATTTTATGTTGTTTAATAGAGGATAAAGATCTAGCCAAACAGTTTAATCTTGGCAGATGAGTAATTAGGTAGAGAATAATAAGGAGCTCAAAAATTTAATCTGAGCCCTTGGAATAAATAAGGATAGAATTAGTTAGTTTGTTGTTCAAATGCACCCATGTAAATGAAGAAAAAAATGTTAGGGTAACAGATGGGTAGGTAGAAGTAGTTTTCACAAGCATGAATAACAGATAATTAGTCATTTCATTTACTAATTTCCTTTCAAAAATCATTTCCCTTGTAAAAATGCCTTCTCCCCCTTCATTTTTCCTTTTCTCCTTCCCCCCCTTGCAAGAAGTCACTTTTCCTAAGTTAAAATGCATTTATCATGGGAAAACTAAAAAACCCTTTATTAATTTCCTTTTATTCATAAAACCCATAAAAATAATTTAACCCTAAATCTAATGGTTAAATCTATATGTCGGGCCCCACTATAGATATCCCTACCCAACATAAGTGTTTACATTAGAAACTTAGTGTATTTTTACAATCCATGTGTACATTATTAACATTTAACATAATATATTAAATCTCGTTATACATTTTAGAACCCATATTATATTAAATCCTTTATATATACATCCCAACCCATATTTTTTTTATATAAACCAATGGTTTAATTCCCCACATGTTATATATCCTAGACCTAATATGTATTATCCCCACTTATTATCACATTACATTTACCTTAACCCCATTGGCTATATCATTCAAAATCTTGACTATATGTATTAAACCATAATTTCAATACATATAAACCTACCACATGGCATGTACCGGGCCCCATGCCTTTTGAAACCCCAATACTTTGTTGCATCCTCCCAGTCGTCAGATCTTCACTTGCCAGATCTGACGACCATTATCTCCTATCGTGCATTTCATTGCCCATTTTTTAACTATACCTCAACCATGCGAAATGCGCGGTTTGCAGAGTCTCCCTCCTTGTTATGTGGCTGATTCTTATTTGATCGCATCGCCACAAATATTACCACTAACCACCTCTGGCGCTTGCGAAAACCACTGAGCAGTTTTCCCCCGGCGCGCAAACCACCCTGTCAATTCAGATACACCTGCGCATTCAATATAAACATTGTTTGTTTAAAAAATGCATATAACTGCCCTTTGCTAATTCTTTTACCACTTTTTGTTACATTTTGCGCTGAAGAAGCACTGCCGACCTATTTTTGAGCAACCAGATCACTGAACCAACCATATTTCAAGACTTTTCACCTGAATTCAAGACCTCTGCTGCTACAAGACATCACAGAACCAAATTGAAGTGTTTTAAAGACCTTTGAAGCTTTAGAAAATCCTTCTGCTGCCTCAGAAACCCTCCTGCAAAGAAAATCTTCGTTTTTCCCAGGTATTCTTCAAAGAAAAGGCTTGTTCTTGATCTAAAAATAAAAGTAATCAGTAATTGAATCAAATTAAGATTACTAGCAGACCAAGAAAGCCCTATTGCCTTCCAAAAGCTCTTTCTGCAAACCCTAGGCATCTTTTCATTGATTTTGAGGCCTACGACTGTTTTAAAATCACAAAGATTGAATAATTGAAGAAGTCTAATCCTATGTATACCTGAAAAAGCCTCCTGTGCCTTTCAATCCATTTTCTATAGACTCTAGGTGTATTTTTACAAAATTCCAAGGTCTTGAGATTTCTTTTTCTCACAAAGATTGCACTATAGACCCTAGACATATTTTTGCAGAAACTCTAAAGTCCTGAAATTTCCTTTTGGTACTGAAAACATAGTTTGATCAATTGAGCAAGTTTATACCTTTACAGACCATAGATAAAACCCTTATTTCATCCTCAATCCTTCTGCAAACTGTTATAATTTTCCATAGGTGATCCTAAAGGCATAAATCAGTTGTTTCTAAGTAAAAAAGTAATAAATTTATAAAATCAAACAGAAACAATGGCTTCCAAAGTAGTAGCATCTGTCAATCCACTACAACCTCCTGTTGTAGATGTAGAGCACATTACCTTGGCTGAAAGAGACTTCAAGATTACTAACACAGTCACAAAATTTAACCTTCTCGAGCTCCACTGTTGGAGCCAAGAAAAATCCATAGATTAGGCTGATGAAGTTTTTATTTGAGAGTCAAATTTTCCAAAATATGTTGTCCCACAGACCTTCCAGTGCCCATAAGTGATTAGACTTTGTCAATCCTGCTATTTCCGTGATCAGAGAGCCATAATAAACCCTGAAAAAAGAAATTCTATCTACCATTACTGCTGAGTCAATCAGTCAAATGCTGCAAATATAGCCCAGGTCTAATGAAATCCCTTTATCCATTGAGGCCCTCACTCAGCTATACCTGAATCTGGACTTCCCCAAGAGGTTCCATATATTTCAAAATTTCATGCTTTCTTTTGTAGAAATTCCCAAGATAAATCCTCCATACCCTTTTGCAAAATTTTATGAAAGGACAAGACATATCATCTCCATGATGTATTTTATTCTTGGTTATTTCACAGATGAACATTATGATGTTGCAGTGCTAGGTTTTTTTGTCTACTTTCACACATGGTCAGCCTCCTGCTACCATTTTTAATTTTGCCCAATACCTTGCTGACAATATTCATGAACAATTGGTCAAAATTCCTTCTGAAGGTGTTTTCAAGTATTCATCAGTCTTATTCCATATGTTTTTATACTTTCAATCTCAGAAATTTGCTTTAAACCTTCAAAAGCTTGATGTATAAGGAAACCCACAATTAGTCATCTTTTGGACTTCCTTGATAAGGAAAAACTCCAATGAGTTCACTTATACAGATTTTACTGATTCTTTCATTCACCCTATGGTCAATTTGCTGAACAACAACACGTAGCCCAGAATTAGTGAAGAGATTAAGAAGGTCCTACAGTTGTCATAGCATAATAGAACAAGATATTGGTACTTGTACCAAAACCATACTGAGATAAGAGTATATGGATCAATTCTTATTCCATATAAACTACCCAAATACCTCCCTATGAGGTTATTTTCCCTTGAGTACATAAGGCAGATTATTAATTCAGATGCAATTAATTTCTTAGCAGCAAAGAAGAAGACACAGTTCAAATTGAAAAATTAGGTTGGCCCTTTTATCTGTAACAAAAGAGATGCAGGTCAAAGGGCTGAAAAATGTTTACAGGAGTTCAAATTCAGTAAAAAATTTCTGTTGCATTATGATCCCCTTGGAGTTATAAGTAAAATGAGAGTTAAATGCAAATTGAATCCCTATGTACATGAAAATAGACCAGACATAGAGAAATTCTCCAATCAACCTGAATGGTTGGAGAACACCTTGGTAGAGGCAGAGAAGCAAAGTGATACTAGTCAAACTTTGCAAACTCCATCCCAGGAAGACATGAATGCAAAAAGAAACAGAGAGGAAGGATCATACACTCCATAGACAACTACTGAAACTAAATTTAAATTGATGTACAGGAAAAAGCTAGAGTTAAATCCTCCCAATAAAGAAGTGGAAATAATAGAGGTGATTGATATAGAAACATCAACAAAGGAAAATGCACCCCCTACAATAATTGAAGAAGAAGAACAACCTGCAACTTCAAACACTCAGCTTATTCAGAAGCAACACGGTGTTGAAGTTTCCTCGTCTAAAAAACTGGCAGAAAAAGAGATGGATATCAAAGAAAGATACAAGTAAATCAAAGCCAGAAATGAAGAAATTAAAACTGAAATATATTCTCAATATTTGAAACAAACTCTTGGCAACCAAAATAGGCTACTTTAAGCCTTTGACTATATGAATAAAAATATGCAGATGACATTTCTTCAACCCAGAGTTCAAACTCCTAAGTCATCTTATGATTACAAAAATACATATTTTGAAGTCTTGGCCCAAGATATTCATCCTCTGGACCAAATTGAGTTTCATATCCAGGTAGGGGAGATGATCTATTCTACAATGACCACCAAGGCCATGAGTGTACAGGAGCTACAAAATACTCTTGCAAATATCAGATATCAACTCAAATTGGAAAAATCATCTTCACAGGCAAAATAAAATAGAATTAAATATTTGGAGGAATTAGTAATTGAAGTAGGATATGATCCTAAAAATGTCAAAGTTGTAGATGAATTGATAAAGAAGAAAAATGCAGACATTGCTGCATTAAATAAGTAACTAAAACTGCCCCCTACAGAACATCCTCAAGCGAAGGAAGTATTACAGGATACAAATAAGAAAGATGAGATGATGAATCTCATTCTACAGTTGACTGCTCAGATAAAGGAAATGGAGAATGAAATGGACAAGTTGGTCCAGGAGAAAGAAGTCAACAAAGAACCAGTCGCAATCACTGTTATTCTTGTAGTCACTACTGATGTACCTTCCACACTAGCAGAATCACTAGATCCTACAGTCCCCATGGCTACAACATTACCTGTCACTTCATCAACAACTTCAGCAACGAAGTCTTCAACAAGAGCAACACAACATTCAGATGAAGCAAGCAAGTTAGTAAAAGCTATGTAGGACATGTCTATTCAGACTAAAAAGATTAACAGACTTAAAAAACGGCTTAAAAGTCTTGAAGATGAAAATAAACTTGCTTAGATAATGCATAAGAATGAAGAACAAAGAGAAAACAGATTAAATGAGCAGTTGAAGAAGTTAGAAAAAAATCTAACATTAAAGGAACCCATGGCACAACTCAGACAACAAATTTGGGCCAATATCATTGAAGCAGTCAATTATTTTTTGCCATCAATACAGGTTATATATGAGCAGAAAGACATAGTCAAATCAGCAAAATAAGCCATTCAAAAGATAAAAGAAGAGCTTGGTAAGAAACCTGAAGAAGCTATTGAAATCATCAAATTTCTTAATTCCAAAAATAGGCAAGAAATTGGAGTTAATGACAGAACAAAAGCCATCCTAGAAGTTAGGAAGGTTATTTCTAAAAAGAATTTGATGATACAACTAGAGGAGAAATTCCAAAACATGGAGGTTGCCATTACAAGATTTATGATGAAATTTGAAGTCCTAAGGCATAAAGGCCTTCCAAATCCATTAGTTATTCATGACAAACTAATGAAGCAGGATGACTATGACAAGAAAATGAGAGAAGTTGCCAAGGATTAGGTCAATCTGCCTTCCTCACAAGGTATTCCAATAGGGAAGGTAATCTACAAGAATTTTGAGAATCTGTTTTACCTATAGCATGAGGTGAAACACATATTTATCAACAAGCCTGCATTCTCAAAATACACTGAAGCAGATGAAATATTCAGGAGGATGATGAAGATCAAATTTCCAGAGGCAGAACTTTGGGAAAAAATGACTGATTTACTGTGAAATCAGGTTGCAGTAAGCATAAAGCAGTAAAATAAAACAAAGCATGTTATTTTTACATTTACAGTTTCAGTTTTGCAGTTAAAATTAGGACAGTAAACAATGAAAGTGTATTAGTTCAAAGTCAAATAAAAAATTACAAAGCAGAGATAAAGTTGTCAGCGTAGAGTACACTTCACTGTCTAGCTGCAGCCTTTGTTGAACAACAAAAAGAGAAAACAACAACAGATTGAAGACATCAAACAATAATTTCAATAAAAATAGGGACATCTAGCATTAGTTAGAAAATTGTCACTATCTTCTTGCATGAAGATATCTCTTGTTCCATGAATAATTGCTAAGTTAGTTTTAGGATATTTTGTAAGAGTTTTTGTATAAATACTTCTCATTTGGAAGTATTGAGTGTGGATGAATTATTGAACATTTCTATAGTTGTACTATTATGAACCTAAGGGTGATTGTACCAATTTCAAGTCAGAATACTGGATTAAAGCAATAAAGCATCATATTACAGGATTAATGTGTTGGGCCACTACATTGAAGTATTCTCACTCGTTTCTTTGTCAATTTCTTATGTTTTTCATCAATACTTGTATGCTGTTATAAATCTAAATGATAAATCAGGAATCTTATTTCAGAATATGTTAAAAGCACTTTGTTTTGAACTGCTTATCATTTACATGTTTTCCACAAGTATCTAGACTAAGGAACCCTCAATTTCTCCCTAGTTTCGATTGACCTCTGCCTTTTCACTCATTATCTGGATTTGAGAACCCTTAATTTCTCTCTTACCCCGATTGAAACCATTTTCACCATCAGCCTTGAAGATATGAAGTAACTCAGTTGTCTTGCCCTGTAAACATTTCCCTTTAGAACTTGATCCTGATCTGACTGCTTGACACATTGACTCCATTAGCCCAATGGAATACAAACCTACATCTATCCATATGAGTAAGTGATTTCACCACCAAATCAAATCAAAATCCAAAACCAATTTACCCTACATAACTAGCCTAAAATCAATTAAAATCAATAAAGATAAATCATATAGAGAGAGCCCTCTCTAAGCATTAAGAAGGCTAGATCCTAAGGCTTAAAAGTAGGTTTGTGGTTACCTCTAATATTCTTTAAAACACAAAAATAATAACAACTCTTGAGAATTATTAGAGTGATAACATTGGGAACAAGATATCAACACAATATGTCTTTAAAGATATTTGTTTATGATTTTAGTAAGTTACTAGCATAAATCTATCTTAACTCAGGATTTATCAA
Source organism: Pinus albicaulis (assembly GCA_034641835.2). Classification (NCBI taxonomy): domain Eukaryota; kingdom Viridiplantae; phylum Streptophyta; class Pinopsida; order Pinales; family Pinaceae; genus Pinus; species Pinus albicaulis. The sequence goes on from CM076577.1 coordinate 359,682,332, forward strand.
GCGTTGGGAGGGATCAAACTCTTGATGTGAAAACCTATTTTAAAGTGCAAAACTTGAAGAAAAATTTGCTTCTAGAGATAGTCAATCTCTCTTGGCACTTCATAGATATGGGGTTACGATAGATTTACATTGGTTCTATATATATATATATATCAACTTCAAAGAATTGCACTTCTACTTCAATTTGAACAACACACCAATAAAATGATTTAATAATAAGATTGTTTTTAGTTGTTTTATATAATATATACATAGTTGACATTGAAATGTTTTATTCAACAAGGACATTGAAATAATTTATTTGTAATTGATACATTTATAATTTTTCCTTCTTTGTTTTTCTCTATAATTATACATATAATTTCAATATTGAAATAGATTAATTAACACGGATATTCAAATTCCCATTGGGCATAGAATAGACAGTGATGGGGTGTACTATTAAGTCACATTGTGATGCGAAGGTCATCGGTTTGAAACCTCTTGAGAAAAAATTCATTCATGTTAAGGGTTGGTGTGGCTCAGGCGGGTGCAATTCCCGGGTGATTTTGACGGCTTAGATGCCCCTGGGTCGCAGTTTCTCAAGACACGTGTCAAGACTAATGTAATATCTGATGAACTCAAACCACTTGACCAAAAAAAAAAAAAACATGGATATTCAAATATGAATTTGTCCATGTAATTATTCCTTGGAATTGAAATTATTTTTCACCTACTAGTCTAGAGATGTCATACATAGTGATGCTAGCCCATAACTTAGTAGCTTGTCAATAAGAGGCTTAATATATACATTTAAATCTATAACTTGGTACTTACCTAATTAAATGAAAATACACAATGGCTACTTTGTGTGTTTGTGTGTGTGTGAGAGAGAGAGAGAGAGAGAAATTATACAACAAACAAGAAAAATAACATGTTATGTTTATAGTTAAGAAAAACTTGGAACAATCATTGTCTGTAGAAATTATACAATATGCATATATATCTTGGATTCACTCGATCTAACAATATGCTAAAGTTAAATACTGAATCGCTTCTACAAATCTTTGCGGAATTAAAAACATAATCGCCAATCACATGAACGTGAAGAAAGATCAATCACACACAACACAGATAATTTACCGGGGAAAGCTTACAGATAAAAACCCCAGTATATTCTATTGTATATTATATCATGGATCATGAAAAAATTACATACAAAACTCTTCTCACAAGAGCCCTTAGTACATAGGCTAATTGTCTCACGCTGTCATACAAAAATTGGCAAATCCCTTAGCCAATTTACTGTCTCTAGACAGCCTGCCTTCACTTTGCAATCCCTGTTCAAAGCAATCCCTGAATTGATGCCTTCTTGCTTGCCTTGACTGCGCAAGTATCATGGGCACATCCAATGTGTGTGTGGTTGCATGTGTGCAAGCAGATAATGTCACATATGATAGTTTACTTCCATTTCACCTAGAACTCAACTGGGTCTCCATTGGACATAACATGCATGCAACTAATAATAGTAAATATTCAGTTGCATGTGAGACCACTGATTGTGAATTAATTAATAATTAATTCACTTGATCTCTCACTAGTGTATCTTCAGTTACAACTAGCACAAATGAGTTTAAATCACTTAACTGAGTTAAACTATTTACAACTTGCACAACTCATGCACCACTGCACTTCCAACTCCATTACAGCTAGAATCGCCTAGTTACAACTAAATTCAACCTTCATGTCCCACCAACCAACCTCTTAACTCGAAATTCACTTAGCTAACTTATTTGCCACTTCAGTTAACTATTTTCAAGTTCTCATTGAGAATATATTATAGTTTAATGTCCATCTAAATTAAAGGATAACAAAAATAGACATGCACCTAAAAATAGCTTGTGGGCCCCACCCTAGTGTAGGTGCTTAATTTTCACTAGGATCATGGATGCTAATTTTTTTTATTGTTAAATCTCAACACTCCCTCTCAACAAGAAAGGGATTATCCTGCACCCCGATCCTGTCTCTATGGTATTCGAATTTGCTCCTGGTGAGCGCCTTCGTCCGAATATCTGCATCCTGATATTCGGTAGGAATGTACTGAAGAGAAATAATTATTCTCTGCACACAATCTCTGAGATGATGGTACCAGATATCTATATGCTTGGACCTATCATGAAACACAGGATTAATCAAGAGTTTATGCAACTCTGATTATCACAATGAATCACTGTTGGGTCCATCTGAGAACCAAACAAACCAACCAAGATATTTCTCATCTAGATAGCCTCACATGCAGCTTGACTTGCTGCCATGTATTTCGCTTCCGCTAAAGTGAGTGCCACGGATCTCTGCTTCTTGTTGTACCAAGAAATAGTTGTAGATCCAATGCTAAAGATCCCCCCTGATGTGCTCTTTTTGTCCGATGGACATCCAACCCAATCTGCATCCGTGAAGCCATGCAACTTCACTCCATCCATCTGTCTGTACTGTAAACCGTACTCTGATGTGCCCCTTAGGTATCTCAGGACATGCATCCCCACCTTCCAAAAGAGCTTGGTAGGCTTAACCATAACTTAACTCAACTGGTTAACCACTTAGCAAATGTCTGGTCTCATATTCACTAGATACATTAACGAACCCACTAACTGTTGATAGACAATAACATCCACTACCTCTCCAGAAGTAGCATCCTCTTTCCTCCAGTTTCCTGGAAGAGGAGTATCTATGGGTTTGCAGCTCTCCATGTTAAACTTACCCAGTATCTCCTTTGCATACTTGCCTTGAGACACAAAAAGTTCACCATATCGCTGCCATATTTTCAATCCAAGGAAATATTGAAGGAGGCCCATATCCTTGATTTCGAACTCCCTTGCAAGATCCTCCTTACATGAGTGTATCAGCTGCTCATAACCAGTCAATATTAAATCATCAACATAAAGAACAATGATTAAAAGATTACCCTCCACCACAATTTGGTACAGGTTTGCATCTGCTTCACTTTTGGTGAATCCCAGTCCGGTTAAATAGCTGTCCATCCGAGTGTACCAAGCACGGGGTGCTTGCTTCACCCCATACAACGCTCTTTTGAGCCTACACACATGCGACTCGCTGTTGAAGATCTCGAAACCTTCAGGCTGCTCTATGTACACCTCTTCCTTAATGATTCCATTGAGAAACACAGTTTTCACATCCATCTGATGAATGCGCCAAACCATTTGCGCTGAGAGTGCAAGGATGGTCCTTATGGAGGAGTACCTTGCGACAGGTGCAAAGTTCTCATCATAACCTATCCCCTCGATCTGTGAGAAGCCCCGGGCCACAAATCTAGCCTTGTATTTCTCCACACTCCCATCAACATCTTGCTTTACCTTGTAGATCCATCTTGATCCTACCACTGATTTATCAACCGGTCTTGGGACAATTTCCCATACACCTTTTTTGACAATGGAGTCATACTCCTCCACCATTGCATCAACCCAAGTAGGCTGCTGCACTACTTCCTGAAAGGAAGATGGTTCAGTAACAATACATTTGCTCATGAGAGCCATGTATCCCGTAGATCAGTCAGGAGACTGTCTTTGCCTATGCTGTGAAGTAGGGGCTCTTACATTCTGTGCATCATCAAGTCTCAGCCTATCAGCTTCCGTGGTGTGCCCCCTGCCATGTCTGATGGATGGCTCTGGATGAGTGGCTTCCTCCACTCCATGAACCTCCTCCTGTGGCTAATCCACATCTAGAGACTCATATTTGGGAACCAACAATTTCTCCTCTGCATGGAAGTCCAACTCCTTCCCAAGCGACAATCGCATGAATTTCCCCTCATCAAATTTTATATCCCGTCGCAGAACAATTATTCTACTTTTTGGAAAATACACATGATAATTATGGGGTGTTTCTGTGTAGCCCACAAAAATCCCAATTTCAACAGTTGACTCCAGCTTCTTATTGGCGTCCTTGGTCACATGCACATAAACATATGAGCCAAAAATATTAAATTTCTTCAGAACTTCTTGATTCCAGGGGAATTTTCCTAGGTAGCGTCACCAATAACATTGCCGAGTACATGTCAGTGATATAACTCCTCACGGAAGTTGCATCTCGCGACATCTCCAATTCAGTGGTTAGGTTAGATTCCCAACTCATAGTTATGCATTTGAACAATCATTACCGTGTCCGTCATCAAGTCTTATTACGTTATTTTTTAAGGGTGTGACTTTTAGAACATCAGTTTCAAACCATATCATTTGAACACATCCCTAGAGAATTTAACGCATTAACGGATTCATTGGAAAACTATGTATTAGATTGGCAATTGTCACATTCATTATAACACGATTTACATATGAGTATATATCTTTTTTTTCCCATCGAAAAAACATAAACATTAAAAAACACATAAGACCAAAAAATCACCAAAAGTATGTATATATATATGTCGTGTCCAGTACAATAGTTACATAAAAAAATCTCTCAAAACTTGGGTGTTTTACAAAAATTTGGCTACACTAAGCTTCGCTATGACATTTATACAATTTCTCTGCCAGCTAAGACTGATGCTCAAAATAACATAGAACTTCCCTGGCTATCCTCCTAAGAGGCACCAGGTATCTCTCTGGCACACCCACAGTATGCCGCTGTAGACGAACTGGAATCTCCCGCATAGGAAGAGGTGGTACACCCATGCTCAAACCCTCTAGGTTTCTAGAAATCTCATGTAGGATCTGGGTATCATCATCTCCGGCGGCTTTCGCATCCTCTGCTGCTGCACCAGCCTCGGGTAGCTATAGTCCTCACCGTGCATAATGAGGGGCCCCAGCTGGGCAGACAGGTGCGACATCTATGTCAAGAAAAAAAGCTTCATGTCAAAACATATTTTCACCCTATTTAAACAAAAAAATTGCATAAAAATTCAAAAGACAAAAATACTTTCAAAGTACACTGATCATTCCTTTCTTACCATCTAAACCCCACTAGGTGCCAGGGGGCAACACTAGCTCCGGATCTCTGGTGAAGTTCATCCCTGCATAGGGATAATCCTCCATCATAATGATCTGATAGTTGAGCCAATCAAAGAACCCATCAACAAAGCAGTGACGAACTGGACCCTCTCCAGTCCGTGGGATCAAAGCTGCCCATCGAGCCTGTCTTGGCTCGCGTGGGCCCAGTACAGCTGTAATCATCCTGGGTCTCATCACTGGCACCCGCTCTAGTAGGAAAGAAACAATCAATGTGTCGTAACCAAACTCTCTTTGGGTACGGGTCTTGCATGCTGTAAGCTCTGCTCGGACCCGACAGACGACTCCATCACACCAGTCAAATACCTAAGGCTGCATACAATCTAAGGCTAGCAACATCTGGGCCTTGGTGGCCACATGCTGACTCTTAGCCCCTGCCAAGAGAACGAACATCCATAGTAGAGACCTCAGTGGTCTCGAAGACACCCATGCGATGGACACCCAGTTGCTAACTGCCTCTGTGTTACGTATGTAATGAGCAAGAATAAAATCAGCAGTAGAGTGAGAATCCGCTCTGGACCCCGTCAAGTTAGGCCTCGGCCCATGACACGATAGGTCGGTCAAAAAGTAGATATCGTCATTTTCAATTGAGAGCTCATTGCCCCTAATGCGAAAGATGTGTTAATGCTCATCCCACTGCTGAATCAGCCACCTCAGTAGGTCCTCTTGACCCCTCATCAGTTCCAGCCATGCATATTTTAGCAAACCACATCTGCGGAGAGCCATCAAACTTGCAGCATCGGTGACCATATCTCTCTCTTCCCGTTCATGTTCTCTTTCTCGTCAGATACTCATGATAAACAATTGAATACCTGCCAATACAACATTTTCAACCGATTATAATTTTCCTGGAATGCTTCAAAATGATAAACAACGAGTTCTTAAAACATGCTTTGCACCTAACGCGGGCTATAGAGCAAAACAAAGCGTGCTAATGCGCCCTTCCTTCACGAGATGTGCGTTTAACGCAGGTCCAACACTGCTGGCCCGTGTTAGCCGCTAAATTTTTTTAGGGCCTACCAATTTTCTCATTTTGAACCAGCAAAACTTCATAAAAACAAGATAAAATGATAACAGGAGGTTCCAGCTCTTACCTGGATCTCACGGGAAGAGGAATCATTGCCCAGATTGACCGCAATCGCCAGCCGAAGTTTTCACACTTTTTCACTCGAGATCTCCTTCACAGCATGCAAAATAGTGCAAATGAAAGTCTTCTGACCTTCTTATAGCCATTTCTGGAGCATTACTCTCTCAGCTAGTCTGCAAAAGTCGTGAATTCCCTCTGCATATGTGTCGCAACTATTGAGTTTAGTTACCGATGTTCTGATGAAGTGATTAAGATCTATATGCAAATATGACCATGTTCGACCCGTATTCGGGCGTTCTTTTTATGGTATTTTTCTTGCTCGTTAATCCAAAAAACCTCGAGTTCTCTTCTTCGGACTCGTTAAAATTACACGAAGTCGATTTCAAGCATTCTTTTTTATGGTCTTTTTCTTGCTCGTTAATCTGAAAAACCTGGAGTTATCTTCTTCAGACTCGTTAAAAATAACATTAAGAAGCACTGAGCTTTCTTTTTAGGGACTTTTTCTAGCTCATAAAACTTAAAAAACCCTGAATTATCTTTGTCGGGCTCGCTAAACTACCACAATAGAGAATCCAAAGCCATTCTTTTCCTCTTCAAAGCTCTTTAAATAGAAAAGGGCACCGAGTTTTTCTCCGCGTGACTCGTTAAAATTTCACGGAGAGCATTGAGTTTTTCTCTATTGGACTCGCTAAAATTTCACAAAGAATATTGAGTTTACTTCGTCTCCTCGTACTCATAACAAAATGAGGTAGACGTCCGTCAAACATAGATTTCTCACTTTTCTGGCTTCGATGGACTAACTTATGTAAAATGAACCATTTTTCGGGCTTAAAATTCTCCCTTTGCCATGCTCTGTTATCAAGACATGAGAAAGGTACCCCCACAGAGTTGTCTTTTATGACATTTTTCAGACGCTCTAAATATGAAAAATTCACCGAGTTTACTCGTTTGGACTCGTTAAAACTTATCAGACGGGGAAAAATTTGGACAAAATGGATACTACCTCTGTTACATTTAAGAAAGGTCAATTTGGTAGCAAAAGTCTTGAACATGCACTTCCCAGAAAACTCTTTCACAGTTAGCCAAACCCTACCATCTATGAGTTTAGCCTTCATCTCCCAGTGTTCCTACATCGGTAAAATCCTAAAATACTTTTTGGTGTTCATTAAGCCTCAGCTGCCTAGTACCCTGTTAGAGTGCCTTCTATTTTTCAAGCAGGTCTCGTTATCTACTGCTCCTCATATCAACCAAACCGACCATTATGCCATAAATTATTTGTCGTCAGTTATCCCCATTTGCTCTTCATTATTTCCATCAAGAACAAAATAATATTTTTCCCGTTTCACGTTGACTGATGTAGGATGCCTCAGTGCTTACCTTTCGACAGATCTCTTCCTATCGACTTCAACATCTTATCTAGGAAGTTGATCCAGAAACTCATTAGTACCCAGATACTTGCAGACATCAGTGGCAGGTGATCTTGTGTTTGATTGGGGGTCTTCATCATTGGCTCCCGATCGAATGATTCTACGAGTGTTCGATTTCAACTCCTTTTATTCACACTCGCTAGATTGTACTGTGCATCTTAGGGACCATGATCATTATCGGTGGCCACCTTCACGTCTGTTAACAGTTTTCATTGTCAACTTGTAATCAGACGATTTCTCACATGTTCGATGATAGATCCTTCATTCACATGTCGAGAAATATGCAATTTAAGTGAAGTGGATGCCAAGACCTTGGGGCAAAGGTTACATCATTACAGCTGTGTTTCCTTCCCCAAGTTGCGATATTGTTTATGGAGACAGCTTTTCAGTATTGATCCTATTATGACAGACACTTCCACGTTATGATTATCAGTGGACATATTGTTCATATCTCTGTACTAGAGAAATCATGTTGATTAGCTACTGAGCATGGGAATGCCCGACTCAAGACAGATACTATATTTTCTGACATATGTTGTTGTTTTAGGTTTTCCTCAGTCCTCCAATCTATTTAGCTCTACTACACATATTATAAATTATTTCGGCCATCATCTTCGTCTCTGACCTCACACTTTAGTGGGCATATGTTACAGGTCAAATGACCTCCTCATCAGCTCTGAGGAGAAGATAAATATGGAAGGAAGAAAGAGACCTAAACTAAACCTACTTCTTCCAAGGTAACACACCCCTATAACAACCAAAGTGCGTTATAATGCTCCCGATCCATGAAAAGGTCGCGTTAGTGGCTAGGGAAACACTCTGTTTAGCCTAGAGGGCAACGTTACCCGTGTTTTGAGTTTGAAACAGGAAAAACCCGCGTAGAATGATTAGAAACTCCAGCTTTTTCTCATAGAGAGTCAGTGCAAAATGGAAACTGCAAGGCACTAACCTCTGATTGGGTCTTGCCAAAAACAACTAGACTCTCAAGGAAGGCAAAAGCATGGAAAGTTGAGGAAACATCTTGGTTTTTTCTATTTAGAACTGGTGGAAGGAGAAAGGCAAGGTTTTCCCTCTCCATCTCCTATAAAATGGAGCCGTAGGCTCTTGGTCCAAGGTCGAAGGTTTTTTGAATACATGTGAAACAGAGCGTTTATTGTTTTAGAGTGAAGGTCAAAGGTCAAAGAAGTTCATTGACAAATTTTTTAATAAAGACATCATCACATTCAGAGAAAGAGAGAGAGAGATTGGAAGACTGAGGAGGGCTTGGTACAATCGATGGTTGTAATCCTCCTTTTTATAAATCAATAGAACTGTATCTGTTTTTTCCATTCAATTCGTCAATATTGTTAATTATTTCTCAATTATTTACATAGCATGAGATGAATGGCTTAGATGTGAATTGTTTAATGTTTATCATATGTTAACTTAATTGATAGGAAATATATTGTGGTAGAAATTACACGGGTGCTTTGATTGATCACAGGGTCAGGATTTGGAGCCAGTGAAAGAGAATCCCTGCTTCACTGCTTAGTGCTCTCCAAAGACTTCAGGATCCAAAAAGAGGTAATCTTCCATCTCATTTTATCAAAGTTGTCTAATTTAACATGAACATATATAAATCTTCTTCGTGAACTATATAGCTAATCTTACTGTCTGCCTCGGGCACCAGAGAGCCCTGAGAGGGATATTTGATAACCAACAAGCCAAGCATTTTACCCTATATCAAGGGTTAAATTAACCCGCATTTAAGGTTTTAATCTCCGCTCATTAATGTTCGCCCCGCCATGGTCACGAGGTGGTGGTCCTGTGCATTGGGGCTAGCCCCCATTTCCTTGTTGGGTATGTGTTATATTCTTTCCACGACTAGCCCCATGCACTGTACATTGTGCCGGGCGTAGCAGGGGGGTCACAAGGGGGGAGGCAGTCCCCACTGTTGTGCGAATTTTTTTTTGGTGTGCGGACCCACTCATAGGCGGACCCACCCATGTTTTGTGCAAGAGTTTGCACATGGTTTTGGGGTACGATGGTTTTCGGCCCCTGGTATTTTGTAGATCTGGTCAAGGGAACTACAGTTATGTTTTAATCCAGGGTTAATGGATTGGGGTTTATGTATGCTTCGGCATGTATATATATGTTATAACACTAAAAGGAATATAATGAAAAATCAAGCTGGTCGTCCCGATTTGGGATCTAGGGGAAAATCTCTATGTTTATCTGTTTTATGTTTTATGCTCTCACTATTGTTTATTTTCTGTTACAAGATTCGTGTGTAGATAATTTCTGTTCAAGGTTAAAACCTACATTCCTTTCGTCGTAATCCAATCTCAAACTTAAATAGATGTCGGATCCCATATAGGTTAATATCCATGGCGCAGGAGAGGTAGTAAGTCCTAGAGTTTGTGTGGGGGAGGTCGCGGGGCTGAGCCTGACCTCCGCCCATACACCATATGAAATTTTATTCAAACATACATTGCCATTTGACCTTTGAAGGGGCACGTGGTGGCCTCCGGGCTAGCCACGTGTTAGCACATCATTGGTCCGACTCAAACTAATCGAATTGCAACAAATCACCAAGCAATCTGATAATGAAACTTAGAAGCAACTCACTGGTCCACCTGGGGGGAATATTCCGAGAACTTTTTGCTGACTGGTTTGTACAGATGCATAGTCAGCATCCGTGTCACCAAAATTTGCACGTTTGTGCAATTGAATAGATTGCTCTAACTTTTTCATACAGACTCTGTTTTGAGCGAAACAAAGTGCGTCAGAATCAAGAAGAGGAGACCTATCCGGTCAGTCAGGTTTTGAGAATTTCTAAGCACTTTTATTTTTTAGCAAATTTTTGCCCCCAATTCAGTTTCTGATCATCAATGCCCCCCCGCCCCCACTTAGGAAGCAATGGTACCCATTACGATGAGTGCATACCTCAGATGGGGAAACTAGTATTGAACTTGGTCTTTGGTGAGCCACTTGCATTGGTGCAGGAGTTGGTTGGATTTGACAACTCGATACTACTAGATCATAGGGCCAGATTTACCAGTGGGACCTACTTTGGTAAATTGAGGTCTGATACCTTCCGGGAGCATTTTGAGGCATTGAATGAATTTTTAGGGGTAATTTTTTTTTGCTTTAAAGCCACTTCTTTTTTTCATATTCTACAGACAAAGACCTTTCCAACAATGCCAAAATTTACTCAATCGAAGTTTGTTTGCAAAAATGATGCCACTCAAAATTTCACCTTCTTGTTTTGGCCACCATAATTTGAGAGGATGCCACGTTAACCCCCACGACTCAAGGAAAAAGGGATAGCCATGTGATCATGGTGAAGAAGACTCTAGGAGAGTCCTTATTGTAACTGTGGTTAAGAGTTGAGGGATTCAAAACTAACTACTAATGTCCCATAAATTGTCATGGATATTCCACTGGACAATTTGTCACAAAAAATATGATAAAACTATATTAAAAAATATGAAATCTACACTATTATGGTTTTATTTTCCTTTATATTTATGAATCTATAGATTACGGTTAATTGCATATTCATCTAAATTAAAAATATGTAGAAAATATAGAACAATGAAATAAAAACTCACAAACCATGATTGACATAAGATATGACCTAGGAAACCCTTTTAGGAGAAAACCTAGCTAGAAAGTGAGGTTGTTCTAATCTCTTTCTCGGAATAGAAAATGGCTACAAGCACAAAGAAGTATGTTCTATGACCCATGGGTTACTAGAATGCACAAATACTCTCCAGTGTGCTATATCTCCTATCCCCCTCAGATATGTTTGCTCATATATGGAACAAATGCACTCGAAAATAATGGAACCCCTTTTCCTCCTAGTGGCCCGGTTATAACACAACCTGACAGTCTACTAGTGGTTAGGTTTGACTACCATGACTATTAACCAGAGTTACAATATGGAATATTCTAGAGTCTTCTTCATCATAATCATGTGGTTATCCCCTTTTCCATGAATAATGGGGCTAGCATGTCATCCTCTTGAATTATGGTGGTGAAAACAGGAAGGTCAACTTATGAGTGGCATAAATCTTGCATGCAGACTCTTATCAAGGAAATTATTGCATCGTTGGAAAGGTATTTGTCTGTAGAATATGTGAAAAGGGTCTTGTGCTAAAGCGACAAATTTTTACGATAAAAAAACATCGTTTGATGCCTCAAAATGCTTCTGGAAGGTTTGAAACCCCAATTTTCCAAATTGGGTCCTCTCGGGAAAAATGTTATTGTGAGATTATTCCTCCACTTTTTCCACTCTAAAAGCATTGATATGGATGAAAAACAATACAATGATCCAATTCGGATAATACCTCCCCATTTTGGGAGGCTTTTTGTCCCCAAAAGCTTCTACTAAATGAGGTGAGACTATTTTTCCTCCACCTTCTCTCATGTGTACCATTTAGCATTGCCTGGAAGTTTTCATTTCAACCTAATCTACCAAAGGTCATGCTACCCTGTCTTGTAGTTCCAGACCTCTTCTGCAAAAATCTATCTTCTCTGAACTCTACCTAAGAATTTGGTTCCAAATCCTCCACACAGGGTAAGACTTGTTCCTCTTCCTAATCTAGCATGGAAGGCTCATACAGATTCAGATTCCCCACATTAACAATTGATTAAATGCACCTATATGGGGGGTAGACTTAGTCTATAGGAATTATCTCCCACATTTTTTAGTATTTCAAAGGGACCATATCACATAGCCTTGATTTTCTTACCAAGACCCTATAGCCTCTCCTTGTTCAACAGTAGCCATATTATGCCTCCCACCTTGAAAAAATTCTATGTTTTGTGTTGATCATGCTTGGCCTTGTATTTTTCCTATGTCTTTTTTAGTGTCTCTTGTACTTGTATATGGATATGCCTAATCTTCTCAACCAATTTTTCAGTCGTCAAGGTTGTTATAAAATCAAAGGCAAAGTAGACTTTTTTACTTGGTAATTACATGTGAGAATAAATATTCTTTTATTTGTTATTTATTGTTACTTCTTCATCAAGAAATTACACAAAAAATTATTCCAATATCATAATGAATTAAGAGACACAAATATTTAGGCTTTCAAGACAGGGCAAAACCCCTAAAAAAGGGAAAAACCAACAATCCTTTTGTTATTGAATCAATTCAGAATGAGATGTCCAACATAAGAACAAATGAAATTCCAATTCAACCCTTCTCCTCAATCAAAGTCATAAAATTTTTCAACCCGATCAGGATATCTAAAACTTCAGCTCAACTATAGAGGTAAAATATTGGTCGTATTATAGACTTCAAAATACTTCAAACTCGACCCTGTTGCATATTTCAAATTATCAATCTTAACTCAAATTCTCGACTCTATTACAAACTTTAGATACTTACATATGTAGCTGGTATAGGGTAGAAATTCAGTCTTCCTTTCTTTTGTTCTTAACTTTTTTTCCTCAAAATCTCCACTTCTTTTCCTTCTATAAATTGCAGAGGTCAAATTATCTTGTGATTACTTGTATGTCTTCAGAAATGTCGAAAGGGAGTCTTTATATAGCTATTTAGTAGGGTGCTTGAGAGCCATATAGTCCGACTTCATTGAGAGAGGGATACTTGGAATTTTGACAAACTTTTATTAACTAAATAATAATAAACAATTTTCTTTCTTTTCGAATGTCAAACGATATGACTCAAATACATAGTGTCTTTACTCTTTTGACCTTTAAAGCATGAAGAACATGCTTGATAAAACAATAAAATTAAATTTATCTTTCATTATGAAGATCGAAACTAGTTACATTCTCCAAAACTCCCTCTTAACTAGGAAGGTATTCATAATGACTCAATAGGCCTATCTTAAGTTGAAATATTCACATAAGAATGAATCCAAATTTATAAGCATCAATGATAATTTTATCATCATATCCAACATTTTCACATCACCAAGGTCTTGATAAGCACACTCTATCTCTCCACAATATCAAAGCACAATGTTGGGAGGCATTCCATGGGACACCACACCACCTCATCGAGGTACATACTCCACCTAGGATACCTGGATTATGTCCTCTACTAGACCATTTCCATCAAGGAAATGTCTATATACCAGACCATTATTTTTCCATGTCCATGTACTTGACATATGATCTCCATCCTAATCCATCACAGTACATGACTCAAGAATGTATGTCCAAGATGCTTATCCAATCCACCATTCTCCTTATCCATGTCCATGTACTTGACTTAGGATATTAATCCTAATCTGTGATATAACCTGACACAAGGAGAACCATGCTTATTCATCCATAATTCTCCCTATCTATGATGCATGCACTAGACTTGTGTCGATTAGTCCTGACCTAATACATGACATAGGGAGAACCAATGTTCAACCTTACTCCCTCTTAACCTGAGAGGAGAAATCCATGTTCACTCCCTCTAAAATAGGGAGAGTGCATCAACAAGCCTTAACTTGTGTCATAATTACTCACACTTCCCTTAAATCAACTACTTGTATTGTTGTAGCTTCCTCAAACAACCCTCTTATCATCGAGTTTGCTCAACTGCAACTTCTGAACTAGGTCTCCAAATCTGCCCTCTTATTAGTCCTGTAACTACCATTTAGATGACCGAATTAGGGCTTGATACACAACCCATTCTTCTGCTATTTTACTCTTCAAAAATGAAAAAATATTAGGGCTTTACCTAGCAACCTACACAACAATAGGTCCATTGTATCTTAGGATCACTAAAACTATTGGTCAATAACATAATGAACAAACCTTAAACATCAAAAAATATGATTCATGAACACTTCTTTTCAATATAAGCCCTTACACCAATCAAAACCATACACCATTGTTCTTCATAGAACATAGGTTATAGTCATGCTTAAGTTCAATCTTCTTATACACATTTTTTCACAAAACTCTGAAGAATGCGACCCTAATTACTAGACTATCCGTCCTCCTTTTAGGGCCTCAACCCTCCCATTTTTGTGCACAAAAAGTAGGGCATATGAATATTTCTAAAGGTTGATTCTTGAGCGACTAATATTTCATGGAAGAACCTTCATCTAGAGCATCAATATTATCTCTTTAACTGTTGTAAGACAACCTTCTCAACATTGTACTTAGGGCATCATATATCTAGTTTCCTAAGACCTTTAGGACAACCCTATCCACACTCTCCAACCTAGCATTCTTTATCCTTGAAGAAGTTGCTACTTGGCTTCCTAACTAACTCAAATTTGTGGAGAAATAGCTCAACCGTTGTCACAGATAGAATTGACCCACCTTTTTGTGCACAACCTCAAAAATCGACCATCATACCTTCATTTACACAACCCATATTCCATTTTTTAGCGATCTATTCCCTTTTCTCCCTTTTATTTCAACTCGAACTCCTTATTCAGCTGCCAAGATACCTTCTTGTCCTCATATACAAAATATCGCGGCCCTCATGGACAGGGTAAGGAAACTCGACCCTAATATGTATATGAGCACATATTATTTTAGACTCTCTTCTACAACAAGGTTGCATAGGATTGTCCACAAAAATATTTACCAAATATGGCCAACCTTCCTCCTTGAACCTGCACCAGAACATGAGACAAAAAGACAACAACAAAAATACTTCTTCCTGCTCCTTATCTAATTCAGTTTCCTGAGGTATGTGGCCTCCTTAGCTCAACCTTCACTTGAGAAAAATGCACTTAAAATGTTTGTTTTCAAAGTTGTCTACTCCTCCCTCTTTGTAGTAATTATTTGGAGGGAGTTGGCTATCCTAAAAAAATGTCATGAAATTTCTATCTAGATGCTAGCATACCTTCTAAACTCTATGTTAGAAAAGCGATGCTTGAAACACCAGTCATCATTCTCATGATTTCTCAATATTAAATATCTCTAGGATCCTCCTTCTACTTCTTTGAAGGCTCTTCATCCTCAGTTGTTAATACTTCAGGCCTTTCCTTCTTTTTATTTTTATTATATTTCTTAAGACAATATATCTTGTAGTATCCATATTCATGACAACCAAAGTATTGGACTTTGGTCATGTCTCTATTTTTGTTTTTCTTCTTCTTATCAAAATTATTCTTTGATTTAGTTGCAAAGGGTTGAGAGGTTTAGTTGACAGTTTGAGAATCGCCTCTAGCCTTTATTCTAAATTCTTCTATTGAACATTAGGCCCATAATTCTTCAAATGTTGGAGCTTATTTTCCTACACAGATACTGCTTGCAAAACCATCCCACTCTTTAGGTAAGGCATTTATTGCCACTGTAATTAATTATGAATCAAATATTTTCTTACTAGTTTCTTGAAGTTGATCTTTAATCCTTGACATATTCATGAAATAAGAAGTTATAATGTCTTATTTTGTCATCTTTGATTGATATAGCTAATTTTTGAGGGTTATCATGTGATTTGTTGTACTAACGGAGTATAATTTCACTAAGGTATCATAGACTTATTTAGATGTATATAATTATGATACAAAAGTGAAAAGGAGGTCTTTGATGGACTCAAAGAGAATTATTTGAGCCTCGATTTCCCCTTTTTCATATTTTCTGTCTCTTTAACATCCTTCTCATTTGGTACTAGAACTTTCCCTTTTCCGAATTTCATGATATCATTTTCTCTAAGAACTATGTAGATTATCCTTTTCAAAGCTTTAAAGTTGGATGCTCCATCAAGTTTATTGATTTATTTACACATAAATTTTGTAGTATTAGACATGTTGACTTGGAAGTGAGTCTGATACCAAAAGATATCTTTAGTTATGGGTGCTACAATGATGATCTTCTTATCTTTGACTTGTAAGAGTGTCTCCTCTTCACCTTATCCCCGATTCCATGTTAGAAAATCAAAGGAAAAGTAGATGTTCTTACATGGTAATTACTTATGAGAATTAATATTATTTTCTTTATTATTTATTATTACTTATTCATCAAGAAATTACATAAAAAATTCTTCAAAGATCACAAAGAGGTAAGAGACATATATATTTACGCTTTCAAGCCAAGGCAAAACCCCTCAAAAGGGGAAAACCCAACAATCCTCTTCATATTGAATCAATTGAAAATGAGACATCCAACCTAAGACCAAATGAAATTCCAATTCAACCATTCTCCTCAATCAAAGTCACAAACTTCTTCAACCCGACCAGGATCTTTTAAACATCGACTCAACTATAGAGGTAAAAACTCAATCTTATTAGATACTTTAAAAAACTCTAGACTCAGCTCTGTTGCAAACTTCAGATTCTTAGTCTTAACTCAAATTATTGACTCTATTATGGACTTCAGATACTTGGACTTGTCTTAGATTCTCGGCTCAGTTTACAAACTTCAGATACTTGTAGATGTAATAGGTATATGGTAGAAATTCAAACTTCCTTTCTTTTTCTCTTAACTTATTTTCCTCCTTAGAATCTTGCCTTCTTTTCCTTTTATAAATTGCAGAGGTTGAAATATGTTTTGGTTGCTTGTATGGATTCAAAAAGGTAGAAACAAAGTCTTTATATAGTTGTTCAGTAGGGTGCTCAAAAGAAATATAGGCTAACTTCATTGGGAGAGGGCTGACTTGGAATTTTGACAGACTTTTATTAACTAAATAATAATAAATAAAGATATTTTGTTTTTAAATGTCAAATTAGATAACTCTAATAAATATTGCCTTGACTCTTTTAACTTCTAAAGCATGAATAACATGCTTGATAAAACAATAAAAATAAAATTATCTTTCATTACGAAGACTAACACTAGTTACATTCTCTAACAAACACATCCCCTATAAGACCCACCCTCGCTCCTCCTTGCTACCCATATGCAATATCCAAAGGTTAAGGCGAAGAATATCCAAAACAAGTTTCAAATGGGGACTTACCAATAGAAGTGTGGATTGTTATGTTATAAGAGTGTTGTGCATATACCAGATTTTCATCCTAGGTATTCAAATGCTTTTGAATATAACCCTTCAAAAGTTTCACCAAAGCCTTATTGACTAATTTTATTTTCTCAACTCTCTGAGGATGGAATTTTGTAGACCTCTTCAATTTTGTGACCATCTTCTCCCACAATGTAGTCCAAAATGAACTGAGAAATATCGTGTCCCTGTCTAAAATGATGCTTCTTGGTGTCCCAAAGTGCACTAGACCTGTGCAAAGAAAAAGTTCATTGATTATTTCCTATTGATGGTATTTTTATAGGGCATCATCACTCACATATTATTTAACCTATTAACTACCACAAATAGGTAGTCATGTCCCTTCCTGGTTGTTGGCAACCCTCCCCCAAAGTCCATGGAAATGATTTCCCGAGGACAAGTGGGTAAATGTAAGGGATGATATAGACCCTATTTCTTGTTGCTAGGCTTGTTGGTACAACAAAGCATGCATCCTCTTATGAACCTATCTACATGTTATTTCCTCTTGAGCCAATACACATACCTTTGCAAGTTGGCCACTGTCTTCCCTACACCAAAGTACCCTACAACCTTGAAGGTGCAAGCCTATCTAATTGACTACGATTGATCACCTTTAGGAACACATAACTTATTCAGCTCGTAGAGTAACCCATCTTGGATATGGTAGTAAATGATGTTTTCACCATTGTGCATATGACTCTGACTCTACAACTGCTGAAACACCTCCCTGAAGTCCCTATCCTCTAAATATGCTTCTTTATATGCATCATGGGTGAATAGCTCCATATGCATTAGAATTACAAAATTTTTGAAATTTTATGTGGGTGGCCTTGAAAACATATTGGCCAAATTATTTGTGTTGCCCTTCTTGTACTTGATCACTAAATGCATCTGTTGTAGAAACTCCATCCACTTCAAAGGGCTACTACAAGTTTGGTAATGTTAGAACTGGTGCTTGACTAAACTTATTCTTTAACTCCTCAAATGCCCTTTGCTGACCCTTTCCCCACTGGAAACCCTTGCCGCTTGTTTTTATGATGTGGAGTGGCACTAGTACTGCTAATAATGAGGCTATGAATTTCCCCAAGTACCATTCTACCCCAACGAAACTTCTAACCTCATAAACATTAGTAGGCACTGACCATTTCATGATGGCATCCATCTGTGTAGGATCTTCAACTCTCCTCCACCTATAACATACCCCAAATACACCAAAGACTGTTGTGCAAACTCACACTTCTTGAGATTTTCTCGCAGTTGGTTCTTCTTTATTGTCTCGAGTACTTGTGTCAAATGTGAGATGTTCTTTGCATACTAGTATATCATCCAAATAGATAATAATAAATGAATCTATAAAAGGGTGCAATATATAATTCATTAACCTCATAAATGTAGTTGTTGCATTGCATAGGTCGAATGGAATGACTAACCACTCATACAAACCTTTCCTGGTTTTGAATGCAGTCTTGTTACCCAAATAAATCCCTCTTGCGAACAAGATAGATCTCCATAGAAACCTAAAGGAAAACTCAAAACAGACATACAAAACAATAGCTCTTTCTTTAGCCTATAACCAAAACATGAAACATGTAGTATGAAAAGGATCACTCAACTATTAACGAAGTGTTTGTAGAAGTCCTTTTGGTGCTTCCAACTACCAGATTTCCCTTAATGCCTTAGAGACTTTATGAATGCTATCCACAACTTCTCCATGATGCTCCAAAAGAGATCTGCATAGACAAAAACATTCAAAGGGATCAAAGCATCTCACATATGAAATCAAAGGTAAATGGAATCCATAATCTAGCATACAACATATAATTGAATCAATAATCAACTATAAACCATGTGAGTGATCAAGGAATCCCCCAAACTGTATCAAAATAGATGCAGTTACAAAAGAACAATTGAATTTGTATTAAAATCAAAAGGGAAAACAAGCTTACAAACTGGCTTCCTTGATGTCACAAGCCTCTTCCAATGGTCTCCTTTCCTTCCCTTGATGACAAGATCTTCAAACCCAAAACCAACAACATGATTTTATGAATCCAAGTCTCCCATTCCTTTAGTCCCATGCTCAATTTATAGGAAGGATGAGGAGGTTTCTAGTTCCACTTCTCAAGGGATGTGATCCTTAAGAAAATGAGATTATTTCCATGTACCAAGGGATGAGGCGCATGTATGTAGTGGTTTGAGGTTTCTAATTTGGATAAGATTCCTCAATCAAAGCTTATAGAACTTACTTTGTTATTTTTTACCTGCGTGAACATACCTTCGTAGTTTTTAGTGGAAGAAACTGCACAGATATACACAGTTTATAGTGGAAGAAACTGCGCATGCGTGGGTTTTGTTCAAGAAAACTGAAAAAATGCTCAAAAGGGGGTTTTAAGCAGTGAAAACCAAAATTCCTTTTTTCCATGGTATTGTTTTACTTCAAGCTTCATAGGGGATTCCATTGAGACACTCCATTATATGGTAAGATATTTGAATCGATAGTCATGGTGAAAATTATTAGTGTAACAGATTGCACCCCGAAGTGCAAAGCCAAAAAATAATCTTGATGACTGAAGCACTTTATCATGTCAAAGGTTCAGATCAGTGACCAATTGGTTGAGGACCTGAAACAAACAATCAAGGATTACCATATTATGCTTTCATATCAACATCGCTAAGGTAGGCATTCACATAATTAGAGTAAACATAACTCGATGAAATAGTAGGGAAATAAACAAGGATCCATGTCAACAACATACATAGTGTTAGTTTCAATATGTCCAGTGATCAAATATGTTATTTCAATTGATTTTTTAGTAGTATTAGGTACATTTTTTTGTATTTTCAAAAAAGTTTTCAAATAAATTTGGGTCACTGCATATGGTAGACTAGGTTAGAAATGGTGCTCCCCTCATTCCATCCATGGCCATAATCATCTCAGAGGTCATGTCAATCATTGTCATTTAGAGTTTTAGGTCAGTCACTCCATCTACATCTAGGTCTGTATCTAGGTGTCCTTGTTTTTCCACTGAAAAGTCCAAATATGTCACCAAAGAGGGCGAACAAGGCTTCATTTTCAACATATCAATATTTTAAAGGGAGTTAGCATATTTAGGGGAATAAAGTAAGACACTTTGTCTTATTTCAAAACTTGTTTCATTGTCAAATTTTTTCCAAAAAGGGTTGAAAGGATAAAAAGAGGTCAATTTTATATCAAAGGCTTTATCTTAAAGTACATGCTTATTAGTGCACTTTAGCTAAAGTTTGAGAAACATTATAAAACATGCGCTAATAGCCTAATGTTTGAGTTCATTATGTATCTATCCAAAGTTCAGAGGCATTATGTATTATAACCAAAGTTTTTTGCTCATGTAATAAAGGTTTGAAAACGAAAAAAAGTTTTGTCTCTTGTGGTTAAATCTCAAGCTCCTCCTAGCCGCTAGATCATTCCTCCATCAAATCAATGGTTTATAAGACTTTCGGCCCCCCCTCACCATCCTATATTTACCGGGTGGGGGGGGTGTCTGAAAAGGACTCACCCCAACCCCACTGTACATGTTGACACAACGTCATTTCGCACCCCCCCTCTAAAGACCACAAACCATCTCGACCCCCCTCCGAAATCTGCCAAACCACCCTCCTTTCCCGCTCTCCTTCTCGCACGCTCCCCTCCACTCTCATTCTTGACGCATGGCTCATATGGAGGCTTTTTTACAAATATAGCACCTTTTTTACGCATCTGTTAGTGTGTTGTTACACATACAGGAAACCTTGTTAGCACATGAAAAGCTTGTTATGCATTTGTCAGTGTGCTGCGCTTTTGGTATTTTTCCCCCAAAACATTCATCCAAGCTCCAGGACCATTGCCATCAGTTTTTAAAGCTTCCTCAACAATAATTAAGCACCTCATGTGCTCCTCAAGTCAAATTATCAAGTACAATGTTGGTTTTCTTGCTTACCTCCTTTTCCACTACATTTTCACTTCTGTTTATCATTGGATGATTTTAGTGAACTGAAATCTAACCCTACCATCTAATACCCTGATACACTTTCCCCATACTATATTCTATCATTCCCTACCATTCACAACCTCCCTACACTTCATTCCCATCAAACCCTAATTTCATACTAATTTTAAATTACAAAATTAGGAAATCCATGTGTTTTCCTAATTTGATCACCTTATTTACATCCATTTCATGAAATTTCACCTGTATTTTGAAGCCAACATACAACCTTACCTCGTGAAATTTTTTGGGAATTTTTCTTGGCTTCACTACCCTTCATTTCATCCTCCAAACATACCCTATCCTTCTCCTCTATTTTTCCAAATTCATAATCTACATACCCACTACATCTAAAAACTTATGGTTTCATGCTTTTGATTGACATTATGGAAATTGAAAAGAAAATCCACAAAGGAGGGCACCACATCTGATTTTATCCCTCCACCTTGAAAGAAGTTACTGCATCACCTTTTTCCAAAGGATGCTTTTAGAGGACTGGATGCTTGAGATTCTGTGAGAAAATCGTGGAAGAAGGTTGTCATATCCAATTGGAAAGCTTATTTTCCACTAGTTTCAGTATGGGAAAGGTCGTCATTGCAGGTGTAGAGTTCAACTTATCATCATATGTGATTTCTTCAGCAAAAAATATACCTAGTCATGGACAAAATTGGTTTAAAGGCATGGACATAGACCTTGAAGAGTATAAACTGTTCATCAAACCTTATGCCAGAGAGAACCCTGAGTATATCTTTCTTTTCAAGCACCTCCTTAACAGATATGCCCCTTTTATGATGCTAATTATGAAATATTTTACATGTGAAGGGAGATTATCTAGGTTGTATAGGTACCATATCAGATCATTGATTCACTTTACCTCTACTAAATCACTTGACTTGCCACATTACTTGTACATAAGTTTTCTAAGAATGACTTAGAAGGTTCAGAGCAGAAAAAAATATCATCAATCAATTATTTTCTACCATGGTCTAGTCAAACTCATTGTTTTTCATCATCTCTCAGCTATCAACATGACTTGGGAAACCTATATGGAGATAGTAACAACAACTCCCATTACTAGTCCTCTTATTATGCGTAACACACCGTCACCATCAGTATCAGCACAACCAATAGAGGTTGGCTCTTCCAGCATGCAAAATCAGATTTCAAAGGCTCCTAGGGTTGTTGAGTTCTCTCACACCTATGAGAAGGTAAAGAAGCAAATCTTTGCTCCCAAATCCAACAAAAGTGTATCTACACTTGATACCATAGTCGAGCAAAGAGAGATAGAGGAGCAACCACTCATGCATCATATTGAATCACCATTGCACCAACATGATGAACAAGCACCCATAGATGTTGACATGGTAGAATAAGATGAGGATAAATCATTTGAAGAGATCATAAAGCAAAAGGATGAGGAAATATCAGAGTTGAGGGAGATTTTATCCATTGCAATTTCTCAGATTACATTCCTACAATAGGAGAATTTTTAGCTAAAGGTAAAATTGCTCCTCCAAGACAAACCTAAAGTATATGTTCACACAGATAAAGGAAAGCACAAAGATATTTTAGATGATGATGAGTTGGAGGATGTAGAGGTAGAAACAAAGAGAAGAAAACCAAGGACAACGGGCCTTAAAAAGGCACTTCAGACAGAAAGAGAATCATCAGCTCCTAAAGCAGGTTGGCAGACCTTTGATGAGTTGATTATTGGTGAGATCAATCAAGACAGAGAGTATTGGATTGATAGAGTCAATGAGAACCTTGAGAATCTGTTGAAGAAAGCTAAGAAGAATAATAATCTCCAGAGGCATATGGCCAATTATTATTGTACCAGGAACAAAATTTCACAAATTAGGCTCAAACAAGTGAAAAAGGAGCTTAAAGAGGCTCAAATAAAGCTTAAGGAGAAAGAAAACTTAAACCTTCTTGCTGAGGCATCAATGGATGTTTAGCCCACCCTCCACAGGTATTATAGAAGAAATTTTGGACAATTTTGAGCACTTTTTGCATTTTTGGTGATTTTTGCAATAAACTAGAAATTCAGCCTTGACAAATACATAGCGCCAAGTTGTTACGCTTGTTACTAGAGCATCCAAATGATGAATGAATTACATGTTTGGGTGCATGTTGATGAGTAAATCATATATTAGGAACCCTTGTTGCATGACAAGCTCTACTTTTGAAGAAAAAGCAAAAAAAACAACCAGTTTTCAATGCTTTTGCCACTATTTTTGATATCCTGTTACACATCTGGAGTAACCTTGGGAAAATCTTCTTTTGGAGGCCTTTCCATGGGTAATTTTTCAAAATTCAAGATATCATGGAAAATAGACACACAAGGCTAGTTGACCTATCTTTTAGATTTGGATTTGGAGTCCTAAAATTCCGTCAAAACCAGTTGCAAAAAAGTGTTACACATCTGTAAAAATGTGTTACACGTCCGTAAAAAACTGTTACATATCTGCATAGGATTCCCAAGGAAACTTGTCAAGCCCAAAAAAAGTCAGAATTTCGAGGTTTTGCTGTCCTTTGAGCTGGAATTGGAGTAATTGAGTTGTTTTTTGCCTCTTATCATGAGGAAACATGTAATTTAATGTGGGGGACACACACTCCTGGTTTGTAGTTGAATTTGAGGGAATGGTTTCTAACCTCCCTAAATTATAGGAAGTGACTCATTTCATGTTTTTACGATGCATCGTGGATGGGATTTTGACACTATGAGGTGTCCTCGTGCATATTTTCTATAAGTAGACCCTCTTTAGTCTTTTCTTGGGTTTGATAGTTGTTTCTTGTAGTGGAGCTATTGTACAAGCCTTTTGGAATTAAATCAAAGACAATGTTGTAGAATTTGTGTTGAGAATCCCGTGGTATGCCTTGAAAAATTTGTTCTTTCTCTATATGTTTATCTTATAATTTTGAATGATATGTTTTCCTCTTTCATATACATGCTTCTATGTGTTTATCTTGACAATTTATAAGCTAAAATCACACCTTTTCATGCTCTGTCTTAACAAGATTTACATTATGTGTTTATGTTTTTCTTAATGAATGAATTCACCAAAGTGCTCATTCAGATTTTTTATCATTTCATCCTATACAATATGAAAAACTAAGCATGCTTTCAAGCTACCTACCTGGCATCATCGATATTCTCTGCAACTTTACCTTGAAATTCAGACCTTAAACCCTAGACCTAGTCTCTTTACTGTCATTCCTATCTAGCACATAGACATCAAACAAAAACCCTATTTACTGAGCTTACATACCTAGCCTAAGATCATTAAATATTTAGTCATATAATTGACTACAAAGTGACATTGAGAGAACCCTCTCTAGTACGATAGGGCTAGCTACCTAACCTAAAGCCTGGTTTGTGGTTACCTTCCTTCGATCCCACTCTTAGCCTTGGGAATTTTGGGGGAGTGATAAATTTTTTTGCGCCATTTCCGAGGAGCGATTGCAAAACCTTCCCTGGGAAAATTTCTTTGATTCATTGAAGGTTAGACTTGTGAGAGACAAGTTCTAAAATTTGAAACAAGATGAGTTTTTAAAATTTGAGCTAAAGTCTAAATTCCTATCTAAGTTGGCTCCTAAAAGTCATGCTAGGTCAAATCTAGACCCAAATCCCTCACCAATTGTAAATTACCCTAAGAGTATTTTAGAAAGCAGAAAACCAAGTCTCAGAAAGTTGGAAGATCTATTCCTCCACTTTTCAAATCAAATTCCTTGCCTACGAGATTTTTTTTAGAAGATTTGTCCTATAATTTAGAATTTGAAACATCTTTGTTCAGGTCTAAGTCTGAAACCTTTCTTTCAAAAACTATCTTTGATCCTATTGATTTTGAAACCTGTGTACCATTTTCCGAGTCTTCTTATTCCGAGGTCGATAGTGAAGTTTGGTTTAATTTCTACAAACTTAAAGGCTTGGTGGATAAATTTCAAGAAACTTCAGAAAAAGCTTATTTCCAATATCAGTAGCAATATTTTTCTTGACCACCTGTCATTACGCCTTCTCATACATCTACATCATTATATATTCCTTTAATTCCATCATTACCTCTGCAAGTTTTTACTCCATGAGCAACTTTACAACTCCCTCCATTAATCATGGCTAGATTCGCTCCATTAATCTTACCCCAACATCTTACTACACGACCTTAGAAATGTGGTCAAGGAATACCCCTTTTTGATGGAACATCAAAAGTTACTACTCACCAACACATTGTCAGATACATTGATTTCATAGATCCTGAAAAAATCAACAATGACGATGCCAATATGCGCATCTTAGCGCAAAGTTTCTCAGGAGAGGTAAAGAAATGGTTTCTCATTCTAACAACTCATTCTGTAGCTACATCAAAACAACTAATTGACTTGTTTATGGCGAAATGGGAGGAGAATAAGAATCCATTGCAGGTCCTAGCTGAGTATAACACCTTGAAAATGAATCCCAATGAGTCTTTCCAAGAGTTTACAACTAGATTCAATAAAATATATGATTCAATTCTCGAGAATATCAACCATCCTATAGGCCTTGATTTACTTCATTACCCTGATTGTTTTGATCCTGACATGGTTTACTAGCTGAGGGAAATAAATCCATCAACTTTTGAAGAAATGCAGAGAAACGCAATGAGCGTGGAAGATAATTTGATCATCAAAAAGTCTAAAATCAAGACGGAGAAAAATGTCACTATCAAAGAGGAAACATATACTTCATCAGAGGGAAAATTAGACACCTTGATAAAAACCATGGAGAAGAATATGGATAAAATTTCCATCGTTGATAGACAAGTTGAACCCTCCATTAGAAATCCTAATTTCAAGGGTCAAAATCAGCAACATCAGTACAGGATCAAGCAAAGGGAAAAAAGGAGTCAGGATCCACAAAGTCAGCAACAAATTTGCACTCCATTTCAGCAGAACTACACTGAAGGCCCTGATGAAAAATATGAAGAAGAAATTTATGGCAAGAATCATTTATTTGAGGAGAATCAACTACCTATTTTCCTCACTGAAGAAGATCGATTTTCTACATAAATTTATGCACCGGACGATCAACAACGTGTATTGTCAAATGACAACATGTTATCAGTACGGATGGAGGATTATTAGAGGTAACATCAAAATAATCTTACTCAAGTACAGAGGCAATATGGTTTGAGGAGTAGGAATGTTCCTATAACCTCTAATCAGAAAAACAAAATGCTCAAATAGAAGCTCATGATAAAGAGACAATTACTTCAAATCAAAGCAAAGACAAGGGACCTGTTGTTCCTAGTCTTACAAAAGCCAATGAAGCTTCCACCAACAGTCAAAAAAAATATAAACAAGTTCAATATGGAGGACCGAAGAAAGAAATTTCACACAGAGAACAACTAGAGAAGAATGATGCATCATTGAAAGAGGTAGAAAAAGTTATACTCTTTTTAGTCTTGAAAATGAAATCACAAAGTTGAAAGTTTCCATTCCTTTAACTGAAATAATCAAGAATGACCAATATAATTTTCAAGTAGCTACAACACTTAGGGTGGATCATATGTACGACATGGTTAATGTGAGTGGTGATCACCTGGAACTTCTATTTGGTCCTGCTGTTGATGGTGATTTAAAAGATAGTGAGGTCCCTCCATTTTATCTTAGCCTCAAAATCCATGATTTTATCTTCCATAACACTATGCTTGATTCCAGAGCCTCTCATAACCTTATGCCCAAGGCCATTATGGAAAAATTAGGTTTGGATATCACAATACCTTACCATGATCTTTATTCATTTGATTCAGGGAGGGTGAAATGCTTTGGCCTCATTAAGGACCTAGTGGTGTCTTTAGAGAAAATCCCAACCAAGAATGTCCTTATGGATATTGTTGTGGCTGATATCCCTCCCAGATAAGTTATGTTTCTATCTTGGTAATAGGGAGAAAAGCTTAGAGGTACCTTGCAGCTTGAATTTTCATATGCTACAATTCCCGTCTTTGGGCAACTCAGAAAACTATACCGGGAAAGTAAAATGAAGTACATGATCAGTAGCAGAGAAAAACCTAATAATCATCCCATACATGCTGTTCACATGGATTTAGAGTCCTTTATCTTATTCAATGATGAATGTTCAACATCTTCATAAGTTTTGATTAAAGAGAAAACATAAAATTCCGAGTTTTCAAATTCTGTTTTAGAAACTGCAAATGCGGAAAATCAAGAAACGATGCCAAGTGGTTTGGAACCATGTGCGTCAACCCAAAAAAAGAGATGAAATAGTGAAAGCTACATAACCTTTTGGTACAATAGAACTATCTCAAGAAACAAGTAGAGATAAATCATCCAATTTCCAGCTTCCGGATGAAGAAAGTAGTTTATGGACCACAGACTTCGATGGAGGCCTGGGAAAGAAAGGGGATGGCATTGGAGTGTGGATTCATAGCCCTATAAATTAGTCACTTAAAATTCCTCCCAATGTTTGAATGTCCTCTTACTGAGTTGGCATTCAACTGTTCAAACAATGAAGCAGAGTATGAGGCTTTGATAATTGGCTTGAAAACTCTTAAGAAGTTAGGTGCCAAGTGTTAGCAAGTTCTTTGCTAATTCATGAGTCCATTTTAAAGTTTTGTTTTTAAGATTAGACTTTAAAATTTTCAAAAAAAATTTGGTCTCTACCGAAATTTTTGGTAGCGCCTGTTTTTTCCTTTTTCAGATAGTCTGTTATATTCCCGATTCTATATGTTTTTCTTTTATTCCGATGCTACCGGAAATTCAGGTAACTTCCCTTGTTTTTAAAAATAAAAGGAAAAAGTGCATCTACTTTGTGTCAAGCCACGTGTTATGGTGTAAATACGTTTCAAATCTTTTTTAAATGATTTATATCATGTGATAGGAGTTGTATGGGGCTAGTTATGTTCAAGTTAAGTCACGGTATATGTGTAGTGTATAGGTGTCAACCCGTAGTAATAAACCCAACCGTTAATCTCATCCCATCTGTTAGACAAGTCAGTTTAATCTCATGTCAAGGTACACTTTTTTTGAATGGAAAAGATCATGGATCATCAGACTTAATGCAATGACCGTTTGGTTGGTCGCACAACGACTCTGCTAGAAATTTAGGCCAATAAAATAGCGTGTAGCGGAATGGACTACCAGTCACATATCCGCTTGCTTCAAGCCATATGTAGAAGTCTATCCGAAGTTACGCAACCAAATGAAGATTATGATGGCCATCACATGGTACACATTACGATTAAGGATATTTTCCATCATGGAAATCTATTGCATGGGGTGATAAACCATTATTGATGTTTTAAAACCACCGAAAAAGAAGGAGCATTCTCAGTTGTGAGCTTAGCTGTTAGAGAACGAAGTTGTCTAGAGTTGCAGTTTGAGGAGGAGTCTAGATTTTAGACAGGATTTCAGAGGAAGACACAAGAAACACTTGTTAGGTGAGCTCTTCTAGCTCTTCCACCTATCAGTTTTTAGATACAAAGTTATTAATTTCTGAAGATGAATAAAAGAGGAGTGAAGATAAAAACGAATTGAACGACAGGGTGCTAACTTAGTGAATGAAAATTTGAAGGTGAGAAGATTTTTTATCCAAGCAGGGTAGTATTATTTGTGCACCAGAATATGAATCTCTCACTTAGGAGAAGCTCAAGAGTTTGAAAACTCATTCAATTGACATGAAGCCATAGTCTATGGTCTTACATTGCAGGTTTCAACAGATTCAATTGTTGACACATTCAACCTACCACTGGAAGGAGAGAGGTGGTTTAAAGGTCCAAACTGGGCCAAAAGAATACCAAGCATCTACCTCAAAAATGAATGGGTAGAAGCTGTTAAAATGATCAAGATTTAGCTCACGTGTGAAAGGTGGCATACAATAGTGTTCCTTTATCATATGAGATTTCTTTTTCATGTTACAGGTATGAATACCCTCAATTTTCCATAATTTTTGCTGAAGAGTCTGACAAAGATGTCAAGAAGGATCCAAACTCACACTGCTGCTTCAGAATACAACTTGTATCATCAAGCTCTCATCAAGGTGTTAGTTGAAAAAGAGTTAAGGAAAATAAATCAAACCTAGGACCATTTCTCGTTTTATATGGCGGGCCAACTTGCACCTACACCTCTATCCTCACAAAAACACCCTCAGCCTACAAAAAGAACCAAGAGGAAGGCTAAAATGGAGAACATCCATAAGGCCAAGAGCAAGAAAGAAAAGGTTTCTTCAGTCAAGGTTAAGAGAAAGTTGGAGAAAGGAGAGAGCTCCTCAGTTGATAAACCTAAGTCTATGAAAATGGTGCACCCCATTCTCCCCTATCCTAATGTCTATACCAGAGCTCGAAGAGGAAGGTCTGCAACTGCAGAGAAATCTAAAGCGCAGATGCTACCAAAAATTCTGGAAGGAAATATTCAATAGAAAATGCAGAAATATTTTCAGCCCATAAAGTCTCATGAAGAACTCATCAAAGATGCAGGGTATGAGATCAGTAGAAAGAAGAAGAAAGAAGATGCCAAATGTGTTGCTGGTACCAGAAAAAGAAACACCAGAGACAACAACAAGTTCAGGCTTCAATCCAAGGCTCTGCACAATACAAGTTTAATGATAGAGGTCATTGTTATAGAAGGAATATCTGAAGAGTCAAAGATAATGGAATATAAGAATAAAGTTAAAAACAAAAGCCCTTTAGAGCAGCACTTAGAACCCTCAAAAAGAAGAAAGATCCAAAAGGGTTCTAAGAAGGAGAAAGCCACTGTCAAGGAAGCAACCATAAGAACAACTAGATCAAGATCAACTGTTGACATCAAGAAAGACTTGGATAAGCTTGTTGAAGTTGCAACCCACATGGAAGGAAGGTAAAAAGGTATTTTTATACAATCATCTTATTCCTTACCAATCACAATTTTGAACAACAACTCAGATGTCAAAGAATATAAGTATGCACATGTTTTTTAGCATTTTCTGTGCATTTTTAAAAAAAGAAATAGAGCACTATTTGAAATTCCGGTAACATTTCAATTTTTGCGCAATTACAGGTTTTATCAGAATTTCCAGTAGTGCCTATTTGAACTAAATTTTAACACATGTCGGCAAAGTTTCTAAGCTAGTTAATGAAGGATAAAGACTCATAACCGAATGGATATAAAAAGTGATGGTTAAAGGTGGTTATGAGGTTGTTGGAGGTCATATTAAAAGAATATACATGGTTATTTAAAACCAAAGACATAAGGAGACAAATCGGCAGAAAAAGAGGCAACATGACAACACACTCAATAGTTCAGCCCATATTTCTTCTCTTCTTTCTTTTACATATGTCCTTTCATTTAGATTTCAATGGGATATGGTTGTAATGTATTATGACACCTATGTAAGGTTAGGAATAGTGTTTCCTTATTTTTAGAAGAGATGGAGTTGGTGCCTCTCTTTCTATACATACCATTTGTAAATACCATTTCCAGGTTGGATGTTGGTCTACCTGAAGACTCAATATAATAAAGAAAAGCTTTTTTAAGGATTTTGTGACTCAAGAACCATTTAATGTATGGTGTGCCATCTTTCTTGGTTAATTTCTTCTAATTATGAGTTGTAACAGTTAGTAAGGCGTGAGTGAGAAACTGTTAAAGGAGTTAACAGTAAATTATTTTCGTTCAGCTTTCTGCAAATCATATATGTGTTGTAGAACATGTTAGTGAATATTTCATAAAGGATTTGTGAAATAATTTATGCATGCAATCTACTTTCTGAATGTTTTTTTCTTTTCATAAACAGAGTTTGTGTAAAGAGCCATCATTATAGATGTGTGACTGATTTAGGATATGAATATTTCCTAGAATAGGTACCAGTTATCCATCTTATTCATCTGTTACACTATGGTCCCTATACTACCAATTTACCCATACAATTTATACTTGCCACAACTTGCCAAATGCAATAAAGTCTTAAAGAATAAAAAAACATTTCAAAATAATTGAGAAGCCATCCCACCACTCAAAAATCCCTTTAAAATTTCAAATGAACTATGATGTGTAAGGATTACTCCTTTGCAGTCAAGGAGTGAATACTTGCGCTAACATCTATAGCGCTGTTGCCAGGGAGGCGAATTGAAGTTTATCCCTAGGTGAATGAAAAAGTTATAAGTTTGGTTCTGAGGTGTACAGTTCCAACTGTATTTTTAGAATGATTTACACCTGACGACTCCATTGTTGAAGTTCTGACTCCTAGAAATACTAGAACCAAGGCTAACCCATATTCCCCTTTGAGAATCCTAATATTTGATCTTGAAAAACTAATTAAGAAAAAGAGTAAACGAAAGTTTTCTACCTCTACTATTGTTTTCTCAAAGGTTGTTCCTAAAGAAATCCTGCAAGCTTTATCCCCTGATTTTGAAGAAAATATTGTACCTCCCTTGCTTTCCAGCCAAAAAACAGTCTCTATATCATAAGTTGGTGCTTCATCACTTGTTTTTCACAATCCACCAATTTTTGTTCCAAAAATCCCAACAACTCACACCATGGCAGGTCCAAACCCACCCCCTAACCGAATGGATGCAATTGTTGCTGCAAGGTATGCCCATTTTATTTTACCTAAACCTATGAATGCATTACCTGGAGGAGATTATCTCAAATACATGCCTAAGTTTAGTGGTGAGGGAGAGGTAATAGCTGAAGAACACCTTTGCTGATTTTTATGCCTATGCTGACAATTTGAATATTGAGCATGAAGATGTTTGGATGAGAGTTTTTGTTCAGAGTCTTGAAGGTGATGTTAGAAAATGGTTCAAATCTTTGAAAACTGGTAGCATCACTGGAATTCAAACCCTATATGATACATTTTAAGAAAATTGGGTGATAAGAAATATTTTATGTATTATATCACTGAATTTGGTGCAATAAAAAGAAAAGAAGGAGAATCAGTTTCTGATTTTTCTAAGAGATTCAATAAGATGTATAGAAAAATACCTACTGAAGCTTCAGCCAAAATAACTTATGCTGGTGCCTTTGATCCTGATTTCTGTTTATTATTGAGTGAAATAAGATCTACAACACTAACACAAATGCAAGACAATGCATTGGAGGTATAATCTAATGTGTTAGCAGCTGATAGACTCAGAGGAGGGATTGACAGAGAAAAAAGAAAGAAAAAAGCTAAAGTTTCAACTTCTGGAACTTCAGACATAGATCCTAAGTTGGATGAACTGACTAAGATGGTCAATTCAATGACTACTGAGATGTCCTAGCTCAAGATGGAAGCAAGACTAGTTACTACTAGAAATGTTTCATTTGATCAACCTAATAGGCAACAGTTTAGAAGACCTAATGTTCCTCAAATTTTGCATCGAGAAAGGAGAGATACTGATGATCAAAAAGTACATCCCCCATTGTAGAATTCTATATTTAAAGATGAAGAGGAAGCTGAAAGGTTGGAGAAAGCTGCTAATATCACCAAGAGATAAAGAAGGACTGATTCATCTTACACAAGCATATTATGAATATTTCGTGTCATATACTTAGAATAATGAAGAGAGTTCTAATCATTCCATGATTGCAATTGATCATCAAAGTAGATATAATCTCAGATCAAATAATATTGATGATAATGCAAAGCCTGTTGTGCAACCCAAGAAGAATAAGGACGCAGTTAAAATTTCAGCAGAAAAGCAAGTTGTTGAAACAAGCAAACCAGAAGTTCCGGTAGCAGTTAATACTCCACTTGAGGTAAAAATTGCTTTCAAACTTCCCCCTGTTTTCAATTTTGAGAATGAGATACAACAGATAAAGGTTCTTGTTCTTCTTGTAGAGCTCATGAAGAATAACGATTTCAAAAATAATTTTATGAAAGCTCTTCAACCTCCACCTCCTGAAGTATCCTTTGGTTTTTTTAACCTTCAATATGACAAACTCACTGTTATTTTAGGTCCATTGGTAGAAGATAAAGATGAATCTACTCCTCCCTTCTATCTATCTCTGAATATCCATGACAAGATCTTGCATAATTTCCTAATGGACTCTGGAGCCTCACATAATTTAATGCCCAAGGCAGTCATCAATGAACTAGGTCTTGAAGTAACTAGAGAATACCGATATCTCTACTATGATTCCCAGAAATTTTAGTGCCTTGGTGTCATTGAAGACCTTGCAGTAAGCCTCTTTTAGTTACCCATGAGATGGATGGTGATGGATATTGTTGTAGATGACATTCATCCTAGATTTGGCATGTTACTTTCTAGGTCATGGATTAGAAGGTTGGGAGGAAATTTGCAAATGGATTTCACTTATGCTATTGTCCCTGTTTTTTGAGGAGAAAAAAGAAGACTTTATAAAGAAGCTCAACTGGAATATATCATTAGTGACAAAAAAGACCCCACTAATCATCCAATTTATGCAATATAAACTGTTGTTGGTTCAAGCATTTTACACATGGATAATGTTGTCCTATCCACAATTTTTTTTATAGATTTGAAGCCTGTTGAAAAACATATTAGTCATGAGGGTTCCCAGTTATGGAAAATGTATTTTGATGGCTCATGTTCCAAAGAAGGAGCTAGTGCAGGAATAGTTCTCATTTCTCCTTTGAAGGAGAGCTCTTATTTTTCTTTCAGACTTGAATTTGAAGCAACTAACAATGTGTTTGAGTATGAAGCTCTGTTGATTAGTTTAAAAACAACAAAAGACATGAATATTTCAGAAAGTTCTATTTTTGGAGATGTTGAACTTTTTATTTAGCAAATCAGAAATGTTTATCAAACTAAGCATCCTAGACTCAGAGATTACTGGAATGCAGTATGGAACATTGTAGAAGACTCATTCCTAGATTTTAACATTTCTTTTGTTCCAAGAGAAGGTAACATTTTGGCTGACTCACTTTCTATTTCAACAAGCTCATTCAAGATTCCAATAACTATAAAGCTGAAATATGAATTGGAAGTTAGGTTCAGACCTAACATTCCTGATAATGTCAAGCATTGGAAAGTTTTTGAATATGATAAGGAGATTAGAAGATCCATTGAAGCTGTTGAAGAGTTTGTTTTCCTAAACATTGTTCAAGATGAATATTTCATTAAGGATGATGTTGAGTTACAAGACACCAAAAATCTGCAAAAACAAATTGCTGATCAACCTGTCATTCAGCTGCCTACCAATCACATTCCCAAGGGGTTAATCCCACTTGAGAAGCTATTTGATCACAATGATGTCTTAGTAAAACCATAGTTAGCTTAAACATAATTGGAAGATTTCAATTTGGGCACAAAAAAAGAACCAAGGTATGTGAAGTTGTCAAAAGCTTTATCAGAAGAAAGAAAGACTGATTATCACAAGATTTTTTGTGAATTTGTTGATGTTTTTGCTTGGAAATATGAGGATCGTATACAACTATCATTGAGCATAGAATACCATTGAAATATGCTACCAAGCCTTTCTGACAGAAATTAAGACAAATCAATCCACTAATGTTACCAGTGATGGAGAAGGAAATGAAGAAAAATTTGGATGATAAAATAATCATTCCATTGAGATACTCAGATTGG
Organism: Pinus albicaulis; assembly: GCA_034641835.2. NCBI lineage: Eukaryota > Viridiplantae > Streptophyta > Pinopsida > Pinales > Pinaceae > Pinus > Pinus albicaulis. Next base: position 359,717,268 of record CM076577.1, read on the forward strand.
GTTGCTAATCTAGTTCCAGTAAGAAATAAGAGTGGTGAAGTCAGATTATGTGTAGATTTTAGAAATCTTAACAAATGCTCCAGGAAAGATAATTATCGATTGCCAAAGATGGAGCATATTCTTCAAAAGGTATCTGGTTCCGACAAAATTTCCATGTTAGATGGGTTCTCCAGGTACAATCAAGTTTCTGTTTGGCTGAAAGACTGAGAGAAGACATCATTCACTACTCCTTGGGGAACATTAATGTATGCAAATATTCCATTTGGGCTTATGAATGCCGGAGCTACTTTTTAGCATGCTATGGACTTTGCATTCATTGGAGAAAATGACAAGTTATTGGCCATATATTTGGATGATATTATTGTTTTTTCAGCCTCAAACCAAGAACACCTTCAACACTTGAGAAAAGTATTTGTTAAATGCATAAAATATGGTATATCATTGAATAAAAAAAAGTCTCATTTTTCTCCCAAAGAAGGTAAGATGTTGGGTCACATAGTTTCTAAAGATGGAGTGAAAATTGATCCCAAAAGAATGATTGCAATTCAGGAATTAACACTTCCAAGATCCAAGAAAGAGGTTCAATCTTTCCTTGGTAAGATCAATTTCTTAAGAATGTTCATTCCAAATTTTGCTGAAGCGATGACGCATATTACTTGTATGCTGAAGAAGGAAAAAGAAGTCAAGTGGACAATTGAAGCCAGAAATTCATTTGAGCCGATAAAAAAATCTATCATTGAAGCACCTCAGCTTGTAAGCCCTGAATACTCAAAGCCTTTCTTGATCTTCTCATTTCAATTTGGGCACAAAAAAAGAACCAAGGTACGTGAAGTTGTCAAAAGCTTTATCAGAATAAAGAAAGGCTGATTATCACAAGATGTTTTGTGAATTTGTTGATGTTTTTGCTTGGAAATATGAGGATCGTATACAACTATCATTGAGCATAGAATACCATTGAAAGATGGTACCAAGCATTTCCGATAGAAATTAAGATAAATCAATCCATTATTGTTACCAGTGATGGAGAAGGAAGTGAAGAAACTATTGGATGATAAAATCATCATTCCATTGAGATACTTAGATTGGGTTGCTAATCTAGTTCCAGTAATAAAGAAGAGTGGTGAAGTCAGGTTATGTGTAGATTTTAGGAATATTAACGAATTCTCCAAGAAAGATAATTATCGATTGCCAAAGATGGAGCATATTCTTCAAAATGTATTTGGTTCTGACAAAATTTCCATGTTAGATGGGTTCTCCGGGTACAATTAAGTTTCTGTTTGGCTGGAAGACTAAGAAGAGACATCATTCACTACTCCTTGGGGAACATTCATGTATGCAACGATGTCATTTGGGTTTATGAATGCCCGAGCTAATTTTCAACGTGCTATGGACTTTGCATTTATTGGAGAAAAGGACAAGTTCTTGGACATCTATTTGGATGGTATTACTGTTTTTTCAGCCTCAGATCAAGAACACCTTCAACACTTGAGACAACATTTTTTAAATGTAGAAAATATGTTATATCATTGAATCAAAAAAATTCTCATTTTGCTCCCAAAGAAGGTAAGATGTTGGGTGACATAGTTTATAAAGATGGAGTGAAAATTGATCCCGAAAGAGTGATTGTAATTCAGGAATTAACACTTCCAGGATCCAAGAAAGAGGTTCAATCTTTCCTTGGTAAGATCAATTTCTTAAGAAGCTTCATTCCAAATTTCGCTGAAGTGGTGAAGCATATTACTTGCATGCTGAAGAAGGACAAATAAGTAAAGTGGACAATTGAAGCCAAAAATTCATTTGAGCTGATAAAGAAAACTATCATTGAAGCACCTCAGCTGGTAAGCCTTGAATACTCCAAGCCTTTCTTGATCTTCTCATTTTCCTCCCAAGATACTATTGCTATTTTTTTATTACAAAAATATTCTAAAAATAAGGAAGCTCCCATAGCATTTTTCAGCAGAGCTCTTAGATATGCAGAATTGAAGTATGGAATGTTGGAAAAGCATGCCTATGCCTTGGTTAAAGATATGAAGGCTTTTATATTTGATATTCTGCATGCTCAAGTGATTGTCTATGTACCTTCATCTACTATTAGAGAGATATTAGTTCAGCCTGATATTGATGGAAAAAGAGGTAAGCGGGTGACTAAATTTCTTGAGTTTTATTTAGAGATTAGCCTACTAAACTAATCAAAGGTCAAGGATTAGCCAAAATGTTGAAGATTGCAATAAGAAACAGTGAAGGAGGCATCCTGAAACATCTTTCCTGATCCTAGTTGGAAAGTGATCACCTAAACTAGGTGGGGGCCACACAAGTGATTTTTGTCGCAAAGTCTATTTTTAGACTATGTCTATTTTTAGACATATGGATCATGTTCTATAAGTTGTGGGATGCTATTTATGGATGATTTGAGTCGGTTTTTAAAGCAGTGACCTCTATTTTTAGACATTGGGTGGATTCTATTTTTAGACTGCCGGGCTAAAAATAGAACAGTCAAATATTATTAACCCTTAATAATATTTAGACTATAAACATTATCTTATCCTCTTGGAGCACTTCAGTTTGATGCTTGGATGTGGCACATGCAGCTGACAGAAAGAAATACACTTTTCCTAAGGGTTAGTTGAGCTATTGCATGGTTGACTTCAGTTAGAACTCATGTGGCAGAGTTTGGTGGAGTTGATGAGACAGTTGGTGGAGTTGTGTTCGGTTTAACTTAGTTGAACTAGTTGTATTTAGTCTAACTGAAAAATACACTAATGATGAGTGGTGTGAATTAATTATTAATTAATTCACTAATTATTAACTCATAAATCAACTAAAGAATACATCAGTTAACTGCAATGCATGGACAGTTCAGTGGAGACCAGTGTTAGAGGTGGGTGAAAGGGTGAGTCTACTATCAGTTGTGACTATACTTGTGCATGAGATTTGCACACACATTGATTGAGATTGCCAATGAGGATTGCGTAGTATAAGCTAGTGGGATTTGAACTTGGATCTCATTCATTCTCATCTTGGATTGTAGCAGGTGAAGACAACAAGAATATCTACACCAACAGCTTGTTTGAAACGACTGGTTGTGTAACTATTGGAGATAGTACTGAGTACTTGTGAGGAGTATTGTACTATGATTGTTACATGATTCTCTATCATTATAATATACAGATAGTTGGGGGTTTTCAGCTGTAAGATTTCCCCATTACATACTGTGTTTATGTGTGCTTGACTATTGTGTTTATGTGCGCATGCGACTGTTTCTATTTCCGCATATTGATGATCAATTGTACAAGATGTTATGTATTATGCATGAAGCTTAAATAGTGTGTAATCAAGATAATCTCGGTGAATAATTCAGCAAATTATTAAAATTTCTACACAAACTACTAGCTGAATAAAATCATAAAATTTTGGGCTTGAATTTCATGGATGACAACTTTGAAGGGAATATTTCTGAACCTATAGACAACATGGCAGTAGATGTAAAGCTTTTTGAGTGTAGATGGTAATTTTAAACCTCCTCCAAATTATGATAAAAGCAGAGTAAGATATTTGAAGTTGAAAAATGTTAAATTCTACATCAAAGATAATTGTTTATATTGGAAAGATCCTACTGGAGTTTTGTTAAGATGCATTGACCTAGATGAGTCCAAGAAAGTTATTTTTGACATGCATAGTAGTGTGTGTGGAGGTCATCACTATTGGAGAAATACTGCATACAAAATATTAAGAGCTGGTTATTTTTGGCCTAGCTTATTTTATGATGTATGTGCTGAGGTGATAGCAAGTGAAAAATTTCAGAAGTTCACCGGTAAGAAACATTTGAAGTCTTTGCCTCTCAATCCCATAGTTGTTTCCGCACCTTTCCAACAATGGGGCTAAAATTTCATTGGACAAATTCATCAACCTTCAAGTGGAAAACATCGTTTGATTCTTGTTGCAACTGATTACTTCACCAAATGGATTGAAGCAATACCTACCAAGAATGCTACTCATAAATTCATCATTAATTTTCTGGAGGGAATCATAACCAAATTTGGATGTCCATCAAGGTTAGTAGCAGATGATGTAACTGCTTTTAAAGCTACTCCATTAGCAAATTTCTGTGAAGATTATGGTATTCAAATCACTCACTCTATAAGTTACTATCCCCAAGGGAATGGTTTAGCTGAATCATCAAAAAAAAGTTTGGTAAGAATCATCACCAAAATATTGGAGCAAAACAAGAAAGCCTAGGATTCAAAATTGAAGTTTGCTTTATGGGCTGACAGGGTGATAATAAAAAAATCTATTAATACATCACCTTTTCAAATGGTTTATGGAACTAATGCTATTTTTCCAGTCCAATTGGCCATTCCTGTAGCTAAATTTCTTCAAAATCATTAACCAGGAGAATTTATCAGATCATAGAAGTGTAGCAAAAGCGAGAACGACAATATGATCTGGTGAGAAAATATCAGCAAGCTGTAAAGCAAGTTTTTGATATAGGAAACTAAAAAGAAGATTTTCAGATTGGAGATCTAGTGTTGAAATGGGATGCACAACATCAAGATCCAGGCAAGAATTCCAAATTCGATGCTTTATGGCTTGGTCCTTTCAGAATCTCCAATATTCTGCAGAACAATACTTTTGAGTTGCAACATCTTGATGGGACAAAATTATTTGGAGGCACATTCAATGGGCGATTTTTCAAAAAATATTTTACTAAGGCTGTTGGTGGCCTATGTTCACTGTAAATATCGGTGTGTTTCATAATAAGACTCCATAGCCCAATGACAAGGCACTAAAACGACAAAATATTCTTAGAGCCTCGCAAGGAGAGCTCTATCCCATGTGGAGCCAATGTTGGCACATTTATTTGCTAAGTCATGACTCCATTTTAAAGTTTTTGTTTTTAAGATTAGACTTAAAAAAAATAAAAAATTGGTCGCTACCAAAATTTCTGGTAGCACTTGTTTTTGCCTTTTCAGGCAGTCTATTATATTCCTATTTCTATCTGTTTTCCTTTTATTTTGATGCTACTGGAAATTCTGGTAACTTCCCCTGTTTTTAAAAATAAAAGGAAAAAACACATCTACTTTGTGTCAAGCCACGTGTTATGGCGTAAATACGTTTCAAATATTTTTTAAATGATTTATATCATGTGATAGGAGTGGTATGCGGCCAGTTATGTTCAAGTTAAGTCATGGTATACGTGTAGTGTATAGGTTTCAACCCACAGTAATAAACCCAGTCATTAATCCCGTCCTATCTGTCAGCCGAGTCAGTTTAATGTCATGTCAAGGTACATATTTTTCGAACGGACAAGATCGTGGATCATCAGAATTAATGCAACAACTGTTTGGTTGGTCACACAACGAAACTACTGGAAATTTAGGCCAATAAACTAGCATGTAGTGGAGGTGACTGCGAGTCACAGATCTGCTTGCTTCAAGCCATCTGTAGTAGTCTATCTGAAGTTATGAACCAACTGAAGATTATGATGGCCATCACATGGTACACATTACGGTCAAGGATATTTTCCATCATGAAAATCTATTGCATGGGGTGATGAACCATTGTCGCTATTTTGAAACCACCGAAAAAGAAGGAGCATTCTCAGTTGTGAGCCTAGCTGTTAGAGAACGAAGTTTTATAGAGTTGCAGTTTGAGGAGGAGTATAGATTTTAGACAGGTTTTCAGAGGAAGACACAAGCAACACTTGTTAGGTGAGATCTTCTAGCTTTTCCACCTATCAGTTTTAAGAGACAGAGCTATTAATTTCTGAAGATGACTAAAAGAGGAGGGAGGATAAAATGAATTGAACCATAGGGTGCTGACCTAGTGGATGCAAATTCGAAGGTGAGAAGATTTTTTATCCAACAAAGGTGGTATTCTTTTTGCACCAGACTAGGAAGCTCTCACTTAGGAGTAGCTCAAGAGTTTGCAAACTCTTTTAATAGACAAGAAGCCATAGTCTATGGTCTTACATTGCAGGTTTTAGCAGATTCAATTGCTAAGGCATTCAAACTTCCACATGAAGGAGAGAGAGGGTTTAAAGCTCAAGTTATCACTGGAGTAGACCTCAACAATTTCCTCAAGGATGCACACAGAGATCCTAACTGGGCCAAAGGAATACCAAGACCCTACCTAAAAAATGAATTGGCAGAAACTGTTAAACTCTACAAGATTCACCTCACCTATGAAAGGAGGTTTATAGTAGTGTTTCTTTAACATATGAGATTTCTTTTTCATGTTGCAGGTATGAATACCCTCAATTTGCCATAATTTTTGTTGAAGAGTGTGACAAAGATGTCAACAAGGATCCAAACTCACGCTGCTGTTTCAGAATAAAATTTGTATCATCAAGCTCTCACCAAGGTGTTATTTGAAGAAGAGTTAAGGAAAATAAATCAAACCCGGGACCATTTCTTGTTTTATAGGGCATGCCAACCTGCACCTACACCTCCATCCTCACAACAACATCCTCAACCTACAAAAATAACCAAGAGGAAGGCTAAAAAGGAGAACATCCATAATGCCAAGAGCAAGAAAGAAAATGTTTCTTCAGTCAAGGCTGAGAGAAAGTTGGAGAAAGGAGAGAACTCCTCAATTGATAAAACTAAGTCTATGAAAATGGTTCCCCCCATTCCCCCTTTTCCTAATGTCTACACTAGAGCTCGAAGAGGAAGTTCTGCAATTGTAGAGAAATCTAGAGTGCAGATGCTACCAGAAATTCTGGAAGTAGATATTTATTAGAAAATGCAGAAATATTATCAGCCCACAAAGTCTCATGAAGAAATCCTCAAAGATGCAGGGTATGAGATCAATAGCAAGAAGAAGAAAGAAGAATTCAAACTTGTTGTTGGTACCAGAAAAATACATACCAGAGACAACAACAAGTTCAGGCTTAAGTCCAAGGATCTGCACAATACAAGTTTAATGACAGAGTTCATTGATATAGAAGGAATATTTGAAGGGTCAAAGACAAAGGAATCTAAGAAGAAACATAAAAAAAAACCCCTTCAGATCAACACTTAGAACTCTCAAAAAGAATAAAGATCCAAAAGGGTTCTAAGGAGGAGAAGGCCACTGTGAAGGAAACAACCACAAGAATAACCAGATCAAGATCAGCTACTGACAACAAGACAGGCTTGGATAAGCTTGTTGAAGATGAAACCCACATGGAAGGAAGGTAAAAAGGTTTTTTGATACAAACACCTTTTTGCTTACCAATCACAATTTTGAACAACAGCTCAGATGTCAAAGAATATAAGCCTGCACAGTTTTTTCAAAATTTTCTGTGCATTTTTTTAAAAGAAACAGAGCGCTACCAGAAATTCCAGTAGCATTCCAATTTTTTTGCAATTATAGGTTTTTATCGGAATTTTCGGTAGCACCTGTTTTAATTGAATTTTGACACATGTCAGCAAAGTTTCTGAGCCAGTTAAGGAAGGATAAAGACTCATCACCAAATGGATATAACAAGTGACGGTGAAAGGTGGTTATGAGGTTGTTGGAGGTCATATTAAAATAAGATACATGGTTATTTGAAGACCAAAGACATAAGGAGACAAATCAGCAGAAAAAGGGGCAGCATGACAACACACTCAACAATTCAGCCCAGATTTATTTTCTTCTTTCTTTTACATCTATCCTTCCAGTTTGATTTTAATGGGATATGGTTGTAATGTATTATAAAACCTATGTAAGGTTAGGAGTAGTGTTTCCTTATTTTTAGAAGAGATGGAGTTGGTGCCCCTCTTTCTATATATACCATTTCCAGGTTGGATGTTGGTCTACTTGAAGACTGAATATAATAAAGAAAATCATTTTTACTTAATGCTGGAGGATTTTGTGACTCAAGAACCATCTAATGTATGGTGTGTCTTCTTTATTTGTTAATTTCTTCTAATTATGAGTTGCAGCTGTTAGTAAGGTGTGAGTGAGAAACTGTTAAAGGATTTAATAGTAAATTATCTGCTTTTAGCTTTCTGCAAATCATATATGTGTTGTAGAACATGTTAGTGAAGATTTCATAAAGGATTTGTGAAATAATTTATGCATGCAATCTAATTTCTGAATGTTGTTTACTTTGCATAAACAAAGTTTGTGTAAAGAGCCATCATTATATTTGTGTGACTGATTTTGGATATTAATATTTCCTAAAATATGTATCAGCTATCCATCTTCTTCATTTGTTACACTTTACTCCCTATACTGCCAATTTACCCATACAATTTATACTTGCCACAACTTTCCAAATGCATGAAATTCTTAAAGAATAAAAAATAATTTCAAAATCTTTGAGAAGCCATCCCACCACTCAGAAAACCCTTTAAATTTTGAACTGAGCTATGATGTGTAGGGCTTACTCCTTTTGCAGGTAAGGAGTGACTCCTTGCGCTAATACCAATAAAATTTCTATGTATTGTGACTCCAAGCTGGTAATAAAACAAGTCAAAGGGGAATACCAGACCAAGCATCCTAGGATGTGAGCTTACCAAAATGCAGTATTACATATTCTCAAGACTTTCATCGAGTATACTTTGTCATTGATACCAAGGGACAACAATGCTATTGCTGATTCTCTTGCCACTTCGACTAACATGTTTAAAATTCCAATGTATCCTAATAAGAAGTATGAGATAACTGTCAAACATCACCCTCCTGTTCCAAATAATGTTTAGTATTGGTTGGTCTTTAATATTATAAACAAATCAACAACTTCTTACAGACGGAAGAGATATTTGTGAATTCACAAATGGATAATCAGTGCTATGAATATGACCAGTAAATCCATACAACAGAAATGCAAATATTTCAGTTGAAAGAAAAATCCATTCCAAGAGGTTTAGTGCCTTTGTATGAGTTTTTTGATCAAGACGATGTTGCACACACACTGACCATGCTACCAATAGAAGTGGGAGTAGAATTCCTCATCTTGGCACTCCTGAAAATCCAAATATGGTTAAGATATCAAAATCCTTGAGCTCAGAGATGAAAGGTAAATATGGAACCCTCATGTCTCAGTTTGCTGATGTATTTTCTTGGGAATATTATGATCTGAAAGTGTACGATAAGAGTATAATCTAGCATATGATTCTCGCAAAGCTGGATCTGAATCCTTTCCACCAGAAGTTAAGGAGAATGAATCCTAAGTTGTTGACCTCCATTTGAAAAGAGGTAAACATATTATTTACTGCTAGTATTATAATTCCACTTCGCTTTTAAAATTGGATGTCTAATATGGTGCCAGTAAGGAAGAAGACAGGAGAGATCTGTTTGTGTATAGATTTCAAAATTTTGATAAAGTGTCACTGAAAGACAATTACCCACTACCAAATATGGACCATATTATGCAAGGGGTAGTTGGATATTCCATAATTTCATTTCTAGATGGATGCTATGGGTATAATCAGATTTTAGTCCACCCAGATGATCAGGAAAAGATAACCTTTACAACACCATGGGGTACCTTCATGTATGCCAAAATTCCCTTTGGATTGAAGAATGCAGGGGAGACTTTTCAGCGAGTAATGGATATTGCTTTTGCCAATGAAAATGATGTATTTTTGGTCATCTATCTTGATGACATCACTATTTTTTCCAAGACAGATGAGCAACACCTACAACACTTGAAAACATTTTTTCAGAGATGTAGAAAGTTTGGCATATCGCTAAACCCAAAGAAGAGCCTCTTTGCAATGGAGGAGGTAAATTAATGGGACATATCATATCAAAATATGGTATTCAGATAGATCCTTAAAGTATTGAAGTAATTCATACCTTAGACTATCCTAGGAGCAAGAAGGAAATCTAGTCGTTCAATGGGAAAATCATTTTTTTAAGAATGTGTGTTCCCAATCTTGCTAAAAATTTGAGGCAAATTACTAACATGCTGAAGAAAAAAAGTGAATTTAAATGGTTTGGAGAGGAAAAGAAGTCATTCAATCAAGTTAAATTGGCTTTATCTCACACTCCTATTCTTATTAGTCCATATTACACACTTGATTTCATTATTTTTTCATTTTCTTCGAAGCATACTCTAGCTGTTGTCCTTATGCAAAAGAAAAATCAGAACACAGAGCAACCCATCGCCTTCTTCAGTAGAACCATAAGAGACACAGCCTTGAAGTACAATATCATTGAGAAACAGGCTATGGTGCTAGTAAAAAAATTGAAAGATTTTCGATTTTATATTCTCCACTCTCATGTCATTGCATATGTCCCAAGTGCTGCTATTAAAGACGTGCTCACGCAAAATGATCCTGAAGGGAGGCATGGAAAATGGATCACTGCTATGTTAGAGTATGAATTGTAAATTAATCCTACAAAGCTAATCAAGGGACAAGGCTTGTCTTGTTGGACATTGGATAAACCAACACTCCCCGTGTGTTTCGTGACATGGACTAACCGCCTCTTTGTGGATCTTTATCTCTGGCGATGTGATCGTTGACTAACACCTGTGGGTTTTGGTCTAACGAAAATCGTGATTCCCAACAAGTGGTATCAAAGCGTAGGTCATGAGTTCGATACACACACGGCTTGCGTTGGGGGGGAGATTGTTGGACATTGGATAAACCAACACTGTTGGAAATATTGTCATTGATGAAAAATGAGAAGACAGGAGTAGCACCTGAACTATCACTAAGGCAAAAGAGAAAAGAAGAAACAACAATAAAGCAAAGAATTAGACAGGAAGCAGAGGTAGCAAAGAAGTAAAGGCAACAAAGAAGCAGAGAGATAGCAAAGAGGCAGAAGAGAAAGAATTAGACAAGAAGAAGATGAGGAAATTGTTTCTAAGTTCTGTGTGGAATTTACATATATTCTTGGTCGAATTCTGTATGAAGAATACTTGAGTTTCTATGGAAAATATGAAACTCTGTGTTATTGACTGATTGGATCATGCAAATATTGACTACTTGAATTATTTGTGAAAGTATGAGTTAATCATTCAGGGTTTGTGAGCAGTGTAAAGGGGTTTAATTTGTGATTCTGTATATAATTGAGGAATTGATGATTAATCGCAGAGTTAGCATCAATCTTGCGATTAGAGGTGAGAAGGGTTGTATACATATCTAAAAGATATATATATCGAGGTGTATCGATCACTGGAAGGATCAATCAACCATGAGCTCCATTGAATAGAAGGGGAGGAATCAGGGTCTAAAGAATCACAATGGATTTGATTTAATGGCACATCGGAATTAGAAGAAAAGGTGAAGCGGATTAATGAAAAACAATCAAATCGTGAAAGGGTTTATATGCAGAAGAATTAAGTTGAAATGAAGTTTAACAATGGAACTGTAACGATGGCAATCGAATGATGGTGCGTTGATACCTGAGGTAACGACACCATGGAATCGTGTACCCTTAATCCAATAGAATGGAAATTGAGTTCATACAAGTCAAAGAAACGATGTTGAAGAACCGTGAGGTGACAAACAGTAAGGGCAGTCTTGAACCAAAGAAACCAGCGGTCTCGCAAAGTTTTTAAATGGTAAGCGGAATCCCAAAAAGAAATGAGATAGCATTCGACGTCTGACACGTAGCGTGGAGTGGTATTCAATTACCACCCATTTCACAAATTATTTTCGCGTTAAAGCTCTGCGGTGGAAAAAATGCGATTGTCATTAGATGTGGATCGATGGAGATCCAACGGTGGACGCGCATCTGTTTGCTTGAGAATTAATGAATGGGTATAGTTGCTGCGGGCCTAAGTACTATATGAAATTCATATGATTTAATTCAAAGTCGAGGTTTAATTCAAGATCCAATATATATGGTTGCATTTCCATAAATCAAAGGCTATTTTGAAGGCCAAACAAGTGGTCTTGAGCAACTTTCAGAATGGTAAGTGGATTTCACTTTTTGAACGCAATATTGTTCTTTAAGTGCCACGTGTCCTAAAGGGGTATTCCAAAACCATCTACATCGCGTAATTTTTGACGATTAAACCCTGAGCAAGTTTATTGCACGATGATCATCGGATGAGTGTTGAAATGAGATTTGGAACGCAAGAAGCTGTTGACCGTCAGATCTCTGCAATGGATAATGAGGGTGTGGGCCTCGAATGTTATTTTATGTTGGCGCTGACATTTTAATTAATGCCGTGAAGATTTGATGTTGGGTTAATGTTAAAACATTAATATGGTTTGAGCATAGTGTGATAAAAAAATTCGACATTTTTTATTGATATGAGTTGAATAAGATGTGGGGACTAGTGTTAAAGGTGCAATGGTTTATGTTTGAACCAAGGTCGAATATTTAATTTAATGAAATGTCTGCATGATTGAAATGTGGGGCCCGAAAAAGAGATACGTTGAGATGTTGGGGTTTAACCAAATTTTGGAATGCTTATATGGCTTGAATACTAGTAATGTTATTTACACTTGAGTGGCGTACTCAAAACCAAAGGATGAATGTTAATATAAACCAAGTATATATCTGGTGAATGGTGGATAATAAGGTGTGGGTCAAAGATAATGCATATTGATACTTTGATAACTCTATCAAAGTCAAAGTAATAAACGCATTCATAGATGGTTTGGTTTATGTTGTGAGCTGGAAGTGATAATAAATGCTGTGGGGCCAGAACGATAAATTATGTTGGTGCCTTAGGTTCATCAAGGTCGAGGCTTATAAAATTTGCATGGTATAATTGAAACGTGATGTTGGGAATTATAATAAGGTAAAGGATATGTTGACATGCCATGGTGAAGGCTTACATAAGAGTTGGTACATACATTTATATGTAGTGATACCTTGGTCTCAAGTTTGTATTGATTTGTAATGAAATATCGAATATGTATTCGATATTCATGAGGTGAATTATTATATGGTTTCAAACATAAACTTTAATAAGATAGCTCCCACATGCAAAATTAGTTGTTGAGTCTTGATGAAATATGTTTCTTAACCATAGGTTTGAAGATGAAAAGAGAGAAAGCTTCCGCTTATGTAATTGGTTGTATGGCTGTATAAATTATAGTGAAATGATTTATAAAAGAGCTTCCACAATGAACAAAGATTGCCCAGATTGGAGAAATTGAGGACCCTTTTGGATGATAAATTAGAAGTGCATTTTTATATGCACAGTGAACTTGGAGAATGTGGGTCTGACAGAGGTACACAACTGCAGTGAACAGGAGAGTATGCAGAACTGTTACATGATAGCAGCTGCCAGATTTAGAACATAATTTGCGAAATGCATTCTACATGCATGGAAAACAGTAGAGTATGCAGAACAGTTACATGACATCAGCAAAAAAGAAAAACGCATAGCAAGCCAAGAACTGAATGGGTTGAATTGAAATACTTATTGTAACTGAAAATGTAAAGTTTTATTTATTTTATATTGTTTGTGATGCAAAGGCAAGTCTCCGTAGGCAAACAAAACTCCACTGTAAAACTGAAATTTGTACATATTGCTATATTCCTCTAAATGAGCTGGACAAAGAAATGAGAAGGCGGAAGTCAAAGAGTCATAAATATTCACTTCAAATTCCCCGTGGAATATAAATAGTAATGAGGTGAACTCTATAAATGATATCACATAGATATGCATAGAGAGGTTAGAGAATGGAGAAATGAGGTAGAAAGGGTAAGAAGAAGGAGGAACAGATAGATAAGCTGTGAAGATTCAAAGATGATATAAGACAGATATGAAGGATAGTGGAAAATAGTGAAGAAGGAACAGAACAGAGCTGATATCCAGGTAAATCAGCATGTGTTTTTTTTTAAAGAGTGAGGAAGTTGGTGCTTCCATATCAAGTTGTAGCTTGATAGATGTCAGTTGTAGCTGGCTGAGGTAGGAGCCTCTTGTAGGTTGTAGCCTGCAGAAAATAGATGGAAGTTGGTGCTTCCATATCAATTTGTAGCTTGATAGATGTCAGTTGTAGCTGGCCGAGGTAGGAGCCTCTTGTAGGTTGTAGCGCGCAGAAAATAGTTGGGATTTGGAGCTTCCTTGCAAGTTGTAGCTTGCAGAATTGAGGGAGGAGCCTCCTGTAGGTTGGAGCCTACATAAAATCAATGGTGAGAGGGAGTTGGAGCTTGCCTTTGCATCACAACAATAATAAGATGTGGTTTTCTCCCTTATGGGTTTCCACTTATTTCTGTTGTCTATGTGCATGATGCTTATGTGTTGATAAGGTGTATCTAATCTGCTTAATACTTGCTGCTCACATACTAAGATTTCTGTTACATTATCTAATCTGCTTAATACTTGCTTCTCACATATTAAGATTGCTCACTTATTAAGTTGATCATGAAATGAAGGTGTAAATAAGTTTAAAGGAAAGTTTTAAAAGTCCATGAATGTGTTAAACTGATTCACCCCCCCTCTTAGTTTAACTAAGGGTTCAACAATTGGTATCAGAGAGGGTTCCTTTGGTGTAAGCCTAATAGCTTGAAGGAGATCTGGTTGAGTCATGGACTATCAAAATGTACTTGTGTTAAATACAAAAAAATTTACTGAATGGAGAGATAAGGTTAAAACAGATTTAATGGCTTATGAACCTGAGGTATGGAAACTTGTATGTGATGGTTACTGCACAGAATCTCCCTCTTTGCAAGAACAACAGCGGAATGCCAAGGCAAAATGTGTGATATATAACTGTCTTCATAACAAGGATCTTGATTTGATAATGGATCTAACCTCTGCAAAATAAATCTGGGTTAGATTGCATTTCATGCATGAAGTAGACACTAGGGGCTGCATTGTCAAGAAGGAGAAGATAAACCAGAAGAAGAAGAAAAATTCCATTCAAAAGGAAAAAGGTCAATCAAATGAGATACCTGCCAGGGTGAATGGATGTGAGTACCATGAAGAAATTACAGTTGAGGAAAAAGCCAAACTTGACACAGACTTGACTGAAATAGAAAGATTGAAGAATGAAAACAAAGACCTTAAGACATTGGTGCAAATATGTGATGAGAGAGAATATGAAGATAAGGAAGAAATTGCTGGCCTGAAGGCACAACTTGAAGAAGAAAGGAAAGTAGAAGACATTCTGCTGCAACAAATGAGAGAGAAAAGTTTGGAATGTGGAAGATTGGGAGAAGAAGTAGTGTGCCTGAGAAAGAAATTAGAAAAATCCCAAAGAGAATTATTAATGAATACTCCTAAAATAAAAAGCTCTGGACAGTTGGACCAAATTCTAAATTCTCAAAGGTCTCCTCTCATAAAGACTAGGATAGACTATGAAGGAGAAACAAATAAGTCCAAGGCAGAAGATAACAGGAATGCCATTTCTGTAAAAGCTGTAAAGGATAATGAAGCAGATCAGAAGATTCCTACAGAAGTAGAAGCCAACAAGAACACGATTTGCAAAGAAACAAATAGAAACAAGCAGCAACATGAAAGGACAGAGAATGAGAGGATGAAACAATCAACTGCTAAAGGATCATACACTCCTAAGGATGAATGTAACAAATTTGGAAAATGTCAAAGGAGGTTCTTTCCTCCTATGAAAAATATCACATGTTTCTCTTGTCATAAACCAGGACATATTGCAGCACATTGTAAGACAAGGCATATCAACTTTAACCAGCAAAGGATGCAGCAAATGAGAAGACTACCTCAAGCAAAAAAAATGGAAAGGACAACCACTCACCAGGTACATAAATCATTTCCATGGCTACTGTTATGCATGCAATAATTTTGGACATAAACTTGTTGAATGTAAATTATGTTCAAAAGGGAGCAAAAAATATTATACATCAGCTCAAACGTACCTTGGTAAAACAAGATGTTATGTATGCCTCAAGCTTGGTCACAAAGCAAAAGACTGTAAGATGCCATATACATTAAAGGACTCTAGACAGATGATGGAATCTAATCAAATCAAATAAAACTATGAATAAAAAAGAAGTGCAGACATTATGAAGAACCCCAATAAAGTATGGAAGGAAAAGAGAAAGGGGGAGCCCGTTACCTCAATAACATAATGAATCCATCATAGTCTAAGGGGGAGCTGCTCTAGGAAGCAACACAAATATCCAACCAGTGATAGATATGAAGCAACATCCCAGGGGGAGAGCAGTCCACAAATAGTCCCCATGAAAGTAGTCTAAGAAGAGCTTCTTGGAATGAGAACAGCCATAAGGTCAGGAAGGGAAAGGACAATTTCTCTAACATAGAACTATAGAGGAAGAAGAATACCTGAAGCACACAATAGACAACAGGTTGATGGAAGGAGAGAAGGCAGCAAGCAACCATGATGGTAGAGGGAACATCAGCCATGAACATGTAAGCTAAGAAGACATCAGCACATTAAGTGATGAATGATTAAAATCACAAAAATTATGTTTCGAGCTACAGAACTGGAAAGACTCATAAAGGATGATCACAGTGTGCATCATACTGCTAGAATTAACAATGAATCACATTAATAAGGATGAGTAAGAGAAGTGCCTATCATCATTATATCATTACATCATTCATCTATGAAAATTCCCCTTGGAGGAATGAAGTTAAATAAGTGAAAAATATCTGAGTGGTCTGCCCATGAATATTCCAAGTAAAGAAATTGAAGATGTCTTCCCGAAGATCATTATGTTGGAACAGTTGAATTGTATATAAAGAAGCAATGATTCTGGAGCAGTCCTAGACAGGAAAATGCAGTGGCATTCCTTTGAACAAAATGACAGAATAAGAAAAATGGTTAATGATGCCAAGATCAAATTTAGTATATTGATGATTGTTGGTGTGAACAGTGGAAAGCTCAATAGTAGAAACTATGACGGTTGTCTTAACTATGGGTTCATGTGCGAGTTGAAGTGAAATCTCTGCATGGTTTATCAAAGTAGTATCAATTGGTATTTTGTACAATAAGCATGCCTATCAACATAATACCAAGTGTTATTAGTGGAGAAGTGGTATGGTACAGGTCCTCAGGATCAAAGGATTATGGCAAAAGTACATCAAGGTAGTATACCCAACATTATCTGCATTATTAAAGCATGAATAGGTCAATAACAGTGCTAAAGGATCATTATTTTGTTTACACTTGAAGCATTATATTTAGCATTGAAGCAATATATTTTTCTATATATAATTGCATGCCTTCCTGAAGTCAGTACATATATATCTTCAAGGCCTCTCTCTTGAGATCATTCATAACACCGTGTGAACTCTGTTTGCTGAGAGTTCAATTAAACATCTTGAATATGTTTTTGCGGAAGATCATCATGATAGAACAGTTAAAGTATCTGAAGTATGAAGGAATAGTTGTGTTGATAGTACATTTGAAGCTCAAGAGTCTATTAATGTTACATATAAAGCCTACTTCAACAGAAAGGAATTTTCGTATCAAGGGTCTTTCAGTTATTAAGTGTAATATCCTTGTCAGCATCCTAGCTCATGTCACCACCAACAGGGAGGAAAGGTGAACCAAAGCTATAAAAGATATATTGGCATCATCAAAATTGAACAGATGTTGTACTGCATATGTGTATTGCAGAAGAAGACATATTCCATCTAAAATCTTCCTCAAAAGATACGTATTTCTGATGAAGATCATACTAGAGACTGAAGTATATTTGAAGCATTCTCAGTATTTTAGTTTTGGTCCAATGATGCATCTCTGATTATATAAGGCTTATTATATATGGTTGTTCTATCATCACCTACACTCTATACAAGTGCAAGGAGTCTGTGCTTTGGGATGGTATCAACTTACTGTGTATATACAAGTTCAATAATTCTCGAAAGTGTTCTCTCAACAACTCATGTACACTAGTCTGGAGCAACAAGGTATAAATTCAAAAGAAGAATGGAATAAACACAACTCAGAGAGAGGAAATGCAAAGATAGAATCTACATTGAGAAATGTGCAACCCTTTTCCATTGATGTTAAAGGGGGAGGAAAAGCAAGCAAAAGAAGATAGGCAGAGGAAGACAAAACACACCTTTTAGAATGAAAGGGGGAGGAAGTCCTGAAGGAAGTATTGGAGTATTGGTGGAGTATTGCCATCAATGACAAATGGGGAGAATGTTGGAAATATTGTCATTGATGGCAAAGGAGAAGACAGGAGTAGCACCTGAACTATCACTAAGGCAAAAGAGCAAAGAAGAAACAACAATAAAGCAAAGAATTAGACAGGAAGCAGAGGCAACAAAGAAGCAGAAGCAACAAAGAAGCAGAGAGGTAGCAGAGAGGCAGTAGAGAAAGAATTAGACAAGAAGAAGATGAGGAAATTGTTTCTAAGTTCTGTGTGGAATTTACATATATTCTTGGTCGAATTCTGTATGAAGAATACTTGAATTTCTATGGGAAATATGAAACTCTGTGTTATTGACTGATTGGATCATGCAAATATTGACTGCTTGAATTATTTCTGAAAGTATGAGTTAATCATTCAGGATTTGTGAGCAGTGTAAAGGGGTTTAATTTGTGATTATGTATATAGTTGAGGAATTGATGATTAATCGCAGAGTTAGCATCAATCTTGCGATTAGAGGCAAGAAGGGTTATATACATATCTGTAAGATATATATATCGAGGTGTATCGATCACTGGGAGGATCGATCAACCATGAGCTCCATTTAATAGAAGGGGAGGAATCAACATCTAAAGAATCACACTGGATTTGTTTTAATGGCACATCGGAATTAGAAGAAAAGGTGAAGCGGATCAATGCAGAACAATGAAATCGTGAAAGGGTTTATATGCGGAAGAATTAAGTTGAAATGAAGTTGAACAATGGAACTGTAATGATGGCAATCGAATGATGGTGCGTTGATACCCGAGGTAATGACACCATGGAACAGTGTACCCTAAATCCAATAGAATGGAACTTGAGTTGATACAAGTCAAAGAAACGATGTTGAAGAACTGTGAGGCGACAAACAGTAAGGGCGGTCTTGAACCAAAGAAACCAGCGGTCTCGCAAAGTTTTTAAATGGTAAGTGGAATCCCAAAAATAAATGCGATAGTATTCGGCATTTGAGACGTAGCCTGGAGTGGTATTCAATTACCACCCATTTCGCAAATTATTTTCGCGTTAAAGCTCTGTGGCGGAAAAAATGCGATTTTCGTTAGATGTGGATCGATGGAGATCCAACAGTGGACGCGCATCTGTTTGCTTGAGAATTAATGAATGGGTATAGTTGCTGTGGGCTCGAGTACTATATGAAATTCATATGATTTAATTCAAAGTCGAGGTTTAATCCAAGATCCAATATATATGGTTGCATTTCCATAAATCAAAGGCTGTTTTGAAGGCAAAACAAGTAGTCTTGCGCAACTTTCAGAATGGTAAGTGGATTTCACTTTTTGAACGCAATACCGTTTTTTAAGTGCCACGTGTCCTAAAGTGGTATTCCAAAACCATCTACATCGCGTAATTTTTGAAGATTAAACCCCGAGCAAGTTTATTGCGCAATGATCATCGGATGAGCGTTCAAATGAGATTTGGAACACGAGAAGCTGTTGACCGTCAGATCTCTGCGATGGATAATGAGGGTGTGGGGCCCGAATGTTATTTTATGTTGGCGCTGAAATTTTAATTAATGCCGTGAAGATTTGATGATGGGTTAGTGTTAAAACATTAATATGGTTCGAGCATAGTGTGATAAACAAAGTCGACATTTGTTATTGATATGAGTTGAATAAGCTGTGGGGACCAATGTTAAAGGTGCAGTGGTTTATGTTTGAACCAAGGTTGAATCTTTAATTTAATGAAATGTTCACATGATTGAAATGTGGGGCCCGAACAAGAGATACGTTGAGATGTTGGGGTTTAACCAAAGTTTGGAATGCTTATATGGCTTGAATACTATTAACTTTATTTACACTTAAGTGGCGTACTCAAAACCAAAGGATGAATGTTAATATAAACCAAGTATATATCTAGTGAATGGAGGATAATAAGGTGTGGGTCGAAGATAATGCATATTGATACTTTGATAACTCTATCAAAGTCAAAGAAATAAACACATTCATAGATGGTTTGGTTTATGTTGTGAGCTGGAAGTGATAATAAATGCTCTGGGGACAAAACGGTAAATTATGTTGGGGCCTTAGGTTCATCAAGGTCGAGGCTTATAAAAATTGCATGGTATAATTGAAACGTGATGTTGGGAATTATAATAAGGTAAAGGATATGTTGACATGCCGTGGTGAAGGCTTACATAAGAGTTGGTACATACATTTATATGTAGTGATACCTTGGTCTCAAGTTTGTATTGAGTTGTAATGAAATATAGAATATGTATTCTATATTCATGAGGTGAATTATTATATGGTTTCAAACATAAACTTTAATTAGATAGCTCCCGCATGCAAAATTGGTTGTTGAGTCTTTATGAAATATGGTTCTTAACCATAGGTTTGAAGATGAAAAGAGAGAAAGCTTCCGCTTATGTAATTGGTTGTATGGCTGTATAAATCATAGTGAAATGATTTATAAAAGAGCTTCCGCAATGAACAGAGATTGCCCAGATTGGAGAAATTGAGGACCCTTTTGGATGATAAATTAGAAATGCATTTTTATATGCACAATGAACATGGAGAATGTGGGTTTGACAGAGGTACACAACTGCAGTGAACATGAGAGTATGCAGAACTGTTACATGACAACAGCTGCCAGATTTAGAACATATTTTGGGAAATGCATTCTACATGCATGGAAAACAGTAGAGTATGCAGAACAGTTACATGACAGCAGCAGAAAAGACAAACACACAGCGAGCCAAGAACTGAATGGGTTGAATTGAAATACTTATTGTAACTGAAAATGTAAAGTTTTATTTATTTTATATTGTTTGTGATGCAAAGGCAAGTCTCCGTAGGCAAACAAAACTCCACTGTAAAACTGAAATTTGTACATATTGCTATATTCCTCTGAATGAGCTGGACAAAGAAATGAGAAGGCGGAAGTCAAAGAATCATACATATTCACTTCAAATTCCCTGTGGAATATAAATAGTCATGAGGTGAACTCTATAAATGATATCACATAGATATGCATAGAGAGGTTAGAGAATGGAGAAATGAGGCAGAGAGGGTAAGAAGAAGGAGGAGCAGATAGAGAAGCTGAATATTCGTAGAGATATAAGGCAGATATGAAGGCTAGTGGACAAGAGTGAGGAACAAAAACAGCCGATATCCAGTAAATCGCACATGTTTTTTTAAAAGGGAGTAGTTGGTGCTTCCATATCAAGTTGTGTAAGTTTATATGTTAGTTGTAGCCGATTGAGGTAGGAGCCTCCGTAGGTTGGCAGAGCTCACAAAAAATAGATGGAAGTTGGTGCTTCCATATCGTTGTAGCTTGAGATGTCATCAGGAGCCGGTTGAGGTAGGAGCCTCTTTGGGTTGGTGGAAGCTTGCAGAAATACCTGGGAGTTGGAGCCTTTTGCAAGTTTGTTAACTGAGATAGGAGCCTCCCGTAAATGAGCCTGCGTAAAATCAGTGGTGAGAGGGAGTTGGAGCTTGCTTTCAACAAACAACAATACTATAGTTTCTTCCTTTTGTTTAAGTTTACTCTCAGATCGTATTCACATGTGCATGATGCTTATGTGTTGATAAGGTGTATCTAATCTGCTTAATACTTGCTGCTCACATATTAAGATTGCTCACTTATTAAGTTGATCATGAAATGAAGGTGTAAATAAGTTTAAAGGAAAGTTTTAAAAGTCCATAAATGTGTTAAACTGATTCACCCCCCTTCTCAGTTTAACTAAGGGTTCAACATGTCTAAGCTTATGGCGGACTCAAATCTACATGCTTTGGACATTAATTTTATTGCTGCATTATCTGAGGAGCAAGAGGCTGAAGTATTACCTGAGATATCTTAAATTTTTTCTTCATTGCCATGGTATGCTGATATTGTTTAGGTTTTGCAACACTTGAATCCTCCTCTCTGATTGCCTAGTAATAAATCTAGATCTTTAAAGTTAAACTCTCTCAATTATTACATCCTTAAAAATGTTTTGTAATGGAAAGATCAGGGTGGAGTGTTATTGAATTGTTTGGTTGGAGGAGAAGTTAAAAAAATGATAAGTGACTTTCATAAATGGGACTGTGGCGGTCATATTTATTGGAAGACTACAACAAATAATATCTTGAGGGAAGGTTTCTATTGGCCAAGTATATTCTTTGATGTCTATAAAACAATCATGATTTTTCATGAATGTCAAATCTTTCAGGGGAAGAGAAAGATTTTTCCTTTGCCCTTGAAACCAATTGAAGTGAAAGCGCCATTTTGGCAATGGGGACTTGACTTCATTGGAGAAATCCATCATCCATCATCCATCATCAGCCCGACATAAGGGGATAATCACTGCCACTGATTAATTCAATAAATGGATTTAAACCATCCCCATGAGTCAAGCTACTGATACTATCATTATTTAGTTTTTAGAGAACAATATTCTGTCTTGTTTTGGCCATCCATATAAAATCATTACCGAAAATGCAGTCGCCTTTAAGTCCAAAAAGATGATTGAATTTTGTGATAAGTATCACATTAGGCTTGGTCATTCTACAACATACTATCCTCAAGGCAACGAGCTAGTTGAATCATCAAATAAATCTTTAGTGAAGATAATCAAGAATATCCAGCAAGAGAACAAGAGAAATTGGCACAAAAAGCTCACCAATGCTCTATGGGCAGATATAGCTAGCACGAAGAGATCAACCAGCCTGTCATCTTTCCAGCTTGTGTATGGTGTTGACACAATGTTCCCTACTTCTTTAGTTGTACTTGTGATGAAAATTCTGCAAGAGATCGACAGTGAACCAAATGATATCCAACAAAGAATCAACCAAATGATTCATCTACAACAATCAAGAGATGAAGTTTTCATTCACACTTCAAAATTTCAAGAGAAAATAAATAATATTTATAATAAGAAGGCCAAAGATGATGATTTTAAGCTAGGATATGTTGTTCTTCACTGGGATGCCCATAATGAAGACAAAGGTAAGCACATAAAATTTGATAATCTATGGAAAAGTCCTTATAAGATTATTGCATTCAGAGGTAAAAAGGAATTTTTATTAGAAGATCTTGAAGGGCAGGAAGTTCTGGGAGGACCAATCAATGGTAGGTTCCTCAAACATTACCTTACATGATCATTAAAGAAGAGGTTCACTTTCATTGTACATATAATTTTTATTTCCTGTCTAAGAATAAGGAAGTACTTGCAGAAGTTTGAAGCCCGAGGAGAAGGCCACGAGAGTTCTACATTCAGCTCTATTTTTTATTTCAAAAAAAAAAGTTGAAAAGTTTCAATCAGTTGTTAAGTCAAAGTCAAGGCTGCAATTTTTATTTAATTATCCCAAATTTGTCAAAGTTTTTTTTTATTTCTAGTTTTTGAATCCATTGCCCAATGGATAAGGCTACCTGATCTAGGGTGTTCTTGACACCTATTGAAGGAGATGCCATCCCCAGCTAGAGCCAATGTTAGCGTCAATATATCCAGTGATCAAATATGCACTTTTAGTTTATTTGCTAGTAGTCCTAGGTCAAAATTTTTGTCTTTTCAAACAAGTTTTCAAATAAATTTTGGTCACAACATATGGTCTAGGTCAGAAATGGTCCTCCCCTCATTCTATCCATGGCCATCATCATCTTAGAGGTCATATCAATCATTTTCATTTAGAGTCTTAGGTCAATCATTCCATCTCCATCTAGGTTTGTATCTAGGTGACCTTGTTTTTCCACTAAAAATTCCAAATATGTCACCAAAGAGGGCGAACAAGGCTCCATTTTCATTATATCAGTCTTTTAAAGGGAGTTAGCATATTTAGGGGAATAAATTAAGACACTTTGTCTTATTTTAAAACTTGTTTCATTGTCAAATTTTTTCCAAAAATGGTTGAAAGGATAAAAAGAGGTCAATTTTATATCAAAGGCTTTATCTTAAAGTATAGGCTTAATAGTGCACTTTATCCAAAGTTTGAGAAACATTATAAAACATGCGTTAATAGCCTAATGCTTGAGTTCATTATGTCTCTATCTAAAGTTCGCAGGAATTATGTATTATAACCAAAGTTTTGTGCTCATGTAATAAAGGTTTGAAAACGACAAAAAAGTTTTGTCGCTTGTGGTTAAATCTCAAGCTCCTCCAAGTTGCTAGATCATTCCTCCCATCGATCAATCATCTATAGTTTCTTCTTTGGCCCTTCTGCTTTCTCCCATCATTACATTTTAACAAATGTGTAGCTTGTGTCAACTGAACACCTTTTTGCTTTAATGTGACACAAAATCACTCAATGTAGTAAAGTAAGCACCTCGTATCCTCCTCAAGTCAAATTATCAAGCATAGTGTTGGTTTTCTTTTTTACCTACTTTTCCACTACATTTTCACTTCTGTTTATCATTGGATGATTTTAGTGAACTAAACTCTAACCCTACCATCTAATACCCTCATACACCTTCCCCATAATATATTATATCATTCCATATCATTCACAACCTCCATATACTTCATTCCGAGCAAACCCTAATTTCATACTATTTTTCTATTACAAAATTTGGAAATCCCCGTGTTTTCCTCATTTTATCACCTTATTTACATACATTTCACCAAATTTCACCTGTATTTTGAAGCCAACATACAACCCTACCTCATAATTTTTTTTGGGATTTTGTCTTGGCTTCACTACCCTTCATTTCATCCTCCTAACCTACCCTATCCTTGTCCTTGTTTTTTCCAAATTCACATTCTACATACCCACTACCTCTAAACACCTATGGTTTCATCCTTTTGATAGACATTATGGAATGTGAAAAGAAAATCAACAAAGGAGGGTGCCACATCAGATTTGAGCCCTCCACCTTGTAAGAAGTTAATGCATCACCTTTTGCCAAAGGATGCTTTAAGAGGACTAGATGCTTGAAATTCTGTGAGAAAATCATGGAAGAAGGTTGTCATCTCCAATTGACAAGCTTATTTGCTACTATTTCAGTAATGGAAAGGCCATCATTGCAGGTGCAAAGTTAAACTTATCATCAGATGTGATTTCTTCAGCAACAAGTATACCTAGTCATTGAAAAAAGTGGTTTAAAGGCATGGACATTGAACTTGGAGATTATAAATTGTTCCTCAAACCTTATGCTAGAGAGAACCCTGAGTATATCTTTGCTTTCAGGCACCTCCTTAACATATATACTCCTTTGATGAGGTTATTTATGAAATATTTTACATGTGAAGGGAGTTTCTCTAGGTTGTACAAGTACTATATCAGATTATTGATGCACAACAAGATGAGGATAAATCATTTGTAGAGATCATAAATCAAAAGGATGAGGAAATAGCAGAGTTGAGGGAGGTTTTCTCCATTGCAAATTCTCAGATTACATTCCTACAACAAGATAATTTTCAACAGAAGGTAAAATTGTTCCTCCAAGACAAACCTAAAGTACATTTTGACGCAGATAAAGGAAAGGGAAAAGTAATTGCAAATAATGATGAGCTGGAGGATGTAGAGGTTGAAACAAAGAGAAGAAAACCAAGGGAAATGGGCCTTAAAAAGGTGCTTCAGAGAGAAAGAGAATCAACAACTCCTAAAGTAGGTTGGCAGACCTTTGATGAGTTGATACTTGATGAGATCAATCAAGACAGAGAGTATTGGATTAATAGAGTCAATGGGAACCTTGAGAAGCTGTTGAAGAAAGCCAAGAAGAATAATAATCTCTAGAGGCATATGGCCAATCATTCATGTACCAGGAACACAATTTCACAAACAGGCTCAAACAGGTGAATAAAAATCTTAAAGAGGCTCAAATAAAGCTTAAGGAGAAATGTAACTTAAACCTCCTTTTTGAGGCATCAATGGTTGTTTAGCCCACCCTCCATAGGTATTATAGAAGTAATTTTGGACAATTTTGAGCACTTTTTTCATTTTTGGTGAATTTTGCACTAAACTGGAAATTCAACCTTGACATATGCTTAGCACCAAGTTGTTACGCTTGTTACTAGGGCATCCAAATGATGAATGGCTTAAATGGTTGGATGCATGTTGATGAGTACATCACAGATTAAGAACCCTTGCTGCATGAAAAGCTATAGTTAAGAAGAAAAAACCAAAAAACCACTAGTTTTCAATGCTTCTCTCACTATTTTTGACAGTATGTTACACATCTAGATTAACCTTGGGAGAATCAACTTTTGGAGGCCTTTCCATGGGTCATTTTCAAAATTCAAGATGTTATGGAAATTAGACATAGAGGGCTAGTGACCTATATTTCACATTTGGATTTGGAGTCCTAAAATATCTTGAAAATCAACTACAAAAAAGTGTTACACATTTGTAAAAATGTGCTACATATTTGTAAAAAAGCGTTACACATATGCATAGGATTCCTCAGAACACTTTTCAAGTCCATAATAAGTCAGAATTTCGAGGTTTTGTTGTCCTTTAAGATGAATTGGAATATTTGAGTTGTTTTTTGCCTCTTATCACAAGGAAACATGTAATTTAATGTCGGGGACACACACTCATAGTCTATCGCTGAATTTGAGGGAATAGTTTGTAACCTCCCTAAATTATAGGAAGTGACTCATTTCATGTATTTATGATGCATTGTGGATGGGATTTCGACCCTATGAGGTGTCATTGTGCATATTTTCTATAAGTAGAACCTTTTTAGTCTTTTCTTGGGTTGGATAGTTGTTTCTTGCAGGGGAGCTATTGTACAAGCCTTTTGGAATGAAGTTAAAGACAATATTGCAGAATTTGTGTTGAGAATCCTGTGGTATGCCTTGGAATATTTATTCTTTCTCTGTATGTTTATCTTATCATGTTGAATGATATGTTTTCCTCTTTCATATACATGCTTCCATGTGTTTATCTTGACAGTTTATAAGCATAAATCATGCCTTTTCATGCTCTGTCTTAACAAGATTTACATTATGTGTCTATGTTCTTCTTAAAGAATGAATTCACCTCAGTGCTGATTCATATTTTCTATCATTTCCTCCTATACACAATGAAAAAATAAGCATGCTTTCAATATACCTATCTGGCCTCATCCATATTCTCTGCAACTTGACCTTGAAATTCAAACCTTAAACCCTAGACCTAGTTTCTTTACTGTCATTCCTATCTAGAACACAAACATCAAACAAAAACCATATTTACTAATCTTACATACCTAGCCTAAGATCAATAAATATTCAGTCATTTAATTGACTGCAAAGTGACATTGAGAGAGCCCTCTCTAGTCCAGTAGGGCTAGCTACCTGACCTAAATCCTGGTCTGTGGCTACCTTCCTTCAATCCCTTCTCAACCTTGGGAATTTGGGGGGAGTGATAACACATAGTATGGACACAACCATTAATGCATCTATATTTACAATCATGAATATTTAATAACTCCACGCAACCTGGATGGATGTAACTGGATCTAGGGTCTTGATCTCCATCTCTCGATCCATAGTATGATTCTAACAATGCGAGTGGATGTATTGAATTCGAACATGGTATAAACCACTTGATTACCAGTCAATGATGTGAAACGTTAACAAGTGTGAGAGAAACCACCAATAATGACGATGGATCTCAAGGTACTCCAGTACAACCTATGAAGTGTTATTAAATGTTTTTGAATTCGAACACTCATTGAATCATTCGATAGAAGGCCAATGATGAGAACCTATCGTCAAAAGTGAGAAACCTGCTATTAAGGCATGCAGGATTCAAGTTACCGAAAAGGTTTTCTAGATCATCTTCCTAGATAGTGAGCTGAAGTCGAGAGAAAGCGATCCATCACAAGAGGGCCTATGACACGAAAATCATGTCCAGTTTTGAAGAACAAATTGGAGTAATTCAGGATTGAATCATGGGTGACCGACGCGATTGAAGGTTATGATTTTCAAGGTAATATTGACTGAGGTTAGACTTCTCTTAAACATATTGGTGACACGAGACTTATAATTGGCAGCATTTGAATCAATGATAATACCCAAAAACAACTAAAGACTTTCAATGAGGCTTGATTAACTATGAGACAAATGGATTTCCCGACCTAGAAAAAAATGTGACATACTGTCATATTCAAGAGCGACATACTGCCTTTAATAATAATAAAATGAACATTCTTCCCAATTCCCCCCCACCATTACTTGCAAGTACCACTTTATTTTTACACAAGCTTGAGGAGGATAACATATGCTTGTCAAGTAAGCTCATCCTTCGGATGAGTCCTCCAAAGTATTTTTAACAAACCCTAGGAGGGAGTGGTCCGGTCCCGTTGTAATTGACGGTTCCTGCACTATTTAATTTTAATTTTTACGAGTCCAGTGTAGGATTAACTCGATGTTATTTTCATATTTAAAGAGTTTGAAATTACAAAAAAAAACTCATATAGTTCTATCATTGTAAATTTTTAAGGAGCCCGAAGAAAGTAAAACTCAATGTTTTTTAGTTTTAGTGATTTAGGAGAAAAACATAAGTAAACTCGATAGTGTTATTTTTCCTAAATTTAGTCCCTCAAGCCCAAAAAAGTATAAAATAATGCAAGAGAGAACTCTATTGACCATGATTAGTCAACGTATACCTTTTTCGTAAATAGTATGGTTTGGTTCGGAAAAGGGGTAAACTTATACCAAATAGATGACTATTAATTTGATTTTATGAGTTCGAATAGTCTTTTCATTTTTAGAGAGTCTGAAAAGGGATTAAAAGATAACTCCAAGGGTTCGATTTTTCGTAAGTATTAATGAGTTTGGAAAAGTGATAAAAATGTACTCATAGCACCGAATTTAAATTTAATTAACGAGCAGGACAACATGGAAAGAACTCAGTATTTTCATGTGTTTTACGAGCATGAAAGATATAAAAATAATCTCTAGATTTTCATGAGTTTAACGAGTCTTGAAAATAATAACCGAAATGGACTTGAGATAGGTTTCATTTTTATACAAGCTTGAAGAAAAGGAAAACTATGCATGAGATTGGTTTCAATGCCCCCCAAGCTTCATTTCAGTCACCTAATTAGACTACTAGTTACTAATAGATGGATGGAATGAAGGTTCATTTACGAGATCAGATGGAAAGACTTGACTCAACATTTACTAGATCTAGTCAAATAATCGACTCATTTAGGGGAGGATTTGTTTCATTTTTTAACGAGGTGGACACAGTAAAAGAACTATGCTTATGAAACATTGTTTCATTTTTTAACAAGGTTGACACAGTAAAAGAACCATCCTCATGGATACCTGTTTCATTTTTTAACGAAGTTGACACAGTGAAAGAAACTATCCTCATAAGAATATGTTTCATTTTTTAACGAGGTTGACACATTGAAAGAACCATACTCATATGGATCTCTTTCATTTTTTAATGAGGTTGACACAGTAAAAGGAATTATCCTCATTGAGAACCGATTTCATTTTTTAACGAGGTTGACACAGTAAAAGGAACTATCCTCATGGGAACCTGTTTCATTTTTTAATGAGGTTGACATAGTAAAAGAACTATCCTCATCGATACTTGTTTAATTTTTTAATGAGGTTGACGCAGTGAAAGAAACTATCCTCATAAGAATCTGTTTCATTTTTTAACGAGGTTGACATAGTAAAATAACCATCCTCATAGGAATTTGTTTCATTTTTTAAAGAGGTTGACACAATAAAAGGAACTATCCTCATTGAGAACCTGTTTCATTTTTTAAGGAGGTTGACACAATAAAAGGAACTATCCTCATGGGAACCTGTTTCATTTTTTAACAAGGTTGACACAATAAAAGAACTATCCACAGTAATGAACTTGATGATGGCTTCCAACTAGAAGGAACACATGTCAAGGGACACACCTCGACCATGGACTCCAAGAGGTCTTCATTATATGGAAGAACATCTCTCTAGAAGGAACACATTTCAAGGGAATCAATAGGGATAAGAACATGGCGTTCAAATACCCCCATAAGGTTTACCATGTCAATTACCAGATCTAAATCAAAATAAGTCGAGAAAATAGTGAGAGGCTCGCTTACATTGGTAACTAAATACATGGGTTTAGTTGCCACATAATTAACCCATGGCTAGGTAGATACCACTTCCATATAAGGAACATTCAGCGATGTCAGATGGTTGGTATTCGAATCAAGATTAATGAATGAAAGCTGGTCAACATTCACAATTCTTCCATTATGAGGAAAGACATCACATGAAAGAGTGTCAATACGACATGATTAATGGCATAGACATAGTCTCACCTAAGGAGTAAATTGAAATCCAAGAGGCCTTGGACTACCATAAGATCTATATAGATAGTTTTACCCTCCAAGGCAATAGGAAACTTAGGAAGGATCCCTAAAGGTTCACTAATGTTTCTGCTAAAAGCTGGCAGATTCTGTGTAACAAGCACAAGCTTAGGGGAACCCAAAGCTTGCCAAGCAGTTGAGGATAAAATACTAACAAAATCACCTTCATCTACATTCGTACGAAGCACATTATTACCACAAGCCTTCACAATGATTTGGAAGGGGATGGAATAAGGAAGATGAGGTTCTTCCAGTATACTCCAATCAAAGGAAAAGACCTCAGTACTTGGAGGGGGTTCTATAGAAATAGGTGAAATTCTCCCTTGTGTAGAAAAATTGGAATTAACAAGAAGAACTTGAGCAGTATGAATTTCACTCTCTACTGGGAGAGTGGGATCTACCAAAAGTGAAATCAAGTTGACCACTTGACAAAATAATGGTTCATCAACTTGAGTGATATGTGTTTCACTCTCCAATGGAAGAGTGAGATTGGCTATACTTGGAATTATATCAATCACTCGGAAACTAACGATAGGCTAAGAGAAAGTTTATAGTAACCAATTGGAAGTTGTTGATGTGAAACAATAAGTTTTTCCAACAATTTGGAGGCTTCATCCATGTGAGGGAAAATTCTACACGTAAACCTAACTTTACCCTTTTTCCCAGGAACCTAAAAATCACTAGTTGATGGATCAAAAATAAGTTGATAGGATTTTTCTGATCATACTTCCAAGACCTTAGAAACACCAGGTGTTACACAGTAATTTTTCACTCTACTCACTTCCTGTCCCTAATCCTGAAGTTCCTTGTGACAGATCTTGTGCAGTATTTCCACTTGGAAAAAATTCATAAAGAAATCCTCTAAAGACTCAAAGAAAACTACCTTGAAATATCACTAGAGAAACTTAGTAAAAACCCTAATTTTCTTGGTCAACGCTCTTCTCTAGTGGCTTGCCTGTGCTGATGGCAGGTACATAGTTCTGGCCTAGCGCTGTCAGCACCCTTTTTATGGGAAAACCGCTCTGAACCCTTTCTCGCAGTGTTTCCTCAAATGGAGGAGAAGTTTCGACCTCTAAAAGTTCCAAGGCAGCGAGTTGGTTGTTAGTCAGTGATGATAGGGTTGAGCTCTCTGATCTTAGAGCTTTGATATTATAAATGGGGGTGTATCCCTTAGAAAGTGGGCCTTCCTCCTCCTTTCATGGGCTCCCAACCTCTTCTCCCTTCCTATAAATTGATCCCCATCCTTCCACTACTAGTTGGACATTTTTGGGTTGGTCTGATCATTTATTTTCCTTGCATCCCTGTATTGTGATAACGCCTACGCTATCTGGGAGAAGGATTGATTTAAGAGATTTGGTGAAGGACTCAAACATCACCAAAGGGAGGCCTCCAACATCAAGGCCATGGTTGTAAGCTCTCTCTTTAATATTTATTAATAAAACATCTGACATTTTCTTTCTATATTTGTCTAATCATTTGTGAAAATAGTCTAATGTTCCTTGATATGTTAGATAGCCAATATTCAGTGTATGTTTTGTATTGAATTACATTTTTTGTTGTCTCTTGATCTCCTGCAGGTAATCGTATGCCATTAGTAGCGAGGAGCGAGCTTGAAGGACTGTGGACTGAGGCCATCATAAAAGGATTCGAGCATAACATCAGGAGGAGGTAGGTCCATCCCCTTTCTCATATTGTTTTGGATATTAGCTAAGAAAGCTTGCATTAGATAGTCTCTTAAGTTGCTAGATGCACTCTAGGGCTAGAGATATCGCCTCTTTCCGCAGAGGGGATTTATCTTCACAACAGAATTGGCGAATCCACCGGGGAGCTTTAGCCTCTTTGCCTTCCCTTTCCCAGGTTTATTTCTGATCAGTTTGACCGATCATTGAGATCTAGGTCTGCTTAAATCTCTATAGGTATGCATATTTCTTGATTTTTGCTTTAGAGTATGAGTTCTAGGTTCATGCTTCGATTTGGATTTCTTTTCATAAGCATTCCTCGACCAACGCGTGTTTTTTCAGATGCAGTCGTGCTGCTAACATGGATATTTATAATTACAGTCACACTGCTAGCCTGGATATTTATAATTACAGTCGTGCTAAAAACCCTGTCTTCCATTATCTCCTCACACTAGTACAGTTTTGTAGACCAACACTATTTTTTCTATGCAAAGTAACGCTTCCAGCACGGGTTTTGGGGTCCAAAGTAGCGCTGAAGACCCTATTATCCCGGTTTTTCTATGTAAAGTAGCGCTGATCCTTAAATTTGAGATTTTTTGGGGTTTTTGCTAAAAGGCCTAGTGTGTCCTCATCTCTCCTGCTATGTGTGCATCAAGTTTTTTCTTTTTGGTATTAGTTTCTTTGTGGTTTGCAAAAATCCATCCTATACTTGAAGTGGTAAAAGTGAATTCTGGTTGAGCCTTTGATTCTTTGAGTCAATTAAAATTATTGTTTGCTGCTCATTTGTTTGGAAGCAACACTGATTTTCTGTTGATTAAGTATTATTAGTTCTTTTGAGACCATAAAAGAAATTTATTTTGCATTCATTTAGTTTTCATCTCAAATTTTACTTTTCGTTAAAGTGCATTAGATCAAATTGCATTGAAAAGTCATTTCTGAGATATATCATTGAATTCAAATTACATTGTTTAAATATTGAAAGCTAAAAGGTCCATTGAGTGCATTCTTGGTCATTGGAAAGTGCATTAAGTAGATTCTCATTCCATTGAAAAGTGCATTGAATGCATTCTCATTCATCAAAAACAAAAAAAGGAAATAGTGCATAGATTAAAGTTGCATGGTTTTCAAAAAAGAAATTTTGCATTGATTACATTGCATAATTTGCATCTTTGAATGTTTTGACTTGAATTGGGATAGTGAAAGTAATTTGGTTAGGAAAATCTTCGTTTGCTACATTTTTGTTTGTTGCATCATTGTTTGAAACTCTTCCCTAAACTAGATAGCATTCATTGAATTGAAAGGATCCCTTTCTCATGCTAGTTGCATTATAGGTATTCATGTGACATCGTTTTGAGCCTTGAAATTTACATAAACACAAGATTGAGGCCATTTTCAAATTAAAATAACTGTGGAAGGATGGCTCACCTGATGTTAGGATGGCATTAAGCCCATCTTGACCAAAGGGAGAGGAGGGTGAGGAATGTATCCATAGTTCTAAAACTAGGCCTTAGGAATTGAATATTGTGCATGTCCATCATGAAACAACCAAGGGCTCATCCATACACCATGCACCCCACATCACATGAAGCACCCCCAAAGCATGTTTTCAACACTTTTGGATTAACCCCGAAAGCTCACAAGGGTTTTCTGTATCCAATTATGAATTGCATCATGTTGATATGTAATTGTTAATCAAAATCAACCTCAAAATTTATTCAATTAACCTTAAGGAGCATTTGAAATTAACACAAACATCTAGAGGTCTAGGCTGGAGATGTGTTCCGATGTCTTTAAGCGTAGTAGTTGTCACTAACATTCTGTGTTACATTCAGGAGGTGATACCCCATCCCATGTATGGAAGTATATAGGGCTATGCTCCACATATGAAAAGTATAAGGCGATGATCTCATCATACGGTTACACATTAGACAATGCTACTATGGACTAGACTCCCACGTACCGTCGAGTATATATTGGGAGACCCCACTAGGTTTCAAACCTGCTATAGGTAACCGATTCGACCACCTTGTAGACATGATACACTGAACACAACATTCAGAGAGATTGGATTCCGTACGTTAAGTCATCAGTAAATTTATTTACAAACGTGTATATTGCAGTTCACGGATACCTGGTAATCCTTTATGCCTAGTTCACCCTTTTTGATTTATTTTGTGTTTAATTTCTAAAATTTATTGCCCACAAAATAACATTTTACCCGTACACAAATCCTTAGCAGATCTTAGGTTGAGACTAATGGAAATAGTTCCTAAATTTACCAGTCAGGGAATCCCCTCAGATGGGAATCCTTGTCCTTTTCCTTCTTTTGGAAATGTTGGTGCTCCTTATATGGAAACATTGTCCCTCTCGGGATTAACCATTGGTTTTCTAGTTTGGTTATTTTCAACCCCCATGGTTCCAAATGTCCAAGCTGCTTCTCAACCAAGTTCACCTCCACCTATAAAATTTCAACCTCGTGTTGATCCTAAGGTTGACCCCTCACCTTCTTCGACTGTTTCTTCACCCCGTTCTTCCTCTTCAACTAGTGGAAGTCTGGATTCTAGTAACCAGGAATCTAAGAAGAAGAAGAAGAGGATGAAGAAGAAGAAGCAAAATAAGAAAGGGGAACCAAGAAACCATTGCTTCCAATGCAACTGATGTTTAAAAATCTTCCATTCAATCTCGTAAAGTCAAATTCCCTTTCAAGTTATGTAAGGGTGACCACCTTCTTAGAGATTGTCTTGGTATTCTGAGGGGGTTAGAAATATGGTCTACCGAAGCGAATCGAACCTCATCATTGACCTCTGGAGATCATGCTAGTGACAAGTCTTCAGATAGTGATAACAAGGCCCATGGGAAAAAGGGTAAAGTAGAATCTCCCTGTAGGTTATGTGAAGGGTATAATCCCATTCACCTTTGTCCTTATATGGATGAATCCTCGAAAGTGCTGGATAACCTTATGACTTCTCAACCTCGTCTTCCTGTTGGCTACCGAAAGCTTTCCTCTGATCCTCCACTGGTTGATCAAGTGATGGATCAAAAGTCATCCCTGGTCAATCCCACTCTCTCTGAAAGTAAACCCCATAGGTCCGTTCCCGACCAACCATTGGTTTCAAAAATGATCAACCTAATTCCAACTTCAGTTGATCAGGATTTTCCCGCAGAGAGTGAACCTCATACCGCTCAGGTTCATATTGTTTCTTTAGATTCCCATAAATTGGAGGGAAATCCTCCCATTGCCAAGGTACATGAGGGTGATCCTCCCATTCTTGTAACACAAGGGGGTAGTTCTCTTGTTCCTGCAACACCCCCTCCAAGTAGTTGGTTGCTGCCTTTGATTGGAGTCGACTGACAGGATACTGTCTACCTTCTTACCTGCCATTTGAGATCACAATACATGCTTATAATTTGGATTTACCTAGCACAATAATATATGAAGGCGCATCTGTTAGTATTTTGTCCTCAACTACTCTGCAAGCTTTCGTTTCTCCGCAACTTGTGCCTGTTACCCAGAATCTGTTATCATTTAATAGAGGAAGCAATCAACTGTTAGGGATCCTTCCTAAGTTGCTTATTACTTTGGGAGGAAATATTTTCTATATAGACATGATGGTTGTCTAGGGCCATTTGGACTTTAACTTACACCTTGGGCATGGCTATACTTATGTCATGGTAGCTCTTGTCTCTTCTCTCTTTCGTGTGATGTGTTTCCCACATGAAGGAAGAATTGTGACCATTGATCAACTATCATTCATTGGTACTAATATTGATCCCAATCAACCATCATCCCTTAATCGCTCGTTCATGCAAGTGGTATCATCCTCACCACAGGTCAATTATGTGGCCACTTGTTCCATGTCCACGTCCGTTGATGATTTAGTCAGTGATTCAGTGCGTCATGTACTGAGGGCATTGGATCCTGATTTCCAAAGTGGTGTTCTCCCGTCTCATGAGAACCTCTTAGAAGCCATGAAATATTATGGGCCATGGGAAAATGAATCGAAGAAAAGTTCCTTTTCTTGTGTTAAGCTCCTTAAAAAATGAAACAAGCTCTTTCATAGCAAAGTTCCTTTTCTTGCGTCAAGTTCCTTAAAAAATGAAACAAGGTTCCTATGAGGATAGTTCTTTTACCATGCCAACCTTGGTAAAAGATAAAATAGGTCCTTATGAGCATAGTTATTTTCTTATGTCAATCTCATTAAAAAATGAAACAAATGCCCTTTCAATTCGAGTCTTTGATTAGATCTCATAAATTCCCAGTCGAGTCTTTCACTTGATCTCTTGATTGAACCTTCATTCCATCCATCTGTTAGTAACCAGTAGTCTACTTAGGTGAATGAAATGAAGTTTAGGGTGAATGTATCTTGAATTGCATCATTATGCTGAGGGCATGAAAACTTATTTCAATCATATTTTGTCTCTGTTTCAAGCTTGTGTAAAAATGAAACCAATTTCAAGCGTAGTTTCCCATTTCAAGCTTGCGTAAAAAAATGAAACCATCCCTATTTTACCTCTCGTGATTGCCATTTTACCAGCCTGTTTTTTGCCAGATGAGCCTTGGTTTTTTCATTCCGTCGTCACCATATGTTTGGACGATACACTTTCACTTGGATATTTTACCATTTCCTTAGGAACATCTGAGATGAGTGGTATTGTTAGCCAACCTCTTGACCTTTATGTGTTTTGAGTAGTTCCACCATCAGCAGAACAAGTTTCTACATTTAATACCACTCGTTCCTCCAGGAGGATTCATATTTTAGCTCTTTTTTGACTCGAAAAAAATGAAAATATTGCCGAGTACTTGTCATTTAGAACTTGTTAAAGTAAATGAATTGACATCGTCTCAATATACGTTTACCAATTTTTTGGGTTAAGATTGACTATTTATGAAAAAGGAATACCTTGATCGAACATGGTCAAATGGTTCTCTCAGATATTGTTTTCTACCTTTTCGAATTCAAGGGACGATTTATGAAAAGGGACATGATGGAGTTTTCTTTTCCGTTTCTTTTTCAAACTCCCTAAACATGAAAAATAAACCGAGTTACTCTTCCCTTAGACTCGTTAAAATTATCGGTGAAAGACTTGTCACCATCACAATCCCTCCTTCCTCCTTCCTAGGGCTCGTTAAAATTACTAGGATGCATTCATTCAAAGAATGAATTGACATGCTCACGATATGCTAGCCTCTTCATGCTGGATATAAAAAATAAAGAGGTACTTGTTAGAAATAATGGGGGAAAAATAGAAAGTGGAACATCCTGTGTGTTTTGGGCAACTTGTCGTTCTTGAACATGACACTCGTCTACAGTTTGTGTCGGGTTGGGGATATCCTTCATTCATCATTTTTCCTCTATGGGTTTTGGAAATCCATTTGACTTCTATTCGATCACCATTTCTGTCATCATGACCTCTGATCCATTTTAGTCAAATTTTGCCACACTCCGGAGTCGTGTTGCTGATATGTTCAAGAGAAGTATTTTTTGTCCAAGTCAAACATCCGCCGCTTATTTGACCCTCTCTTTAATAGTCCTTAATCACTCCTCTTATCTTAAGATATCCTTTGTTTTGTGTCGATGATGTGGGAATCATCATGGCCCTCCTTCGAGGGATCACTCCCTATTGAATTAAGCTCATCCTCCAAGAAGATGATTAGAAACTCCTTTTTAGTACCTTGGAGCTTACATGCCTCAATGGCAAGTTCTCCGTGTTCAATGATAGGTTCACCTCATTGGCCTCCGATTGGACGAGTATGAAAGTATTTGACCTTAAACATTTATTCATACTTGTAGTTTGTACTATTGTACATCGAGGCCCATTGTCATTATTGGTGGTTTCTCTCGTGCCTGTTAATGGTTTTCATCATTGACTGGTAATTGGGTGGTTTCTACCATGTTCGACATCATATGATCTAGTCACATGGATATATTCATACATTGAGATTGCGGCGAAGACCCTGGATCACACTTGTCATTATCCAGGTTGCGTGGAGTTATTGAGTATTCATTATTGTATATGTGATCCTGTCTATATGGATGGCTGCGAAAATATCGTGGATCCATTTCCATGATCTCTTTCAGATGGATGGCTGCGACCATGCCATGGGTCCATATGTTATTTTCTACCTAGTCCGCATATATGTTATTATGAATTTTTATATTAGAGATATCATATATTGTGTTGTGTTTGATTTGGCAGGTTTCTTGGAGGTATTCTGACTTCTTTTTCCTTGGTTCATAAAACATTTCACCCATCACTCCCTGTTGTGCCTTCATGCTTTAGCGGGCATCTATTACACAGTAATTTGTCACTTTTCTCACTTCCCGCCCCTGATCCTGAAGTTCCCTATGATAGATCCTGTGCAATATTTCCACTTGGACAAAATACATAAAGACATCCTCTAAAGACTCAAAGAAAACTGCCTTGAAAGATCATCGTGGAAAAAATAGACAAAAACCTAATTTTCTTGGTCAACGCTCTTCTCTAGTGGCCTACCTGTGCTGATGGCAGGTACACAGTTATGGCCTAGCACTATCAACGCCCTTTTTCTAGGAAAACCACGCTAAACTCTTTTTGGTAGTGTTTCCTTAAATGGAGGAGAAGCTTTGACTTTTAGGAGTTCCAGGGCGACAAGTTGGTTGTTAGTCGGTGGTGATAGGGTCGAGCTCTCTAATTTTAGAGATTTGATATTATCAATGAGGGTTTATCCCTTAGAAAGTGGGCCTTCCTCCTCCTTTCATGGGCTCCCAACCTCTTCTCCATTCTTATAAATTGATCCCCATCCTTCCACTACTAGTTGGTCATTGTTTGGCTGGCCTGATCATTCATTTTCCTTACATCCCTGTATTGTGATAACGCCTAATATATCTGGGATAAGGAGTTCTTTAAGAGTTTCGGTGAAGGACTCATAAATCACCAAAGGGAGGCCTCCAACAGCAAGGCCATGGTTGTAAGCTCTATATTTCATATTTATTAATAAAAC
Organism: Pinus albicaulis; assembly: GCA_034641835.2. Lineage (NCBI taxonomy): Eukaryota > Viridiplantae > Streptophyta > Pinopsida > Pinales > Pinaceae > Pinus > Pinus albicaulis. Next base: position 359,756,130 of record CM076577.1, read on the forward strand.
ATTCGATGTTTTCTTTCTATATTTGTCTAACCATTTGCGCAAATAGTCTAATGTTCCTTGATCTTTTATATAGCCGATATTCAATGTATTTTTTGTATTAGATTACGTTTGATGTTGTCTCTTGATCTCCTACAAGTAATCATACACCACTAGTAGCGAGGAGCGAGCTTGAGGGACTGTGGATCGAGGCCATCATCAAAGGATTTTAGCATAACATGAGGAAGAGGTAGGCCCATCCCCTTTCTCATCTTGTTTTGGATATTAGCTAAGAAATCTTGCATTAGATGGTCTCTTAAGTCTTAGACCCACTCTAGGGCTAGAGATATCACCTCTGTTTGCAGAGGGGATTTATCTTCACAACACTAGGACAATTGATAGGAAGTGGTCAACCTTACAAAGCTTGCAAGGGTATTTGGGCTTATGATGCATGTTGGAGGTTTCCTCAAACTATCCAATACTTACAACCATGGTTGGTTGGTTGAATTCTTTCTTATCTTACTTCTTCTTCTTCTTAGCCATTTGGTTACTAACATCAAGGCTTTTACCAAGCAAAGATGAAGAAAGGGAGGAATACATGTTGGGTGAAGAAGGTAAAGGGTCAACATGAGGTTGGTGATGTTGAGACGGTGAACTCTCTTGAGGTGGAACAATTTGAGTATTTGAGGCCAACAAAGTTGAAAATAACCATACCGGTAAACCTATGGTAATTTCAGGTAATGAAAATGTAGCCATATAAGCAGGACCAACATTTTCAAAGCAAGGAAAAGGACTAATATTCTCATTAAGAGGGGTTCCTTGGTTGGTAAATTCTAGAAATGTTGCCATTAGTTTCAACTTCAGTGAATTTTATTAACAATTTAAAAATATTAACAATCCAAGTTCACAATCCACACCTAAGGTCTCTAAAATTTAAAAATATACAAATGAGCACGCACTAGAAAATCTAGGAGTCAAACCACACGCAAACAATTTTTTTCATAGTGGAATCACTAATTGGTGATGAAATCCAATGTCGCAGAAATCAATGTGAAAATATAGTGGGTGGAACTAGTTACCCTGAAAACCTGCTTAATGAAACAACGTGGTGCAAGTAACTCCACTATGCCATATCGAGTGAAGATTACCCTCCAAAAATTCCAAGTGAGTCTAGTCAATGTCTATTCCAGGTATAATGGGACCTTCCCTCCATCGTCACCTCGGGAAAGAAACCTAAGATTATGATCACTAAGGTTACCAACTATCATAATTTAACCTAGGGGGACAATCGTAGGTCCAATGTACATGCAAGGGCAGAGTAACTAAGCTCAATACCCTTGAGAGCTCCTCGACATGGTAAATCTGAGGTTTACTAACAAGTGACCCCAAGTACCTTTCGACATTGTTTGTAATGCGTGAAAATATTTTATCTTTACAAATGAAGTACGTACGATTAGTTCACTAGGTCCAATATGACCTCGTGCTTAACTCTTGTGTAAGAAGAGCTTCCTAGAGCAAAAATGTAATAACTGGATTTACTGCCTACCGTAAGATTCTAGTGTTTGCTTATTGCTTTGGAAAGTTTACTAACTTCCCTATTCTGAAGCACTAACCTGATCTATGTTGGTGGAATGAGCCCTAAAATATGTAAAAAATTATAGATTGATTTTAATTAACACTGTGTTATTTGGCTATTATTTATTCAGTAGGTAAATGGAGGTGAAAACAGTGGTGTTATGACCTAATCCAAAACTGAATGCATTCAACCATGAAAATGTAATCTTTTTCACTTCGATGAATCCTAATTAAAGTAAGGAGAGAGGTTCCATTCATTTCGAACAATGAAAAAATTAATAAATAAGAGAAAATATAACAAATTCTCTAACACACTAATTTTGTAATATTCCAAAATGGAAAAGATAGGAATATTAAACATCTACAACATTCCAAATAAAGCAAAACAGGAATATAGTACTAAAACCTGGAAAATTCCATAAATATGCTGTAATAAGGAATTATATCAAGAAATTATAACCATGAGTAGAAAAGCTGAGTCATATCATTATAAACAACAGCAAATTTAAAGCAAACATTGCTCCAAAGAAGATGCACTCAAGCCAACAATAAGTGGTTGAAATACACTAATGAAAACTAGCACTGGAAATGTTGTGCTGCTACTGCTACTGGGAAGAAGAACCACGTGCGGGAGGCTGCTGGAGTGCTCAGAAAAATCTGGGATTTTAACCACAGACTCTACTAAAAAACCCCAGAAAAACCCATAAATGGTTTGGCCAGAATTTATCTTTGGATTTTTGGCCCTTTTTGAGTTGCCAACTACACCCCTGCTGGCTGACTTATGCACTCCTCCTAGGTCACTGCTGAAATGGGGCTGAAATAATAATATAACTGCTGAAATAGGACCCAACCAACTCAATACATGAAGGGATGGTCCCTTCTCTTGATCTCCAAGCTAGAAGCTTGAGATCTAGCTCCTCCTTCCTCTGCTCAAGTTGCAGCTGCACACTGCACAACTTCTGGAATGGATTGCACTATCAAGAGGGATGAAGCTATAGCCTAATACTAGGTGATGTAATATAGCCTGCAGATGATGGAAATAATCTCTCCAAAGTGAGGGAAAGACCCCTCACAGGATTCCAAGTTGAAATACTTGGAACTTCCTTCCTCCACTTTATCTACCTGATTAGACTGCGCAATTCCTAAAGGAACTGCTACTGCATGGAGGTATAAAATAATGGCCTAATGCCGGATATCAAAATGCTGCTCCTGGAAGACTGAAAGGGAAGCACAAGATGAAAGCATGAACCCTCCACTAGTATCCTAGCTGAAATGCTAGAAACTACCTTCCTCCTCTCAAACCCTAAGACAAGAATGCGTAATTTATGAAGCCGTGTATGCAGAAGAGAGGGAATGAATGTCGCACCAATTCTAGATGATGAATAGTTTCTAAAATAACTTTCCCAGAGTAGGCACTCGAAGTCCCTCGTGGGTAAGGGTGGGATCCCGCTCGGGAACACCCGTGTGCTAAACAACACAACAGACTTAGCTAAACAGCTGAAGCGTGCAAAGAAATGTCAAACGACAAAACAATATCAAATTCCAGACGAATTTTCTTTGCTGCCCTCATCTTCCTTATATGGTTGTGAGCCTTCCCTAGCCTTGGCCCACCTCATAACTGTGTTGCACATGTGGCCACTAGTCTCCATGAAGACTGCACTGTCTCTCCATGATCTCTGGAATTAATCTCCACCCTCTCCATCATGTCTGCATTTAATGCACCACTTCGTCTATCACTGCATCATTAATGCTCTATGATTTTACTTTTACTCCTCCATTATCTCCATCATATTCCTCATTATTTTCCATGATCTCCACTCTTCCTCAATTAATAAGCTACTCCACTACTCCATAATGTTGATCCATTATCTAACTAACCCACATTGACACAAAAAAAGTGGATTTTATTCATATATGGGGTTTATGGGTCCCTCCACCCTTTTATTTACTTACTAAGAAAGAAAATTAAGAACTCTAATATTCCAATTATGTGATGGAAAATTGGGAATATTACAATTTTTTAGCAAAATGCTAACAAATTTCAAGCAATATATTTTATTTTTATGTTTAAAACAAGCATAAAAAAATGAAAATTCAAATCGTGAATATCTTTCAATGAGAGACACTATATTTTCAACTGATGAAATAACTCTTTACAATGGGCATAAATGAATATATGATGAGATTTACTGAAAGAAAAGAGACTCACAAAACCAATTCCATAAGCGAAATACTCTTTTTTGATATATCAGCAAACCAATAAAAAATCAAAACCCAAAACTGTAAAGATAAGTGATTTTCCTCAAAAATACAATCAAAGATACTGATCTAAATCAACGATTGCATTTTCCAGAATGTAGACTATGCAGCTGTAATCTATGCACAATTCACTTGAAAACTATGTAAATGTAATCTATGCACAATTTTCATTCATATTCTGAAAATGAGAACTCTAACTATGAAAATGTAATCTATGCAAAATAATTCTTCAAAAATAAACACAAGATGATTCCAAATCAATGAAAGAACAACATGACTATTTTCTTCACCAATGTAATCTTAAAGAACCAATCAAGTGTAAGTAAAGGAAATTGGGTGAAAATTCCGAAGGTCAAAATTACTAACACTCAGAGGGGATTAACATTCAGACACAAATTTTAAAAGGAAAGCAAAAACATGAAAAAATCGTTAAGAAATTGAGACAAACCTCAGAGTAATGACCAAAGGAAATCAAATTAATAATTTCTCAAAAAAGAAAATTCAAAACACCTAATCAACTTAAAGAGGATTAATGAGATTGTAAACAAGCCAAAGGATCATAAAAACCAAAAAATGTGGACTTAAATTAGAGAAATCTTAAAAAAAAAAAAAATTACAGGGTTGTGCAGACAATCACTATAATTCAGTGAGCATGTGCACTATTGCTGAAGCTAAGCTGTGCAGATCTGCGCTCTGTGTCTGAACAGAAATCACGCAGATAGAGAAAATTAAGAAAAAAAACAAAGGTCTCAAACCATAAATTTCAATTCTTAAAAGGGTCTAAAGGCATCAAAGGTCACAAAAGGACACAAAGGAGAACTTGTTCCCGAGTGGAGTCGCCAATTTGTTACCCAGATAAATCCCTCTTGCGGACAAGAGTGATCTCCCATGAATCCTAAAGGAAAACTAGAAACAAATAGACAAAAGAATAGCTCTTTCCTTAGCCTATAACCAAAACATGAAACATGTAGCATGCAAAGGATCACTTACCTATTAACGAAGTGCTTGTAGAAGTCCTTTCGACGCTTCCAACTGCCAGCTTTCCCTCAATGCCTTAGAGACTTTCCGAATGCTTTCTACAACTTTTGCATGATGCTCCAAAAGATATCCGCATAGACAAAAACATTCAAAGGGATCAAATCATCTCACATATGAAAGAAAATGTAAATGAAATCCCTAATCTAGAATATAACATATAATTGAATCAATAATCAGTTATAAACCACGTGAGTGATCAAGGAATCCCACAAATAACATCAAAATAGACGCAATTAGGAAAGAGAAATTGACTTTGTATTAAAATCAAAAGGAAAAACAAGCTTACAACTTGGTTTCCTTGATGTCACAAGCCTCTTCCAATGGTCTCCTTTCCTTCCCTTGACGACAAGCTCTTCACACCTAAAACCAAAAGCACGAGTTTACGAATCCAAGTCTCCCATTCCTTTAGTCCTATGCTCAATTCATAGGAAGGATGAGGAGGTTTCTAGTTCCACTTCTCAAGGGATATGATCCATAAGAAAAGGAAATTAGTTCCATGTACTGAGGGATGAGGCATAAGTATGTAGTGGTTCGAGGTTTCTAATTTGGATAAGGTTCCTCAACCAAAGCTTCTAAAACTTTTTTTTTTTACCTCCATGAACATACTTGCGTAGTTTTTAGTGGAAGAAACTGCACATATATGCACATTTTGTAGTGGAATAAACTCTGTATGCACAGGTTTTGTTTAGGAAAATTGGCATAGATGCTCAAAAATGGGTTTTAAGTAGTGAAAACCGAAATTCCTTTTGTCCCTCGTAATTTTTTACTTCAAGCTTCATAGGGTATTCACTTGAGACACTCCATCGGATGGCAAGATATCCGAATCGACAATCATGGTGACAAATTTTAGTGTAACAATTCTTCGAGATATTTTCTTCGTTAACTCAAACCTAGTGATATCCAAACATCAAGTCTAGCTTAGTGAAGTATTTTTCTTGCTACAACTAATCCAACATATAAATTATCCCAGGCAAGGGGTACCTGTTCTTGAGCATGATTTTGTCCAATGCCCCAAATCAATACACATCTACCAAGTCCCATCCTTCTTTGGCATGATGATGGTGGGTGACCCAAATGGTGATGTAATTAGTTGAAGGAAACCCTACTATAGATGTTGCTACAACTATTTCTTCACCTCACCTGCTTCTATAGTAGATTACGTGGACAACCCAATGTTTAGCAATGGGGATTATGGAAATAGTCGGATCTCACACTCTATTTCCTTATTGGTTGGTAACCCTTTAGGCTCCCAAAACACATCCCTATATGCTTGTAACAACTCTTCTAGTTGTTGTTTATCTTTCTTAGTACACCCCTCCAAGGATGCCTTGCCTCTTACATAATCTTCTACAAAATTATTTTCTCTTAAAAATAGTAAAATATACTTTTTGCTAGAACTAATCAATTTCTTGGCTTCGTTGGCACTTACTAGCAAAATTTTCAACTTGCTTTTGTGCGCATTGATGGTGAATGTTTTTCCATCATTGACGAGTCATTATTATTTGGCTATTCACAAGAATATTGCATCTTGCATGTACATGTAGGGATTTCTAAACACAACTCCACATACATCAAGGGGAACATCATCAAGGGTAACTACATCTATTTATACTTCATCAATAAAATCAACAATGATGGAAAATATAATTTTGCATTGTTTTTTTACCTTCAACTCTGCATCATTATTTACCCATCCCAATGGATATGGGCTCAAATGATCATGAACTTCCAATCCCAATTTGTTGACCAACTCTACTGCAATGAGATCCACCCATGATATCGAGCCAAAAAAAGCATTAGTATTTGTCTTCTTGATCTATATCTTTATGTGAAGAGTTTGGTCATTGCTCTATCTTCCTATTTGCTGAAGGCTACTCATATTCACCTCCTTCTATTGACGTATAGAAAAATATTATCATCGAAATCCGAGTTTCTTTCAACCTTGTTGCTCGAATCGGTAGCAATGATATTCTTCTTGTTATTGTCTTTCTATTTCTTCTTCGGGTTAAGATTTTTATGCAACTTCCAACACTTTTCATATTTATGGCAATCAATGTTACAATGACTACAATGGTTATTGAGATATTTGTGCTGGTGTGTTGTGGCTGTTGTATTTTTATATTTCCCCCCTTTCCACTTCTTCTTTACCTCCTTATAAGCATCATGTTGCTCCTTCTGCATTGATCCACTTGATTTCCCTTTATTTAGGCCTAGGTTCTCCAAGTACAGTGCCTGTACACTAGCCTCGTCCATCGATTTGGGCTTGAATAACATCTCTTGCTTCCACAGATGGCTGTGTAGACCCCCTCAAATACTCGAGTACATTTGGGTTCTTTTGGGAGATACCCAACATTATGGCCATATTTTTGAACTTTTTGGTGTACTCCTATATGCTTCGCCCCAGCTTTTTCCTAAAGTAGTGAAATTGGATTAATTAGCCCTCTACATTCCCAACAGGGTAAAATTTTGACTTTATAAGGGTTTTTAAGTCCTCCCACTTAGTCACTAAAGGATCTCTCACCAACCTCAACATCTTTGTGTGTATTTCCCACCAAGTTAGGGCATGGCCCTCTAATTTCAACTGCGAAAATAAAATTCTTTCTCAATGTGATGGACATTGAAATACACTTCTAATTGTTGCAACCAATGCTTTAGCTTCAGAGTGTCAATCTCACCTTGGTAAGACATGATATCAACCTTTGCTTTCATTTTGAATAGGGACTGTGAATGATTCACGACACTCAAATTGGGTTGAATTTTTTCACGTCCTTTCTTCCTATGGTTGTCTATTTCTTCCCGATATCCTCATCTCCCCTCTAATATGTTCTCTGCATCAGAACCCTCATATTTTCCAAATATCCCAATATTATTGCTTATGGTAGACATGAGGATATTTATATTATGGTTTGCCTGTGACTTGTGATTCCAACCATGAAAACCTCTTCTTTATAGGATTAGGAGGGCTATTCACAGATTCATCGACCATGTCTAGGGTTTACAAATTTTGGCTTAGGAAATCTAGATCCCTTGAAAATATCCACAATATACCCAAATAATCCCACTTTGATACCAATATGATCCGTAAAATACCATGGATATTCCACTATATAGTTCGTCACAACATATTTGATAAAACTATATTTAAAAATATGAAATCTACACTATTAGGGTTTTATTTTTCTTTGTATTTCTAGATATGTAGATTACGGTTAATTATGTATTCATACAAATTAAAATTATGCAAAAAATAGAGAAAAAAAAAATAAAAAATCACAAACCATGATTGACATAAGATATGACCTAGGAAACCCTTTCGGGAGAAAACCCAGTTGAAAGGTGAGGCCATTCTGATCTCTTTCTCTAAATAGAAGATAACTGCGAGTACAAAGAAGTATGGCCTGTGGCCTGTGCGATACTAAAGTGCATAAATCCTCTCTGTATTCTCTAGTTCCTATCCCTCTCTTCTATTTTTTCTCATCTATGGAACAAATTCACTCAAAAAGATCAGAACCCCTCTTCCTCCCAGTGGCCTAGTTATAACATAACTTGATAACCTACTAGTGGTTAAGTTTGACTATCTCAACTATTAAATAGAGTTATAATATGGACTCTTCTAGATTATTATTCATCATAATCACATGCTAGCCTCTTATCCATGAATAATGGGGGTTGACGTGGTATCCTATCGAATTATGGTGTTGAAAACATGAAGGTCAACTTATGAGTAGCATAACTTTTGCATACAAACTCCACTTGAGGTAATCCTTGCACTATTGGAAAGGTCCCAATGTGTAGAAAAAAATAAATAAATTGTGGCTCTATAGCGACAAAGTTTTACCCCTAAAAAACGTCATTTTATGCCTTAACATGCTCCCATAAGGTTTCAAACCCTGATTTTCTAAAGTAGGTCCTACTGTTAAAAATGTTTTGTGATTTTATTCCTCCAATTTTTCTACTCTAAATGCATCAATATGGATGAAAAATAATATAATGATCCAATCTCGATCAAATAGTAGGCTATCAAGTTGTGTTATAACCAGGCCACTAGAAGGAAAATAATTTTAATTCTTTTAGAGTGCATTTGTTCCATAGATTAGCAGAGTAGCCGAGAGGGACAGGGAGAGAGCACACAGAGAGGATTTGTGCCTTGCAGTAGCTCATAAGAAACATTCATTACTTATTTTTACTCGTAAAAATTTTCTATTTAGAGAAAGAGAGTAGAGTGACCTCGCCTTCCAACCTTTTTTTCTCCCAAATGGGTTTATCAGGCTATATCTTGTGTCAATCATGGTTTGTGAGTTTTGATTTCGTTCTTCTCTATTTTCTACATAATTATAATTTTCATGCATACAAAATAAACAATAATTTACAAATCCATTAGATAAATAAAAATAAACCCTCATAGTGTAAATTTTGGATTTTTATGTATAATTTTATTAGAATTGTAGTGACGAATTGTCTAATGGAATATCCACAAATTTTAAGGATGATATTGGTATTAGATCAGGTTTCTTGGGGTATATTGTGGAGATTTACAAGGGATCTGGATCAACTAATACAAAAGTTATAAAACCCCAGTCTTGGGTGAGGAATTTGTGAATAATCCACATGATGCTGTTGAGGAGAGGTTTTCATGGCTGGAAGCACAATTTGCAGATACAAACCATAACGTGAATCACCTCATGGAGGCCCTATCCAATAAGATTGGTCTATTTAGAGAAGATGGGGGTTCTAACACAGAGGTCCAATTAGGGGGGAGATCAAGATATCGAGAAGATATAGAGAACGGGTTGAAGAAAGGACCCGAAAAAAAAGAAACAAAGTTTGCGTGCGATCAAACATTCACAATCCTTATTCGACATGGAAGTGAAGGTTGATATGAAGTCGTATCAAGGTGACATCGATGCTCTCAAGCTAAATCAATGGTTGCAACAATTAGAAGTTTATTTCAATGTTCATCATGTAGAGGAAGAACATGATATTTCATTTGTGTGGCTAAATTAGAGGGCCATGCCTTAAACTAGTGGGAAAGCCACAAAGAGGTGTTGAGGTTAGAGGGAGATCCTCTAGTGACTATGTGGGAGGAATTTAAACCCTCATAAAGCCACAATTTTACCCTATCATGGGTAGGGTATACATGACTACACCACAAAATTTAGAAATATGGCCATAACGTTGGGTATCTCCCGAAAGAACCCATATGTACTCCTCAAGTATTTAGGGGGTTTACATGAGCATCTAAAAAATCAAGTGATTTTATTCAAGCCTATATTATTGGATGAGTCTTGTGTCCAAGCAAAATACTTAGAGAACACTGGCCTGAAGAAATTGAAATCAAGTGGATCAAAGTAGAAGGAGCACCAGGATAACTCTAAGGAGGGGAAGAATAAGTGGAAAGGGGGAAAATATAAAAATACAATAGCTATAGCACACCAGTGCAAAGTTCCCAACAACCACTACAACCATTGTAACATTGATGCTCATACAAAGGAGAAGTGTTGTAAGTTGCATTAAAATATTAACTTGAAGAACAAAAAGAAAGATAATAAGAAGAAGAATCTCATGGCCACTGATTCAATCTACCAAGTTGAACATAAATTGGGCGTGGATGAGAAGATTATATGTACATCAATGCAAAAGGAACCGAATCTGAGTAGCCTTCAACAATATGAAAAGAATGAAAAGACCAAGCTCTTCCATATAAATATATAGGTTAAAAAGAAAAATATTGATGGTTTGTTTGACTTGATATTGCTGGTGAATTTCATTGTATATGTCGACAAATTAGGGTTGGAAGTTCTTGATCATCCAAGCCCATATCCATGAGGAAGTGTAAACAAGAATGGAGAGATAAAGGAAATAAAATAATGCAAAATTAAAATTTCTATCAGTGTTGATTTTATTGATGAAGTATAACTAGATGTAGTTGTCCTTGAAGTATGTTGAGTGGTGTTTGGAAGTCCCTACATGTACATGCGAGATATAATATTCATTCAACGAGCCAAGTAGTATTGGATCATCAAGGATGGAAAATCATCCACCATCAACATGCACAAAGGCAAGTCAAAAATTCCATTGGTAAGTGCCAACTAAGCCAAGAAATTGACTAGTTCTAGTAAGAAGCATGTTTTAATATTTTTAAGAGAAAATAAGTTTTTCGAAGAGTTAGTGAGAGAAAAGGCATCCTTGTAGAGGTGTAGTAAGAAAAAAAAGCAACAACTGGAAGAGTTATAGGAGCCTAAATGGATATCACCCTAGAGGGAAGTGGATCACAAGATCCAGTTGTTATCAGACTCCCCATTCCAAACATTGGGTTATACAAACAATCTATTATAAAAGCAAGTGAGGTGAAGAAACAATTGTAGTAGCTATAGGAACAATGTGTTATTTAATTGAGTACATCACCATGTGGGCCACCCATCATCATTATGTAGAAGAAGGGTGGGACTTGGAAAATGTGTATTGATTGTAGAGGGTTGGAAAATAATATGATTAATAATAGGTCCCCCCCCTTCCTAGAACAAATGATCTATTGGATTAGTTGCAACAAGCGAAATAATTCAACAAGTTGAACTTAAAGTCTAGATATAACTAGGTTTGGGTTTGAGAAGAAGATACTTGGACGACTACCTTCAAAACTAGACAAGGTTTGTATGTGCAGTTAGTCATTCCATTCAGCCTATGTAATGCACCATCTACATTTATGAAGTTAATGAATGATAAAATACACCATTTTATCGATTCATTTACCATTGTCTATTTGGATGATATACTAGTATATAGTGCTAACTAGGAGGAGCACATATTACATTTGACGTAGGTGCTAGAAACATAAAATAAGCACCAAATTCTAACAAATATCAAGTAGTGTGGTATATCTGGGGCATGATGGATTCCATCATAAAATGATCAGTTCCTACTATTTTTTTATGTGGTTAGAAGTTTCATTGGGGTGGAAAAATACATAAGGAAATTCATAGACTAATTTTTAGTGATATCAACACTATTCCATTCCATAACAACAAGTGGCAAGAGTTTCCAAATGGGAAAGGGTTAACATAGGGCCTTTGAGGAGCTCAATAAGAATATTAGTGAAGTACTAGTTTTGGCATTACCGAACTTGTAGCAACCCATTGAAGTGGAGAAAAATGAGAGTGTGTATGTTAAGGGAGTGGTTTCAATGCAAGGAGGAAGGCCTATTTGCTATCCTTCTAAAGTATTTTATGGAGAAATTATTAACTTCCCTACAGGCGACAAGGAGATTTGTGCCCTAGTGCAAGTTGTGAAGAAGTGGAAACACTATCTAATGGGAAATGAGCCAATAATCCACACAGATCACCAACAATTACAGTACCCACAAGACTAAAGTAAGTGACAACAGACCATGCATTACTAGTGGATGAGGTTTCTACAATAGTTTCATTTAGTGATCAAGTATGAGAAGGGTAGCACAAAAAAGTTGGTTGGCATGATTTCAAGACCACCCACATCAAGGATAATAACTTCTGGAACTCTGATGCACATGGAGCCATTCACCCATAATGCATATAGAAAGGCATGTTCAACGGATGAATACTTCAAGGAGGTGTTTCAACAATTGCAGAGCCTAAAGTCATGTACATGATGGTGACAAAACAATTGACTACCATCTCCAAGACAAGTTACTATATAGGCTAGATAAGTTATGTATTCCTAAAGGTGAGATTGTAGTTGATTTGAGAGGTTGATGCCTCCAAGTTTACATGGCACTTTGGTGTAGGGAAGACAATGGCCAACTTGCAAAGGTATGTGTATTGGCCCAAGATAAAATAAGAAGTAGCTAGCTTCATAATATGTTGCACGTTTTTTTGTACCAATAATTGTTGTAACATGAAACATGATCTATATATTACCTTACCTATACCCACTCATCCCTAGGAAAGAATATCCATAAACTTTGTGGGGGGGTTTACTAATAAATAAGAAGGGACATGACTACTTGTTCATGGTAGTTGACAGGTTCAACAAGGTGTGTGTTCTGATGCCCTATAGAAAGATTATCAGTGGGAAAGAATCAACAAACTATTTATTTGAACAGATTTGGGTGTACTTTGGAATACCAAGTAGCATTATTTTAGACATAGACATGATATTTATTAATGAATTTTGGACTACATTGTGGCAGAAGATGGACATGAACTTAAAGAGGTATACAACATTCCATCCATAGATAAATGGGCTAGAATTAGTCAATAAGACTTTATAGTAGCTTTTGAGGGGTTACAATTAAAAGCATTCAAAGACCTAGGATGAAAATCAAACTTCTATTGGTAAGTCCCCATTTGAAACTTGTTTTGGATATTTTCCACCTTCCCCTTTGGATATTGCACATGGGCAACAAGGAGTGAGTGAGGATCTTACAAGGGATGCCTTAAGGGCATAAATATTTGTAGAAAATATCGGGAAAACCCATATACAAGTACAAGAAACACTATAAAAGTCACAGGAAAAATACAAGGTTAGGCATGATCAACACATAACCGAGAAGTCATTCAAGGTGGGAGAGAGAGTATGGTTACAATTTAACAAGGAGAGGCTACAAGGTCCTAGTAATAAAATCAAGGCTCTGCAGTATGGTCCCTTTGAGATACTATAAAAAGTGGGAGATAACACCTATAGACTCAGTCCTCCTCCATACATATGAATTTACTCAACTGTGAATGTAGAGAATATGAAACTCTAGGAGCCTTCCATGTTAGATTAGGAAGAGGAATAGGTCCTACCTTCAATAAAGGATTTTGCACCATATGCTCAAGAAAAGTTGATAGAGGATAAATATTTGAAAATGAGGTCCAAAACTACAACATAGGGACAACATGACCTTTGGCATTGTTATCACACATAAATTTTTAAATTTTTATTGATAGGGTCACTCACCTAGGTTTCATTTTGTCTCATAAGGTTGGTTCATGAAATTGATGAGAAATTCCTAAAACGGTCTTTATCATAAGTCTAAAACACTCCATTAGTCATGTCATTTCAGTCATATCTATCAAGTTCCACCTTAGGTTCACTTGCATGGTTTCAAATCGAGATAATGGCCACTTGTTTTATTTTTCACGGTTCTGCAACAAATATAATTGCAAGTTGGCAGATTTCGCTACGAAAACACCTGACTAGTCCATAAAAATCTGGCAGGATTATAACTGAATACATTCCGGAATCATGTTTTTCTGCACCAAAATAGAGGACGATGATTTGTCAAATTTATAATGGTTTAGGATAAAGGTGAGGTCATGTAAGATGTTATCATGGTCATCCAAGCATGCAAACACGTAAATACCACCCATCATTACTTTTCATTCCCCCATTTTTCATCATACTCTTCACATTCGAATTTGATTTTCCAAACTCATCCCTAAAGCACCTCTCTGTCATCTTTTGTTCGAGATTTTCATGCATCAATCCATTATAACCTCTGAGAAGCTCAGTCCCACCGCAAGCAGCTTGCTGTTTAGTTTTTCTCTTTGCAGGTGTCACAGTTCAACAAGGCATCGTGGTTATAAAAGAGGATGGCTATGAAGAAGAAAGTAAACAAGGGAGGATTTTGTGTGAGATATGAACCCATGGACCTCAAGCTACTCAATGAAGACCCCAACTTTGTGGAAGCATTCAAAAACGTTAGATGCCTAAAATTCTGGAAAAAATTCTACGGTTTTCATGCTCAAATATCAAAGGATTTCACAATAAATTTTATAGGCACAACTTCGAAGGTGGGTGTTCTAAATTTTACAGTGTCACCTGAGACTATTTATCAAGCCACATAGATACAAAGAGAGAGTAAAGAGTGGTTCAAAGCCACTAAATTCAAGATGCAGAGTTGTGATGAATTTGTAAAACTTGAATGCATTGGAGATGACATGGCATCTGGGATTCCAAGGAGTTAAATAAAGGAGAATTATTCCAAGTTGCTGTTTGTGATTCAAAAGTACTTTACTTGTGAGGGGAGATTTCATATGGTTTACCTATACCATTTCAGGTTTCTATTGCGCTTCACTGGTAAGCAGTCTCTTGATCTTCCCTTCTTCTTGTTTATGAGATTAAGGAAAATGTCTGACAAGGTTCAATCTAGGGCTGAAGGAAGTGAGACATCAATCTTCCACCATGGTTTGATTAAACTTCTGGTGCTGGAGTAATTGAAGAAATTAAACATATATTGGGATACTTTCATTTTCCTCTGTGGTTATGAAGTTGATTCAGTGACACCTAAGAAAACCCCAAATCCAAAAGCTACTCCATCAAACAAAAATGATAAATCTTCAGCTGGGACATAAGGTGTACATGAAGAAGATATGGAGCCTATCCTAGAGCCAATGGATGTTGTTGGGTGCAGGAATTACACTTAAGCAAACTCCTCAACACTTAATTTGTCAACCCGGGGGATTCGTAAACTTAGAGACGAAGCACAGGCAATGCCAGAGATTGTATAAATCTTTCTAATGTAAATCCCTACTTTCTTAAAGGAAAGATTGCAGAATCAAATCAAAAGAGAAAAAGGCAACTTGAACCATCAAAAAATAATCTAAGACTGGGATGAGAAAGTATGCATTTGCAAAAGAGAATTAAAGATAAAAGGCAATCACTTCAACTAATGGTTGTTTAATCTACTGAGTGTGTATTCTCCTTTAGCAGAGACACCTTAGAAATCTCATTAGATGGGCCCTTAACCTGCTTCCTTAAAGATTTCCTTCTTGCATTAATCTATCCTGCACTAGTGCAGGATCAGAGAGTTATGTAGAAGGTATAAATTGTGTCTTTACTGAAGGCTTTTTAATTCATGCAAGGGCTCGAAATTTTCAAGGTTCAGAGCACTCGGATCCTGTGGCAAGAAACTAGTTCCTACACCTGATTAGAGCTTCCTGCACTTAGCTTTTAATCCTTAAAACAAGTGTTCAATTATCGTAAGTGCTATTTTACTATCAAATCAAATTGCACACATAAAAGTGAATGTTTCTGATTTTAATAAAATGAAGAATTAGAGAAACAATCATTTATCCCGTCGTAAGTGTTTAAAGAAAGATAGAAAATCACGAAAAGTAGATTAAGAAAACTTGCTGCATCACACCAATGTGCACTGGTGCAAGTTTGATTCTCCTGCTTGTACCCGGCGGTGGAAAACCAAATAAACATAATTGCGGGAAAACGAAATGTCACACGAACATGCACTAGTGCAGGTTTGCTTCTCCTGCTTGTACCAGGTGGTGGAAAACCAAATAAACAAAACTACAGGAAAACGGAAATGTCACACCAACGTGCCTGGTGCAGGTTTGCTTCTCTTGCTTGTACCAGACGGGAAAATCCAATCTGAAATTAAATGCAGGAAATTAATTTGTAGGGAAAGAAAATGTAACTACTTCACACGACGGATCCATTTTCAATAAGACAGGAATACATGTGCTGAAAATTGAATCACACTTTAATAATTTAAACACACATTACAAGAAACAAAAAAAAGGGTAAACGTGTTGGGTTGGCTGGGCCCTAGCCAATCAGCACGTTTCCCTTTTGAAATTAAATGCTGCTCAGTAAACCAGTTAATTCATCAGCTTAAAAGAGCAGAAACATAATTTCTGAAACATGAGGCAGAAAAACCTTTTATTAATTTATTGAGGCGAATACATATGTTGATACAATGTCCAGCCCAAATTCGGGCGATAACAAAAGACTGGTTACAACCTATCAACTTCAATCTAAACTCTGATCCAAAAATTATCCTCCTTCTCGTTCCTACTTACACTTTACATTATATAGATCTATTGGCCGAAGGCCGAAACAGATTGTTCAACTAATTCATAACAAAATGCAGAATTTAGTCTCGGCCTTCAAGATAAGACGGTTTTGCAAAACTAGCCGTAGCTAACCAACTTTATCCCTTCATGGATTAGTCTCGGCTGCCCTTGAATCATTCGCTGTCATGGATGAAATGGCTTAAGACGGGGCGGTGATTGAGGAGTTTCAGATCTGCCACGAAGATATGTTGCGCTGGAAATAGTGCAGATCCGATCCTGCACTAAGATCAACGGTCACGATAAGCACTTTAACCATCACATAACCTTTGGAGATATCGATTAGTTACAAATGTGATTTAGAAATAAGAAATCATGTGATAAATATTTAATTAATGCTAAATTGAATTAAAACATGAAAAATAAAGGTTTATACTAAATGTGTCACCATGCTTGGACTGGTGCAGGATGAGGGTGCATAAAGGAGGTGAAACAGGGGTAAATGGTTATAATTTAGGAAGGGAAAAGTAGTAAAAAGAGAGAAAATTAGGGGGCTAACATCCTCCCATCCCTAAGCTGTTGTGTGTCCTCACACAAATCTTTACCTCTACAAAAAACTTCAAAATTTTAAGCGTTCCAGCTCACTCCTGCTCCGGCATACTATCATCAGTCTGCAGTGTTTCAGACTTCATATTTTTGTTGCTCTTCAATTTCTTCATCACCTTTTTAAGCCATCTGAAACATTGTGAAGCACGATACTTCCATACCCTGAATTCTCCTTTCTTCTTTTGGATCTTCGCCGTGAACTCTTCCTTATTCTGTTCTTTTTCCCCCTGTGTTTTGGCTACGAGCTGCTCTAAATTATGTACTTGAAGCTCGAGCTCAAGTATCCGAGTAGCAGAATCTACCGAATCTTCTTCCTTCTCTATCTCAACAGGGGCTATATTTTCTTCAGTGACCTTAGTATCCCTCGGAGTTTCAGTAAACACTTCTTCCTCTTCCGGTTCTTTTTCTTCTTCTAACTCTTCTGGTTCTTCTTCTTCTTCTCGCTCTTCCAGTTCTTCTCCTTCTCCTTCTACTTCTTCCAACTCTTCTTCATCTTCTTGCTCTTTCGGTTCTTCTTCTTCTCCTTCTACTTCTTCTGGATCTTCCTCGTCTTCTAACACTTTTGGTTCTTCCTCTTCTTCTAACTCTTCGAGTTCTTCTTCTTCCTGTGCAGGTTATTTTTCTTCTTGTGCCGGTTCTTCCTTTTCCTGTGCCGGTTCTTCTGGTTCTGGTTCATCTTGCACTGGTGCAGGTGGAGATTCAACATTCTGTGGGGACTGCGGTTCTACACCAGGTTCTTCATTCTTTTTCCGACCCTTAATAAAGTCGGCCAACAGAGTGTCATCTTCAATTTCCACAGATTTTGCTGCGTTCGCAAGGAATGACAACAAATCATCTTCTTTAGGGGTCTGTTCATGCACTGGGGGCGTCGGAGGAGTTTCTTTGGTAGGTGCACCGGCTGTCTTCTATTTATTTGGAGGTGGGCCCTTTTCTTCTGTTGATTTCCTGGTTCATTTCCTTCTTTCACTGGTGCAAGAAGGACTTCTCTTTACGCTTGGACCCTTGCTCATGCTGGCGGGGGTCTCTATTTTCTTCTCAGCAACTGTTTTCTTTTCTGCAGAGGGATTTTTGTCTAGCTTCTTCAACAACTCCTTTCAGGTCATACCCTTTAATTTCAAATTGTTTCTGGACCATGATTTTGATCAGGCTGTGATGATACAGTTTCTTATTGGCCTAGTCCGCCCGTGCTCCCTGCACGCCCTTGGCCATATTTTCTAAACTCTTAAGAAAAAAGTAAGTGAAATCCATCCTCCATTGGACGTGTCGGCCGGGTTCAAAGTGTTGCAGCATCCTGGAATGATAGACAAAGGTGAGGGAGTACCTCCCCTCACAAGTCATGAATTTATAGAGAATAAAAAGGAGGTCCTGCCATTGTCCCAGTAGGGTGTTGTGCGAAACTCCTTTCTTCTAGCTTACGTTCATGTCTTTATCAACAATGAAACCCTGCCAATGCTTCCTCTCGAGATTTTTAATTTTAAATTATTGCACACCAGTGTTCTGTAAGCCCATCACTGCTGCTATCTATTTTTCCATGAATTTAAATCTTAGGGGCCCAATATTTACACGGCCATTTTTAAAACTCTGTGCGAACTGTAGGGCCACTTCACTGTTGTGCCCATCAAATTTATGCAAAAACAGAAGAAAGCCTAAGTCTCGCAATAGTGCAAGACTATTGCAAAACTTGGCGGTCTGATCTACCTCACTGAGGGATTACAATTCACATCTAACAGGAGGAATATTTTCTTTACAATTATGAACAGTCAAAAAATTTGCATGCAATACCGAAAAACTTAACTCTTTATAGATAGGGATCAACCATCCACCATCCCTTTTGTCTTATCACTAATCCATCCCACCAAAATAGCCATAGATGCATGACATGTTTAGAATCGTGCGGGATTGGTACTTGCGGAGACGTGTTTAACGGCTAAGTGAGGTAATCACCATAAGTGAAGGACGTTTAGGATCATGGCAGAAAGAGTAATCATATCCAAGCAACGACTTAAAAATTTTTGTATTCCTTTATAATTCAAAAAAACTTTAGTATTCATTAAAAATGATCATGATTCTGAACTAAAAACACTTTGTACTTAAATAATTTTCTCCTAGTTAATATGATAGCATAAGTACGTTATCAAATAAGTAAAAAAACTACTTGTAAACTTCTATGATGACCACTTCTTATGACATATGCTCAAAAAAAAAAATTGTACGCTGTTTCTGTCAAGGTGCATGCTTGCATCGATCCATTTACATTGCTTACTGTACTGCTATGTTGGTACCATTCTGCTTATACTGTTATATAGGACGATATGCTTGCATTAGTGCAAGCATATTGTCTAAAAAATAATAGAGAATTTAAGTAGAATATAGGCTTGACTTCTAGCATAGCTTCCCTCAACTGATATTGAAAATTTGCTTCGCCCTTTCTTGATGCTTTAGGGCATTTTTTTGCTCTTTATGTATGAGATCCTGCAATTAATTCATGGGGGAACAAAGAAATGGGAAAGGGGAAATTTCATAATGGGAAGGAATTTTGTTACAGGGACTCCAGGAATAGTACCAAAGAGGGGATAAACAAAAGTGGGATAGTGAAAAAAATTCAAGGGTAAAGTGGGATTTTTACGAAGTGGGTAGGGTAAATTCAGAAGAATGTGGGAAGGTTAATAATTCTGGGATTTAACGAAGAAAAATAAGGGAATATTATGAAATGGGATATGAAGAAAGGCTGAAAATTTTCTGGAAGGTCTGCCTACACTAGTGCAAGAAAAAATAACTGCAGCGAGAATTAAGTGTTACTTGAATAAAAATATCCATGCTAATTACCCCAATGTATAAAGGTTTGCTGAACCTGTTTTTACTCGGTGGTTGCTAGCATATATAATGATCAAGAAAAATTCTCTTTTTATTAGAAACTTTTGATCTCCCTGCTAGCAAGCTGGTTTTCAGGTTGACGCTTCTGCAATCATGTCAACGAACTGATTTTCACAATTACAGGAAAATATTTTTTGTTTACTTTTTATTTTATTTTTTTATTAAATTTATTTTTTTCTTTTGAGAAGAATAAGAGTTCATGTTTTCAAAAGGTTGGTTTTACTGTTTACCACTATCATCCCAAATTGTTGTTGGACTTGCTGTGTAAAATCTTTCTTGGCAAGCGGCTGAAAATACTTCTTTAATCTATGCCCATTTACCAAGAATACTGAATCTTGTCCATTAATAGTTTTGACTTCTACTGCTCCATTCTCGAATACTCAGATCACTTCATAAGGTCCCATCCAATGTGTATGGAACTTCCCTTTGAAAATTTTAAATCTAGAATCAGAGAGGAGCACCCAATCACCTGGTTGGAACTAATTTTTCTGAATAGTCTTGTCATGCCACCTTTTCCGTTGCTGCTGAATTAGGATGTTCTGTTGAACAACATCTCTGCGAAATTCATCTAACTCATTTAATTGGAGAAGACGTTGTTGTTGTGCCTTAGAGAGATCTAGTCATAACTAAACTGCAGTTCTGAAGGTTTTAATTTGGAACTCAATCGGTAACAGAACCTGTTTGCCATATACTAGTCTCCTATACCAATAGGTTTCTTTTTTCATGATTGTCTTGATTAAACTATGGAATATGTTCAAACCTTTTTTCTTGAGCAAAGGTGTTCCATATTCTTGAAAAACCAAAAAATCAAATAATTTAAAAAATGTAAAGAGGGTATACCCTAAAAGAAAAATCAAAGGGTAAGAAAAATAAAATGGTCAAAAAAGTGAAAGAAATGAACCCCAAGCAAAAAATAGACCAAGGAAAGTGTGCAAATCCAAATGCCACTACTATTTCATTTTGTAATAAAGCAATTGTGTGCAGCTTGTCAAACTTTTGCCACAATTCATGAATAGTCAAACTGTTTAAACTTGACTTATTCATATTTCAATTTCATGTTATAGAATAGAGAATAAATATCTGACCAAACAGTTTAATCTTGGCAGATCAGTAGATAGGTAGAGTTAATAAAAGGTGCTCAACAGTTTAATCTGAGCCCTTGGATGTAATAAGGGTAGAATTAGATAGATTTTCCTTGTAAAAGAAAAGAAGATTGATAAGGGTTTGCCAGTCTAAGT
The DNA here is from genome assembly GCA_034641835.2 of Pinus albicaulis. Classification (NCBI taxonomy): domain Eukaryota; kingdom Viridiplantae; phylum Streptophyta; class Pinopsida; order Pinales; family Pinaceae; genus Pinus; species Pinus albicaulis. The sequence continues at coordinate 359,777,461 of CM076577.1, forward strand.
GCACCCTAATAAAGAAGAGAAAATGGTAGTGTAAAGTAGATAGGGTAGGTAGATGGTGTTGCAAAGTTTCATGTGATGAATGATGCTGCTAAATGTGTTTAATCCTTTACTTTCATCACAAGTACTGAAGCAGAAAATACATTGGAAAATTCACAAAAAAGCAAAGTCGAAATCATTAACTTCCCACATCACTTTCCCCTTAAGTTTTTTACTAATTTCCCCAAAGTGCTAAGGTATTTGGAGATCAAAGGGGCTCAAGGCATTTCCTTGACTTTTGGAGGGACCGGACCCTCGGCCTAATGATAAAAAAGACCTAAGTACTTGAAGTTATTTATCATTATAATCATTCACTTTTAACCTTTTCCTAAGTAAAATCCAATTTTACTTAGGAAAATCATGCAAATTTCCATAATAAACCCTCAAAATTACTTGCTATTCTATGTTTAAGTGTTGAAATTGAGATGATGTAATTTACTTCAGAAATCTTCACTTTCTTAGTTATAGTTAAGTATTTTGAGTTTACCTTGTCCTTTGTCATATTAACTTCTGATTTATTTATTAAATCCCTAGTAAAAAGACCTTATCCTATAGTACTTAACTCCTTTTACATAAATATCCCAAAAACCCCTCTTATTATAAGTTTTGGCCAAAGTTTATTAAATCCCCTTTGATTAATGAAAAACCCCCAATAAAAACCCTTTGGCTAAAAATACCCATATAAGTTATTCCCTACCCCTATGGTTTATAAATAACATTTATTTATTGCCATATAATAAGAAATTCGAAAAAGTTTAAACATACGTTTTTATGTTTTAAACAAAAAATAAATGAAAACCAAAGTTCCGTTACGACCCCGACCCTTTATAACCATGGGATTAATTAATCACTTGGATTAATTAATAACCAGCCTTTCCTCCAATCGAAAGCCGCCCGGGATAAATAATGAAATGTTAATTATTTTAAATATCCATCGGGCCCGCACATTAAAACCCCGCCAACCTCACTTCCCTTCAACTGTTGGATCGCCCCTCCAAAAATCAACGGTCCACGATCATTCTGCTGGCCGTCTTGCATCCGAAAGTTAACGCGCGGGGGCACGGTGGTTTTGAAATAGTCCACCGGCCACATGTTGACTTCTAAATGGAATCGCTGTCTCCCCGTTTAAAACCGCCATTGCCCATAAGCGGTGTGGAAATTACCGCTTACCGCCCGACCCCTGCCACAAGTCATCCCGTACCTCGATGACGTCATTCCTCGATAAAATAAAAATCCCTTTTGACTTTGTAAATAAAACAAATTTCGTGTTTTTTTTGTCATTTTCATTGCTGAAAGCGACTGCGCCTTCCACTGCGAAATTCAAAATTTCATTGAAAATTACTGTTCTATCCAATTTCGCTCAAGAATTCCGCCAGACCAGTGTTCAAGCATCTTCTTGCCACCATTTGATACCTGTTTCCCAGTTTGCCTCCGAAAACAGGTATTTATTCTATTGCGCTCTGAACTTTAAAAGAAACTCTGTGTTCCTTGTTTTTCCACTGGATCAGTGTTAAAATCTTATCGCTAAGATCATTCCCTGATTAAAAAAAAAAAAAAAAAAACTGTGAATTGTTCCCCCAAACCTGCAACTGTGCCAATTCCCTCATTAAAACTAAAATCGCGTCATTTCTGTGAAGAAAACCCAGAAACTTCCATTTTGAATACACAAGAACCAAAATGGAAGCTCCGGCAACCCTGAATGTAACCCCATTGAATGCCCCTCACAGAGAGTTAGAATATTTACCATTAGTAGATAAAGACTTTCAAATTAAAGATTTGGTTTTCGATGAAAGTCCCCTTCGAAGCTATTGTCGCTGCAGAGACAATTATTCGAAGGGTCTGGATGTCATTGGATTGTGGGAATCCAATTTCCCGAGATATCTTATCCCCTCAGTCTATGTTTTCCCAGAAATTATCCACTACTGTCACTCCAACTATGATTCAACTCAAAGGGCAGTGTTGTCTCCTGATCAGAGTATCCTTTTCCCCATCACTCCTCAAGCTATCAATACAATGCTTCATTTTGAACCTGATCAAGATCTTACTCCTTTGTCCATGGAAGAACTACTTGAAAAGTCTACCCAACTGTCCCCAGAAAAATTGAAATGCATTTGCCAGACTTTTATGTTACCTGAACATCAACCTAAGGGGCCTCCTCCCTATGGTTTTGCTTACTTTAATAATTTAGGAAAACTCATCCTGAATATGATATCCTTTGTCATGGGTTTCAATACAAGTGAATATGTTGATGAAATAACCCTGGTTTTGCTGTCTATCTTTACTCCTGGGCAACCTCCTGCAGTAAAATATGACTTTGCATCTTTCATAGCCAATAAAATCCACGACCAGTTCATGAGGCTAGATGATGAGAAAGTGTTTAAATATTCCTCAGTCATTTATCATCTCATCATCTATTATCAATCAGAGAAGTTCCCTTTTCCTGTTAAAAAGCTTGATGCCAAGGGAAACCCTAGATCAGTTATATTTTGGTCTGCCATAACTCACTCTTCCTATAATTCTCCCTATTCTTATGCTGAGTTCATCGATCTTTTTGTATATCCTGCAACTACCTTGTTGACAGGAATTCCCCCTCCAAGGCTCAGTAATGAGATTAAGAAGACTTTGCAGCTTTCAAGGACATATAAAGTTGGGGACTAGTATTTATACCAAAATCATTCAGTCATCAGAATATATGGATGTGAATTGCATCCATTCAAGTTGCGAAAATATGTGCCTATGAGACTTTTTGCCTTGGAATATTTTAGGCAAATGAATAATTCTGATATGATTCATTTTTGTAGTGTAAAAAAGAAAGCCCAACTCAGGATCAAAAGTCAATTAGGTCCCTTCATATGCAACTCTAGGGATGCTGAGCGAGAAGCAGAAGATATACTACAAAACCGTTGCAAGTTCCAAAGGAGTTTCCGTTGGGTTCATTATGATCCATTTAGTTTTATCTGTGATAAAAGAATGAAGAACAAATCATCCCCATATATTCACCACAAGGTCCCTGAAATAGAACAATATGCTAACCAAGATGAATGGGTGGAAGGAACACTAGTTGAGCAAGATAATGAAGAAGACAATAGAAACAAAATTATGAAAAATCTTGAGAAAGAGTTTGACCTAGAATCTTTTGGTCAAGTGCAGGTACCTCACATTGGCACCTCTTCAGCAGGAAATCTCCAACAGGGGTTACAGGAAGAGAGTCTATCAATTGCAATAGAGTCTAAAGGTAAAGGGAAAGAACTTGAAATACAGGTCATTGAAACTTTTGTCATGGTAGAGAAACCTCAAACCTCCAAGGCACCAGATCAGACACAGGTTTCTCCTACTCAAGTAAATCATCCTGAAGTTTCAGAATTGCAAACTCCATCTAATATGGAAATAGGCAAGAAAAGACAGGCTCCAGATCCTACTCCTCCCAAAGAATCCTCAGAGCTACATCAAGCTAAAAAGCAGAAACCCGATCCACTTCTAGAAGTGGAAATTATTGATGAGATGTTTGATGATGAAAGAGAAGATAGTCAACTAACTGGCACAGTTAGTGAAACACACACAGGCCACAAAGGAAAATAATTGCAAAAACAGTTGAGTACTGAAGTCTCTTCCTTTAAACAGCCAAAAACAGATACAGGTGATATAAAGAGAACTTTCATTAATATAAAAGCAAAGAATGATCCATTGAGAATGCAGGTATATGATCAGTATCTGAGAATGGCTCCACACAATCAGGAAAGATTAATGTCAACATTTGACATTCAACAAGGCAAAATGATGATGAGCCATTTCAAATCCAAGGTGCCAAAACCCAAGACAGCATCTGATTATATTAGGACCAATTTTGAGGTCCTGGCAAAAGACATTCATCCCTTGGACCAGATAGAGTTGCATAAACAAACTGGGGAAATGGTATATTCCACTCTTACTGATAAGGCCATGTCAGCCCTTAGGCTACAAGATTCTTTAAATAATACAAGCACCTAGTTGCAAATTGAGAAGGCCTCTTCTCAGGCAAAAGATAACAGAATAAAGTCTCTAGAAGCCATAATCATCAGTTTGGGTCACAACCCCAAAGATATCAAAAGCATTGAAGCACTAATCAAAAAGAAAGATGATGATATTGCTGCACTGAGAAAGCAGCTGAAATTACCAGCCTCAAGACATCCCCAGACCCAAGAAGTTTTGAAGGAGAATTCACAAGAAGAGATAATGGAGTTGCTCTTAAAAATGACTGAGAAACTGAGTGAAACAGAGAAAGAATTGGAACAAGCTTTACAAGAGAAGGAAGCTATCATGCAGGCATCAATCACGGAAGCTACTACAACTGCAGGCACTACAACAACAGATCAACAAACAGAATCAGCACAAGTAGACACTTCTGGTTTAAGTTCTGATGAATTGGTAAAACAAATGGAAAGTTTAAAATTCAGGGTCACAGAACTTAAAACCACAAAATTGCAGTTAGAAAACTTGGAGCAGAAATATGATATGTCCAAAAGGATTTTTGCAGATAATACCAGGGAAATTAAAAGATTGGAAAAATTGGTTAAGGCTTTAGAAAAAGATCTTTCATTAGAAAAGCCTTTGAGAGAAATAAACGAAATTCTTTGGAATAACATAATTGATTGAATACAAAGTATTTGGACTTTTGTTCAAACAATCTTTGAACAAAATGACTTGATCAAAGTAGCTCAGGAAGAAATAGCCAAAACAAGAGATGAATTAAAGAGCAGACCTAAGCAAGCCAGTCAACTTATACAGTTTCTGAACACACGGACTAAGCAACAGCTTTCAAAGTTAGGAATTGATGACAGGACAGGCACTATCTTAGAAATAAAGAGAGTTTTTACCAAAAGAACTCTTATGCAGAATTTGGAAAGGAAGTGCTCAGACATGCAAGAAGAAATCAATGCTTTTAAAGGGAAATTTCAGGTTTTATTAGACAATGGGTTACCTAGTCCTATGCTAGCAGGTGACAAGATAATGGACCTGGAAACCTATGTTACTAAAATAGACATACATGCTCATAACACAACTGTTATTTCTATCAATGCATCACAAGCAACATTGCCAACAGGGAGGAATCTCTATGACAGATTGAAGAATTTGTTTCATCTGGAGCATGAAATAAAGTATTTGTTCCCTAGTCAGCCCACTTTTTACAAATACACAGAGGCCGATGAGACATTGAGAAAACTTAAAAGAACCGTAATAGCAGAAGATCAATGGTGGGAAGACTTATTGGAAATTTTGTAAAATTTATCTTCAGGCAGAGAAATTTATCTTTTACCATCATGCAAAGGATAAATAGTGAGCACAGATTAAAGAGTATCAGTTGAACAGGTTAAAGAGTATCCGTAGAAACAAAGAGTATCAGACAAGCAAAGGAATTACTCAAAGGGACATCATCAAGCCCTATTATAGCACCTGCCTCCAGCACATCCACAAAGGAAGGAAACAGCACATCAGCAGTTACTTGTTATTCTGTCTACGAGACCATTTGTCTCCTTTTTATTGTAAATTACTCATTAGTCACCCTAGATTATTGGCTAGGTTAGTGTGAGATATTTTCAATCATTTTTTGTATAAATAAACCCTCAAAGAGAGTGTTGAGGGTGGATTCTACTACTTCGCTGTGACATTGATGTTTTTGGAATAAAAGCGTTTTGGAGAAATTTATTTGTGGCTTACTGGATGACAATTTGAAGCTCAGGACTTTTTGCAGGATTCATGTGTCGGACTGCAGTTCAATAAGTCTTTCTATCCAATGTTTTAAGTTTTATATCTGTTTATAATATCATTATGTCCATTTCTGAATAATTTACATAAAGGATTGAATCAGAATTTACTTAATTGTACTCTGATTTCGGATGTGATTATTCTTAATGTTTTCCTCTAAATTGGTTATAAGCACGAATTCTTAAATGCTCTTGCTTTGCTAATTTAAACATTCTTGATTACTATAATAAAGAATTCTTCATTGCTCTTTGTTTGTAATCATCTCATTTCTTTCTTTTGAACATGGTGAAAGATTCTTAGCTGCCTTTCATCCCTTCAAAATCATCCCATCCACTTTAAATTTTAAGGATTGTTCTCTGTCTGGCTATCTTGCCCTGCAAATCCATCTTGTGTGTAGAATAGAAATCCAGTAAAGCCATCCTTTGACTCCATAGCCCAATGGACTGAAGATCTTAAACCTTGCCCCTAGTTTGCGGATTCCACCATTTTCAAACAAACTCTTGGATCTATACCTAGCCTAAAACCTTCTAAGAACAAAGATAAATCATAAAGAGAGAGCCCTCTCTGGATGCAAATTGGCTAGATTCTGCATCTGAAGGTTGGTTTGTGGTTACCTCGGGTATATTTTCCTTTTCCACAACTTCAAGGAAAACCTGAGTGATAACATAGTGGCGACCATACTGGGGACCTGAATCATTTTATTGTTAATATTGTTCACTTATAAGCTATAGACAGAGTCTGAAGATCAGCCAGGTAGCCTTTGAAATGCTTTTGCCTTGCAACTGCATAGTAAATAAATGCTGCTTCAGTCTATCTCTGATTTAGCTTATACTTTGAACCTTAGTTTCAAAATGTTTAATCAGACTCTCTAGTTCAATAAAATCTTTGAGAAAATTTTAATCATAAATCATTATTTCTTGAAGAATTGATTGAAGTTGTATTTTCATTTCAATTAAGACCAAAAATACAAAAACATATATCATCTAGGAAAACTGGCTTCAGAAAGGATTCGTCATACTAGGTCAAATCCTGACCCTAATCCACCACCAATATTTGAAAATCCAAATCTGATTCCTAGGATTCTTAGAAGACAAGGAAGTCAAGAAAGTTCTGAAAGAGGAAGTCAAGAGAGTTCTGGAAGTTCCAGACCTCTTTATAGATCACAGTCCTGCCCTGTCAAGATAATATATTTTGACGAAATCCCTTTTGATGAGCGTTTTGAAACATCCTTATTTGTAAATTTTTCTGAAACTGAATTATCCAGATTAGTTCCAGATCCATTGTTTTTTGAAGATTTGCAATTCAGATTTGTTTCATATCACCTTGACAGACAGTTACAAGACTCCATTCAATCTGAACAAACCTTTGAAGAAAGTTCAAACATCTCTGTAATTACCGAAGCTTCTCCAAGTTCAGTTACTTTCTCTCAAGCTTTTCAAACACCTGTCACCCCTTTTACTCCTCCATCTCCTCCTGCCAGACCATCAACTCCTGTTACCCCACTATATCTTCCAATGGCCAATAGATATGCCCCTTTAAGGTTGCCTAACAACCCTGTTGCCTTGCCTCAAGATTATCAGAGTAAAATCACACCTTTTGATGGATCAGGTACTTATACAGCTCAACAACATACCAAAAGGATGACTGATTACTTTGAGTTCTATGAAATTGACACTGATGATGTCCGAATGAGAATTTTTGTTCAGAGTCTTACTGGGGAAGTTAGGACATGGTTTAGGGCCCTTGCTCCAAACAGTATTGCCGATTTAGCAGCTTTGTATAGGGCATTTTTGAATAGATGGGAGAAAAAGAAAGACCCTCTTCAGATCCTATCAGAATTTGAAAAATTGAGAAGAAGACCTAATGAAACCGTGCAAGATTACATCATAAGATTCAATGAAGCCTACAACGTTGTTCCTCAAAACCTTAGACCCCCTCCTGACTCAGTATGGGTTAAATTCCCGGATGGTTTTGACTCTGACATAGCCTATTCACTTAGGGAAAGAGCTCCCCAAACCCTAGAGGAAATGCAAAGCATAGTGGTTAGTGTGGAAGCAAATCTTATAGAAAAACGAGCCAGAGCTAGGGCCGAAAGAAGAATGCCTATAAATGAAGAACCTACAGCTTTTGAAAGAAAGCTGGATGCAATCATTAAAGGTATGGAAAGATTAGGAGACAGAGTGGAGACAATCGAAAGAAAGTCTGCTGGTGATAATCAAAATGTTGTGAGAAACCCAAACTTTAGAAGAAATCAGAACCAAAATATTGGAAAGAATGTCCCTGACCAAAACATCAGGCCACCTTTCCAAGAAAATTTTGTTGAAGGTTCAACTTCTGAAGAACCTACAGAGGATGTGGAAATAAATAATGTAACTGAGGAAAAAAATGAACCAGGATTTTTCCTATCTCGGGATGATCAAGAGAATCACATCCTTGAAACATTCCAAACTCATTCAGGAGAAACTTTTGATTTTAAGGAAGGCTATGACACAGCAATTTATGAGGTTCATAAATAGTACAATTTGAGAAGCAGACGGATTGATGTGCCAGAGAATAGCAAATAGAAAACTGCAAAACAAAATGTCAAAGGTAAAGTTAACATCCCTCCTGTACAAAACATTCCCCCTGTACAAATTCTGTCTAGGACAACTCCTAACCCTTCAAATCTAATAATTGAAGATGTGTCTGACAACCAACCAAACAATAAACAACAATCTAATACTTTTCCTCCTGTAGGAAATGTAGAAGAAACAATAGAAGTTAGTTCAGAAACACCTTCAAATCAAAATTTCACTCACGAAAAAGAGAAAAACGTTGAAGACCCAAAAAATAGAGAAAACCCAACTGTGCAAAACACTAAAGCTCAAACAGAAAAACCTTTCAATCTAGAGGCTGAAATAGGCAAACTAAAGATAGTTGTTCCTTTATCAGAATTGGCTAAACATGATGTCTATAGAAGTCAAATCAGCAAATCCCTAAACATTAACATTACTGGAATGGATGATTCGGTAAATATTCTTGATGATCAACCCAAACTCCTTTTTGGCCCCGAGGTAAATGGCAAACCAGAAAGTGGAGGAACTCCTCCATTTTATGTAAGCCTGAATGTTCATGACAAGATACTCCATAATGCAATGCTTGATTCTGGAGCATCTCACAATTTGATGCCAAAAGCAGTGATGGAAAGATTAAATCTAGACATTACCAGGCCGTACAAAGATTTATTTTCTTTTGATTCTAGTCAGGTAAAATGTTTAGGTTTGATTAAAGATCTGTGTGTTACTTTGGTACAATATCCTGCTAAGTCTGTTTTGATGGATATAGTAGTGGCTGATATTCCCCCTAAATATGGTATGTTGTTGTCTAGATCTTGGGGTGCTAAACTTGGGGGGTCTATTCAACTAGACATGTCATATGCGACTATTTCAGTATTTGGTCAGCCTAAAAGACTTTACAGAGAGACCTTGATGAAATACTTAGTCAGTAGTCAGGAGAAGCCTGAAAAATTCCCTGTCTATTTAGTACATTCTGATATGGATTCTTTTATCCTTTATAATGCTGAAAAGGACCTTCCAACTGAACTAGAAGCACCTGAAAAGGAAGCTACAAACAAAACTACTGTTAAGATTGAAGAGATTTCTGAAAACCAAGAAACACCAGACAATCAAGAAATACCAGAAAAATCTAAACAACTAGCTCCTGTTAAGAAACATTTTAAAACAATTGATGAGGATTATGAACATGAAATTCTGTGGCATTTAGAATTTGATGGCTCAGTGAAAAAATTAGGAGCAGGAGCTGGGGTTTGGTTACATAATGTTGAAAATAATCATGCTGAAGGTCATGCTTATAGGTTGAATTTCAAATGCACTAACAACATGGCAGAATACGAAGCTCTTTTATTAGGGCTTAAACATGTCAAGAAGTTAGGAGCTATTAGGGTATCGATCATAGGAGATTCCGAGCTAATTATTCAACAAATTAAAGGAGAATGTTCAACAAAAGACATGAGATTGAAACAATACAGAGAAACAGTTGTGGAAATTCTCAACACTTTTCTACAAGCTCAACTTGCCAAGATTCCCAGGAAACAAAATTTACATGCTCACAGTCTCGCAATGTTCGCTAGCACATGTAAGTTACCTTTTGATCCTAATCATCAGTTCTCAGCTGAGATTAGACATAGGCCTGCTATACCAGACAATCTTTTGAATTGGCAAGTATTTGTAAATAATAATCAAATCAATAGTTTTTTGACACTTCAAAATGAATTTTCTAACTGTAATATAGATGAAGACATAACTATTGATGAATTTGATCAAGAAAAAGAACAAAAAATAGATATTTCAAGAGAGAATGCAATTCATATGCTGCACCCAACCACATTCACAGAAAAAGACATGCAGGATTTGAAAAACATGGAATCTGATGAGATCATAGAAGATGAGACAAAAATCATTAATCTGAAAGATAATCATTTACCCAAGGGATTAACTCCTTTGGAGGATCTTTTCGACTCAAATGATATTCCATTTAGACCCAAAATGGAGCCTGTCAAGGCTGATATTGAAGAATGCAATTTAGGAACCCCAGAAGATCCTAAAATGGTTAAATTATCCAAATCTCTACCAGAAGATCAAAAGGTTAAATATGTTGAACTCTTAAAGGAATTCCAGGACGTTTTTGCCTGGAGTTATGAAGATCTTAAAGCATATGATACATCCATAATTCAACACACTATACCTTTGAAACCAGATCAGAAACCTTTTAAACAAAAACTTAGAAGGATCAATCCTGTTTTACTACCTTCAATTGAAAATGAAATTAAAAGGATGTTTGAAGCAAGGATTATAGCTCCTATTAGGTTCTCTAAATGGGTTTCGAATCTAGTACCAACAAGGAAGAAGACTGGAGAAATTAGATTGTGTGTCGATTTAAGAAATTTGAATAAAGTTTCTTTAAAAGATAACTATCCTTTGCCTAAAATGGATCATATTCTACAGAGGGTAGTGGGATCTTCAAGAATATCTCTTCTGGATGGATTTTCAGGGTATAACCAGATTCTGGTTCATCCTGATGACCAAGATAAAACAGCATTTACAACACCATGGGGTACTTTTAAATATGTCAAGATGCCATTTGGACTCAAGAACGCAGGAGCTACATTTCAGAGAGCAATGGACATTGCTTTTGCTAAAGAAATACATGATTTTCTGGTAATTTATCTAGATGATTTAACAGTTTTTTCCAAAACAGATCAGCAACATTTAGATCATCTAAGGCAAGTGTTTATAAAGTGCAGAAACTATGGGATTTCTTTAAACCCTAAAAAGTCATTGTTTGGTTTGGAGGAAGGAAAGCTCTTAGGCCATATTATTTCTAAAGATGGCATTAGGATTGATCCAGAAAGAATACAAGCAATTTTGCAGATACCTCATCCCAGAAACATAAAAGAGTTGCAAGCCTTCATAGGAAAGATTAATTTCTTGAGAAGATTTATTTCTAGTTTAGCTGAATTACTTAGATTGCTTACTAACATGCTTAAAAAGGATTCAAGCATTGACTACACTGTAGAAGCCAAGCAATCATTTGAAGAAATCAAAATGGCTTTAACAAGAACACCAGTTCTTACCAGTCCAAAGTTTGATAGAGATTTCATTATTTTTTCATTTGCTTCTGAACATACAATTGCAGCTGTTTTACTACAAAAAGATGATCAGGGATGTGAAAAACCAATTGCCTTTTTAGTAAAGCACTTAGAGATGCATCTTTGAACTACAATATCATGGAGAAACAGGCTTTTGCATTGGTAAAAGCAATTAAAGATTTCAGAGTTTACATATTATATTCTCATGTGATAGCTTATGTGCCTAATGCTGTAGTTAAAGATATCTTGACTCAAGATGGCATTGAAGGCAAAAGAGGTAAGTGGATAGCTACCATTTTGGAATATGATATTGAAATTAAACCAACAAAACTCATAAAAGGTCAAGGTTTGGCTCAACTCATGACTGAAACTAATTGCCAAGCCTTAGACATTAACGAACTGGATGACGAACAGGAGATGGCGACTCCACAGATCAGTCAAACTTTCTTAGATTCACCTTGGTACACTGATATCATTCATGTTTTATTAAACCCGCAAGCTCCTCCAGGGTTGTCCAGAACAAAACAAAGATTTTTGAAAATGACATCTTTAAAATATTGTATTTTAGATGGCACTCTATTTTGGAAAAATCATGAAGGAATCTTATTGAATTGTCTATTGAAAGATGAAGCTGATAAAGTTCTTAATGAATTTCATGCAGGGGATTGTGGTGGACATCTCTACTGGAAATCAACTACAGACAAAATCTTAAGGGCTGGTTTTTACTGGCCAACCTTGTTTTCAGATGTTAAGAAATTTGTAACAACTTGTCATAAGTGTCAGATATTTGAGGGTAAAAGAAAGTTGTTACCTTTACCATTAAGACCAATTTCCATAGAAAGACCCTTTCAACAATGGGGATTAGATTTTATTGGAGAAATTCATCCCTCTTCTTCTGGACAACACAGATGGATTTTAACTGCCACAGATTACTTTACCAAATGGATTGAAGCTATCCCATGCAGACAAGCCAATGATTCTGTAATTATAGGGTTTTTAGAAACCAACATACTTTCTAGATTTGGTTGTCCAGAAAAAATCATAACAGATAATGCTGCTGCATTTAAATCAAAGAAAATGATTAGTTTCTGCAATAAATATCATATTAATTTAGGCCATTCAACAGCCTATTACCCTCAGGGTAATGGACTGGCAGAATCTTCCAATAAAAGTCTTATTAATATCATTAAAAAATTACTGGAAGAAAACAAAAAGAATTGGCACAAGAAACTGACCAATGCATTGTGGGCAGACAGACTTACAACTAAGAAATCAATTGGGACTAGTCCATATGAATTAGTTTATGGCATTGAAGCAAGATTCCCATCATCTTTAGGAATTTCTGTTATGAAGTTACTTCAGGAGGCTCAAGTGGAACCAAATGACATTCAGAGAAGAATTAACCAAACAATTCACTTGCAGCAAACCAGAGAAGAAGTATATCAACGATCTCAAGTCTTGCAGGAAAAGTTAAAGAAAATGTTTGACAAAAGAACTAAAGCAGAAGATTTTCAACCAGGAGACAAAGTCCTAAGATGGGATTCCAGAAGGGAAGAGAAAGGGAAACATGGGAAATTTGATTTCTTATGGAAAGGGCCTTACATCATTCATGCCTTACAGGGAAACAACACATACTTTTTGAAGAATTTGGACAATTCAGAAGCTGAGGAGGGACCAGTCAATGGTCGAATGCTGAAGCACTATTTTGATCCTATTTACTAGGATGTTTTGATTTTTCTAACTTGTACATAATATATCATTTTCTAATGCAGTTTTGATTGGATGGTGACTTCTTGGAGTTGAAGCCCGAAGCGAAGGCCCTAAGCTTCAAAAGTTCCACTATCATATATACAATAAAGCTACCAGAAGAAGGAGATTACATGGTTTAGTTTGAAGACATTTTGAGGCAACTGACCTGTTGTTCTTGACTTTTCACAAGGAAAAGCCATCCCCAAGTGGAGCCAGTGTTAGACTCCTATACCAATAGGTGTCATTTTTCATGATTGTCTTGATTAAACTATTGAATATGCTCAAACCTTTTTCTTGAGCAAAGGTGTTCCATATTCTTGAAAAACCAAAAAATCAAAAAATTTAAAAAATGTAAAGAGGGTATACCCTAAAAGAAAAATCAAAGGGTAAGAAAAATAAATTGGTCAGAAAAGTGAAAGAAATGAACCCCAAACAAAAATAGACCAAGCAAAGTGTGCCAATCCAAATGCCACTACTATTTCATTTTTTGTAAATAAGCAATTGTGTGCAACTTGTCAAACTTTTGCCACAATTTATGAAGAGTCAAACTGTTTAAACTTGACTCATTCATTTTCAATTTCATGTTGTAGAATAGAGAATAAATATCTGACCAAACAGTTTAATCTTGGCAGATAAGTAGATAGGTAGAGTTAATAAAAGGTGCTCAACAGTTTAATCTGAGCCCTTGGATGTAATAAAGGTAGAATTAGATAGATTTTCCTTGTAAAAGAAAAGAAGATTGATAAGGGTTTGCCAGTCTAAGTGCACCCTAATAAAGAAGAGAAAATGGTAGTGTAAAGTAGATAGGGTAGGTAGATGGTGTTGCAAAGTTTCATGTGATGAATGATGGTGCTAAATGTGTTTAATCCTTTACTTTCATCACAAGTACTGAAGCAGAAAATACATTGGAAAATTCATAGAAAGCAAAGTCAAAATCATTAACTTCCCACATCACTTTTTCCCTAAGAGTTTTAGTAATTTCCCCAAAGTGCTAAGGTATTTAAAGATTAAAGGGGCTCAAGGCATTTCCTTGACTTTTGGAGGGACCGGACCCTCGGCCTAATGATCAAAAAGACCTAAGTACTTGAAGTTATTTATCATTATAATCATTCCCTTTTAATCTTTTCCTAAGTAAAATTCTATTTTACTTAGGAAAATAATGCAAATTTCCATAATAATCCCTCAAAATTACTTACTATTCTATGTTTAAGTGTTGAAGTGGAGATGATACAATTTACTTCATAAATCTTCATTTTCCTAGTTGTAAAGTATTTTGGAGTTTCCCTTGTCCCTTTTGTCATGTCTTCTTAGTTGTTATTGAAATCATAATAAAAAATCTTATCTATCTTAACTCCTTTTACATAAATATCCCCCAAAATCCCTCTTATTATAGTTTTATTAAAGTTTATTTAATCCCTTTGATTAATAGAAAACCCCAATAAAAACCCTTTGGCTTAAAATATATCCATATAAATTATTCCCCTACCTATGGTTGATAGTAATATTTATTACATTTTTATATAATAGAAAATTCAAAAAAAGTTTAAACATACGTTTTATGTTTTAAGCAATAATAAAACCAAAGTTCAGTTTATGACACAAGACCCTTTATAACATGAGTTAATTAATCACTTTGATTAATTAATAACCACCTTTCCTCAATCGAAAGCCGCCCGGGATAAATAATGAAATGTTAATTATTTTAAAATATCCGTCGGGCCCGCACATTAAACCCCCACCTACTCCACGTCCCCTCCGTCGTCAGATCGACCTCCTGATGATCAACGGTCCAGGATCATTTCGCTAGCCGTCGTGCGTCCGGAAGTTAACGCGCGGGGGCACGGTGGTTTTGGAATCGTCCTCCGACCACGTGTCCGTTGATCAATGGAATTTCTCCCTCCGCGCTTAAAACTGCCATTACCCATAAGCGGTGCG